>OY757311.1:95140192-95742442 GCA_963583905.1 Stenurella melanura | reverse complement strand
TTTAAGGCCTGGTGATTATGAACGAAGATTACATTTTCTAGCTGAATTTTCAGTTCTTTCTGAAGAATGCCCAAATTTTTTACAAAATGTGCTCTGGAGCGATGAAAGCTGTTTTCACAACAACGGAGTTGTGAGTAAGCATAACTGTCGATACTGGTCACAAAATAATCCTAGATGGATGAGAATGACCCGAAATCAGGTAACTTTTGGAGTCAACGTGTGGTGTGGAATATTAAATTCATATATTATTGGACCATATCTATTCCATGGGAGTTTAAAAAGAAGAAAATATGAGATATTTTTGAGAAATGTATTGCCAGGATTATTAGAGACTATCTCGTCATAACCAGGAGAATATTTGGTTTCACCAAGATGGTGCACCACCCCATAACTCAGTACTAGTCAAAGATTGTCTTAATGAAATGTACCCTCAGAGATGGATTGGTACTAATGGAGTAGTCAGATGGCCAGCACGATCACCTGACTTGACTCCATTAGATTTTTACCTTTGGGGGTATTTAAAAAGTGTAGTGTACATTGAACCCATTGAGGATATGGCCGATTTGTATAATAAAATATATGCAAGTGTTGCTGCTATAAATAGACATACGTTACAAAAAGTTTGCAATGAAGAGTTACTGAAACGGTACAATATGTGTATTTATGAAGAAGGGAGAAATTTTGAACATTTAATATAATAAGTACCTACTAATAAAAAAGAAATTAGTTTAATTTCATTTTTAATAATATTTCGATAGTTTTTAAATGTTTGTTTATAAAACTTTTGTTTACGTTCTTTACTGAATTGTTAATATAAATTTAGCCCATTCTAAATTAGTGTGTATTTTCTTTGTTGTCTTACTTACTTTAAGTTTTGGGAGCCGTTTTATTAGAAGCGTTATTAGAAAAAAAAAAAATGTAATATGTAGGAACATATGGATATTGGTTCATCATGTTAGTTCCGGTTTGGCCGGAAGTGATTAACATAATTTTATGATAGTGTATTATATCACTTTCCTTATCTTGAAAAAAAGTGTTTGGTAACCAATATTCTATAATAAATAATAAATAAATTATAGGGATTTATCAAAATTCACGTGTACTGGCATTAATGAAAGAAACTCATGTAACTCCAAAACGGCTTGTTTTTTGTAAATTCTCTATACCATCAAAATTATTCACAAATTATTGTTTAATCACATGACTTATGTTTCAAGGTTCCAGCCATCAAAAAATAGTTTTGCATCGCAGCGCCATCTCTGTGTGCTGTTGAGGAAAAATTCTAATCACCGTTATTTAAACCTTTCTTCGGTATCAATCATCTGCCATTTACAAAAATAAAATATCTTTATTAGTTTTAGAGATAATGGCCTGGGGACTTTTAAGTGAAACACCCTGTATATCATTGTCCTTGTACTTAATATATATATATATATATATATACCGGGTGAATCACGAATTGCGCTCGCCCCGAATTTTCCTAAAATATTTGCAATTGAAAATTGAAATTTGGAGGCCTTATTACACGACTAAAATGCCATCTTTTCAATAAAAAATCAAGTTTGGTGCACATCCGATTTGACCGGAAATGTCCACAACTTTCGATTTTTAAATGGAACACCCTATATATTTTTACATGTTTAGAATCTAGAGGAAAATTTGAATACAATACATCCATTTTGGTCACTTTTAAACATTAAAAAATCTATTTCCGAATCCAGAGTGCTGTGGTGCCCAAAATATATTTTAGTTTGTGTGCTACGTTACTATAAAAATAAAAAGAGCAATATGATTGCATTACTTAATTCTCTAGAGGCGTTTAAAATTTTTAAATGTGATTTTTACCCACTAACTCGGTTTTTTTTATGGGAATTTAATCGTTCACCAACATTTTTAAATACCTCATTTTCATACGAATCTAATGATACCAAAATTTTGAAAATCCGCTCAGAAATATTTGAGATTTCAGCCAAAATACAATGCAACCAAGCCTTTAGAAACATGCGGCTAATAGATAATAGATTAATGGGCTTTGGAAACTAAAATGGCACTTTTCTGTGTAAATCTGGTAACCTAATAACATTGGAAAAATCATAGTAGCCATTGAATGTAATAAAACAATATCAGCTGATACAAAATAAAGCGTTGCGGAAATCTCTTTGAGTAAAAATTAAAGAAAATGAATAATTTTAGTAGAAATGAAAAGGTCGATATGTTACTGATATATGGAGAGCGTCTCAAAAATTCAACTGCAGCTGCAGAACTGTATCAGCAACGATATCCCAACAGACGTCATCCAAGCAGACACTTGTTTGCCAGAGTGGAACAAGAATTAAGAAACGAACCCAATCAACAAGATGACCATCAAACATTTATTGTAAGTGAGGACAAAGAAATTGATGTATTAGGATTTGTGATGGTACACCCAACAACATCAACAAGGGAATTGTCAATGGAATGCGACATTAGTCAGTCTTCGGTTTGCAGAATTTTAAAGAAACATAAGTTTCGGTCTTATAAATACCAAATACACCAACATCTTGTATATTGCAACTGGTTCTTAAATGTAGTACAACAAAACCCAGGTTTTCCTTTTCATATTTTATATTCAGATGAAAGTAGATTTACGAACCAAGGTATGTTTAACAGAAATAATACTAGGTACTGGGCTCAAGAAAATCCGAGGTTGGTAGGGCGGGGGAATATTCAGGAAAGATTTGGGTTCAACTGTTGGCTTGGAGTACTTGGAGATCAAATAATTGGACCCATATTTTTTGATGGAACACTTGCTGGCGAACGATATTTATTCTTTTTACAAAACCAGAAAGCAGAATTTCTTGACTTACTTTCTCTTGCCTATTTACAAATTCTGTTTTTCCAACAAGATGGTGCTCCTCCACATAATTCCAGAAGAGTGATGGAATATTTAAACAACTTGCATGGTGGACGCCTTAACGCAAATCAAGGTCATATCAGGTGGCCTCCTAGGTCACCTGACTTAACACCCCTCGACTATTATGTATGGGGCACTCTCAAAAATAAAGTTTATAAAACTTCTTTAAATACCCGTGAAAAGCTGCAAAATAAAGTTGTACGGGCTCTTAATGAAATAACGCCGGCTGAATTGCGTAGAGCAATACAAGCAACTGTACGCAGAGCCGAATTGTGTATAGAAAAAAATGGTGGACATTTTGAACAATATCTATAAATGTCAATTTATGGTTTAATTATATTAATTATTTTAAAGATACCTACTGTTACCTAGTTTAAGTTTAATTGTTCAAACGGAATTGATTTTTATTTATTTATAGGCCCGATATTTATGTTCATTTAAATAAAACTCTGAAAACCGAACTGATGTCGCATTCTATTGCAAATGTCCTTGTGGATGTAATTGTGTTTACCTCCACATACCTATGCTAAACTTAATTGTAACGTTCTTTGCGCTCACAATTATTAAATGTTTGATAGCTCAAGATTGCCTATAACTACAGGAGTCTGTCAGACAGCTGATATTGTTTTATTACATTCAATGGCTGCCATGATTTTTCCAATGTTATTAGGTTACCAGATTTACACAGAAATGTGCCATTTTAGTTTCCAAAGCCCACTAATCTATTATCTATTAGGCGCATGTTTCTAAGAGCTTGGTTGCACTGTATTTTGGCTGAAATCTCAAATATTTCTGGGCGGATTTTCAAAATTTTGGTATCATTAGATTCGTATGAAAATGAGGTATTTAAAAATGTTGGTGAACGATTAAATTCCCATTTAAAAAAACCGAGTTAGTGGGTAAAAGTCACATTTAAAAATTTTAAACGCCTCTAGAGAATTAAGTTATGCAATCATATTGCTCTTTTTATTTTTATAGTAACGTAGCACACAAACTAAAATATATTTTGGGCATCACAGCACTCTGGATTTAGAAATAGATTTTTTAATAAAATTTTTAATGTTTATCAAAAAGTGACCAAAGTAGATGTATTGTATTCAAAATTTCCTCTAGATTCCAAAAATGTAAAAATATATAGGGTGTTCCATTTAAAAATCGAAAGTTATGGGCATTTCAGGTCAAACCGGATGTGCACCAAACTTGATTTTTTATTGAAAATATGGCATTTTAGTCGTCTAATAAGGCCTTCAAATTTCAATTTTCTATTCCAAATATTTTAGGAAATATCGGGGCGAGCGCAATTCGTGACTCACCCGGTAGAGCAGCTATCCACGAGACTACAAAACAGACTCCGGCTCATGTAGTATTTGGACATGAGATCAGACTGCCGTGTGATTTGATGTTTGGAACACCAGGTGGAGAACGGCTTCCTGTGAATAGCTATGTAGATGAAGTGAGTGAACGGCTAAGGAATGTCCATGAAGTTAGTAAGAGACCAAATCATCATAGCCAGTGACAGAATGAAGGCTCGATATGACCGTAAGGGTAGTTCAGAAGGGTTCAAGGCAAGAGATCTGGTTTGGCTGTACAACCCACAGCGAAAGAAAGGAAGGTCACCGAAACTTCAACCACCTTGGGATGGACCATATACTGTTATTACCCGAATTAATGACGTCGTCTATCGGATTCAACGAAGCAAAAGGTCCAAGATGAAGATCGTGCATTTGGATAGACTGGCGAAATAAACTGATGATTCTGAATTGCCTGATCGGGACGATCAGGCTTAAGGAGGGGGTAGTGTTATGTATTACACCCCCTTGAAACTGGAAATTGATACGCCTATGCCTAATAGTGACTGAAAACTTGTAGAAAGAGTTTTCTAGACTGTGGTAGAAGAAGATTCTTGATTGGTTCTCGGTGGATCTAGAGGCAATTTCAGAGTACATAAGGCGCGATTACCGGCGCAGAAGGGGAAGTTTTAGGAAAGTGACGTTCGGTAACGAAAGTAAGGTTAAATATCAAGTAAACAAAGTGTAAAGGTTATTTTGAAGTATTGTATAGTCAGTAAATTATTAAATAAAGTGTTAGTGGTTTACCCCTTGTTAAAATTGTTTAGAACCCACAGATTCATACAGGGTGTTTTCTAAGAGGTGGAAATACGCAACAATATAGAAAATAAAATTTCAAGAAACTTACACTATTTTTGTTGCGCTCGGATTGGAAAAAGTTAATTGAGAAAGTTGTAGATAATGAAAAAATCTTTCTGTTCAATTTTTGTGAGATCGAATCGATTCATTACTTTTCGGGATATATTGAGAAAACGGTTGAAAATTGCGTCCTTTTGTTATTGCTCTAAAAATAACAATATTTGACGAAAACATTTAATAATTTCGGAAATGTAGTCCCAAGTGAGACGAAAACAATTGTTTTTGTACAATTCCAAAATATTGTTTTTTTCAAAATTATAGCTGTTTTCGCAAAAAATTTGTTTTCGTAAAACGGCTTTTCCATCGAAACGGATCGTCCTACAGACTTGTTCGAAGGCTTATTTTCTTCGTTAGGAGTTGTACTATAAATATGTATTCAGCAACAATCGATTTTTTAAATTTCTTATACAAAAAATTGCGTTTGAAAATGACGTGATTTTCGTATATCGTAATTGTTTAATTTCGATTTCATAGTACTTATTATTACAGAACACAAAAGTTTTATTCAGAAAACACATAAAATAAAAAAAGTAGTTTTCTACCCTAATAGCACATGGACGTCCCGAAAACGTCCCAAGAACGTACTCACAGGACATGAAAACGTCCCGAGGACGTACTCTACCGACGTAAGACGTACCGAGGACGTTTGAGGGACGTTCCGTGTCAGCAAAACGGGGTGTCCCGAGGACGTCCCACCCAGGACTTATGTGGGACGAATGTAGGTCTAGAGAGGACGTCCTGAAAACGTTGTTGGGACATACTATGCAAAACATATTGGTACCTCCCCCTCCACCACTTTTAAGGTGTATTCACAGCAGAGGGTATTTATGTTCTTTTTTGGGTTTTCTAACCACATGCATTTCTTTCGAAATAGAATCCAGTGATTGGATTCTATTTCGAAGGGAATAAATGTGGTTAGAAAAGCCAAAAAGATAAAAAAATGACAAAATATAATTACCATGTACAAAAATTATTCAATTAGATTGATTTTAAAACTTAATACTTTTATTTATCAACACCAAATGACAAATTTATGCGAACATTTTATTTCTATTGTGCTATTGAAAAATAAGTTATGGCATTTGTATTTTTTTTAAATTAACTTCTTACTCTACAAATTCAAGAGTCAAGTGTCAAAAATACAATTTTTATGGGATTTAAAAGTTATATATTATAATACCTAGTACAGTATAATATAGTTATATATACATTAAGTCATATTGAATATTATAAGAAATAAGCCAAGTATGCAATAAAACGTAAGATAAATGTATATCTCACCTTTTCTTAACGTTTTGCACACTTCGTCTTTTTATAATTATCTTAGTTTATATTATTTTCTAATATTCTCTCTTTTTTGACACCCTCTCTGTTCTTTCTTTTGCCCTCTTCAATCACGATGTAATAGCCATTTCGGTGTCCTTCCAAGACTTTGAAGCGTTAGCGACTGCAGCAGCCCCTGTGCAAATAAAAGAAAAATTAACATTTCAGATGAAATCTTGGCAAAAAACATTAAGACTTATATATGCCACTTGATGGCAAGCTTATATTTAAAATAAATTGTTATAATTTTCTTGGTGTCCTATTTAAAAAAAAATCACAGTTTAAATGTGAACATTTCTTTGTTTAACTGACTCTTGCATTTGAAAGATTCCCTTGTTCATTTAAAAATCTTAAGAACACCTCTTTATATGAATGATTGATTCTACAAATAATACCAAAGACTGAGAGAAGCAGAAATATATGTTGACTAATGCTACCGCAGATTAATAACATTATTATAAGTTTAACGTTATATTTTTTGGCAATATTATTACAGAATTCAAGTAAAGAAAATGGCTATGGGTTAAGATGCAGTAGGATTTACGGTTAGAAGCAGGTTTATTAGGTTGAACATTGATGATGTATAAAAGTTTTTGTACGTACGTACAGCATAATTTCAGAAAAATATAACAAATAGGGCATATAAGTTACAAATTTGTAAATTTTCCTCAAAAAGTACCTTTATTAGTTTTTTCCTTATATTAATTTACTGAAATCCCTAAATATACTTTACAAGTTTGTTGATGTTTTCTGGCGAATGTTTTTATTACTCGATGTATCAAACCTTACCTATTAAAAGTTTCATCACATCCACTTGTTCATCAGAGATGTCGAACCATATAACACTTCGTTTAACACACTGCATGAGTAGGTACTTCTTTTCAATTTTTACTTCCCTCGCATACCGAAGGGAAGTATTGTATTTATAATATTTAACCAACAATCTTCTTTTAAGTGAATAAGTTCGCTCCATGATAAACAACTAAAAACTACATACTCAGGTTCACAGGTGATCTCCCATAGAATTTTAACAGAGCGAAATAAGGTGGGTGGTAGTATATTTATTATTATAACCTACAAATAATCCACACCAAATTTATTTAGAATGAAATATCGATCTAAATACCTACTTATATATTAATAAATCAATTAAATAGACTTACCTGTTTTTGGTACTTTCTTTTGTAGCCGTTAAAAGTGACTAGTGCCAGTGTGCGGAAGAAATAAAAATGCAAAGAATTTATATAAATTCTTTGTAAAAATGATGCAATGCCTGCCAAATTGAATTTCCCAGTTTGACAGCAACTGAGTAACATTACATAAGCTCTGCTTAAATATTGCGGTGAAAATTGCTGTAATATAACCGAAACTCATGAAAAAAATAGTTGAAACGAATATAAGATTTCTGAAATCAGAAAAATCAAATTGACAAAATTTAAATGGACCATGAAATATGAAAATATTTTGTTATCAAAAGAAATTTTGTTAGTAAAACTTTTTAAGGATTGTAATTTCATTTTTACAGTTTTTAATTTCCTTTTTAATCATATCCTCATCTGCTAAAAAAAAAACATCACTCCTAGAGGTTATTTCACAAATGTGTTTAGGTTTGTCTTGACTAGACTCTAGCAGGATGTCCTCAAAACGTTTTATTCAGAACGTTTTAGGGACGATAGCAAACAGACGTCCTTGGGACGTACCATGTAAACGCGGGACGCGAGATTTCTAAAGCTACTAGAGTTGTGAATACTGATACATCTCATTGGTCGAAACTGTCGAAAGCACATGCAATCAGGCGCGGATTGTAGGCCGGAGTTTTAAAATTAACTTAGAATACAAGGTGCCTATAAACAATCGTATTAATTGTAATATCCGAAATTAAAGTTAGAACAAAACGATCGGTCGATCTATGCTTGTGTTGTGTTTGGAATTTGTTAATGGGTAATGAAAAAAAACAAAGAGTATAACGGCCGTCAGCATTTTAAAAATTAACTTCCAGTTCACCGACGATGCAATTTAATAATTTTACCAACATAATCAGTGATCACAGTTTTTTTAATTTGAAAATAAAATGACAGTCACATAAAAATGATGATATAAATATGACATGTACTCTTGTTAGTTAGGTACATTTAATTCTTTAAGTTCAAACTGTACTTATTAAAATTGTGATAGGTATTTATTAAAAAAAAAAACAATCAGATTTTTCCAGTATTATTTATTTTTAATTATCAAACAGTTCCAAAAGATATTGTAACAAAACCACCCCCTCTCCGAGGGTGCAATCCCCCCTCCGGAGCAGGCGGGCGAGTTATTGTTTTTTTGGAAAGGGGTAGCGTTTGCTGCCACCAGGTCAGGATATTTTAGATTTCCGCCTGACCTCGGAAATAAGAAATTATACTGGTTTTTTCAGAGGCACCAATGTTCTCTTCGGGGGTATAGGCCCGGCCACGGTTTACATACGTGGGCTTTATATACCAGGGTAGCTAATAGTTAAGGGGTACTTCAATAAGGCCACAAACTTACGAATAATATAAGTATATTGTTCAAAAAAAAGGAAATTATTACACTTCAAACAATAAAATTAAGTACACTAATCGATTACAACTTTAGATAAGGAAAATTTTATATTCAAATTTATTATACTTTAGACCATGAAAATCTTACGTCAAAAATACACTACTTATTACAATTCAAACAAGGAAAATTCTAGGTTCAATATTTAAGTTCAGATATCTAGCTCAGAATTTAACAGTAAATATAAAATGCTCACCACACCTTAAAGGCTATAAAAAAAAACCTAAATGTCATTTACTGTGGGACCTTACCCCTATGTTCGTCCACAAACTAATAACCCCAACAAAAGAAAATATATAGGTATAATGTATTTACATAACAAAAAAAAAACCACAAAGATTAAAAGTTCCACCCGGTACTTGGGCCTGTTTTGTGATAGAATTTCACAATGCCATGAAATAAAATGTAATATACTAGACCCCCGGGGAGAGCCGAATAACTGTAAGTACCCCCGGTCTAACCTGAAGGCGATAAGCAATTCCCTAACACAATTTATGAGCCCTCGTAGGATTGTACCTAGCTGTTAGTAAGTAGCAAACTATATTAAATATCCCTAATACCCAAAATGAACTTATCCTGTCTCTAATTCTCCGTCCGGTAGATATATATCCTTGCTGTGAGTGCAACACCACGCACCCTTAAAGCGCCCTTCCAATTTGGACGGACACTCAGATAGGCCACACAAAAGAAAATCCACTTTCTAATTTACATTAAAACTACACCTTTTATAACCCAAAGCTAAAAGACTCTACAAAAGATACTTTTACAAATAACACCCCAAAGTAAAATCGGTAAAATAACTTCACGTGAAACAAACTCTCAAGAATAACAATTCACTTGTAAAACCACAAGACTACACGAAACTAAGAAAAACTACCCTCGCGTCGGACGGACCCGTTTCCCGTCAACTGCCTGCCTCCTTTTTACGCGCCCGGCTGACTTCAACAAAAAACTTTTCACTCAGAAGACACGAAAACTCTAAAACAACCGTCGGACGGACCCTTATGTCCGTCAACTGCCCCTTTTTAACGCACCCGGCTGACTGACTTTCTTAAAACCCAATTCTTCCGCCATTAAAAAAAAACTCCCCTCTTTTTTATACATTTTTGCTGAGTTCACAAATTCGCGCCTAATTCTTATTCCTATCCGCCTCGTACTCGCACCATCTCGGCGAATCTCGGCAATTCACCTAACCGCCTATAACGTTTTTGAGCAACAAGCCATAATTAAAAGTTCCTCCTTTCCCGCCTAGAGGCCGCTGCATATACCGATTCTTTAATTTGGTCCAAATACTTATATGAACATTGCTGAGTCGACACAAACGGGCACATGTGAGAAATCGCTTTTCGATTCTTTCCCACGTCTCGTTATCGGTAACCCATTATCCAGGCTCAGAAATTCGGTACTTTCTTATCAGCCAGACAACCCATCCGGCTATAACATAAATACCCAACATACCGGGTGGCCCAAAACTACATACATTTTTCACTATTAAAACTAGTAAAACATACAAATATATGAAAGTACACAGAAAAAAAAACAGTAACTATAAAGCAATGACCGGGGGGGGGGGGGTTTACTACATTACTTCCCCCTTTAAAAAAGTTTCGGCCTAAGTTGGCCGCAACTTTTAGTACATATCCTCGAGTCACGGGTAGCCGCCATTGGTTACTTGAGTCATCCTATATACTACGTAACTCCTTCTCACAACGGAGGCCACCTGGTAACTCACATAGTTATAAATTCCTTAATTCTAAATTCTTACAATGTCACGTCCACTTTCGGACCGCGAACAATAGAAATTTCGCACTACGCGCACTACCTACAGCGCACTGGTTCCTAAACACTTGTCTATCTCTGGTACTATAGCAAATCTACAGTGGGCATGTGAGTAGGACCGATGCGCACATACGGAAACGTCGCCGGTTTAAAGTCTTTGGTCTCCTACTGTCGAGTGAGGCGCCCCAGGAATGGTTGGATACACACTCGATTGTTCTTTTGAATGTTCTCCCGCATTAGAACTACTAGCGCTGCTAGTAACCGTTTTGGGTCCGTCACTTTCCTGCGTACTATATTTTTCAGGTTGCGTCTGCTTTAAATGGTGACGATGTATAACCCACATAGTCAGGGTATTCCACAACGATGCTAACAGAGCGATTCCTCCTCCAACAGTTTGGTACAAGTGTAATCCATTGATAAGCACCCCCAATATATACTTAATAGCGCGAAATATAACATAAATTCCCATCAGACCGCTCATAAAGACTCCTATTTCGGTAAACCATCCCCACATTTCCCTCATAGTGGAATGCGCCAGCTGCTTCATCTCTTCGGGATTAAATATTCCAAGAGTCGAAAAACCTTGTCCGCTGGTTTCCATACCAGCTGCTCGGCGAGTGATAATATTTTCCACAACTTTTCTCTCACTTCCAAATGCGAGTAATTTCTGTACTCGTCCAATTTCCTCCTGCGTATATAATCCTCTCGATCCTAAGGGTTGGATCGGCTGAAACTTTAACTTTGGATACGTTGCAACTTCTAATTCTTTAGGTGGGTGTTTAACTGTCGGATGGGGAACTAATCCAACCCATTCTCCTCCAATAAAATATAGAGGCGGTGTCAAGTCATTACAATCTATCTCTTCTCCGTATTTCTGTAGAATCCTGGTAATCGGCGACATAAATCTCGATTGGTTGTTAACTACTACTGGTAATTCTTGATAACATCGGTCAGTTCGTCTTATCATCACGTGGGTAGGCACACATTTCAAGATATACAACACTTCTCCTAATACGTGTCCGATGTAACCCTCTTTTTCCTGTATGATCTGACTCACTGCATCGGGTACAAGGGGAGCCAGTAGCAACCGGTTCCTCAACACCTCCCTTTGAATTAAACATCTTCGGTGTATTGTATCCACATATAACGTGTCAATACTTCTTTTATATGATTGCTCCACGTACAGAAATTTACTATTAACGTATAGCATCAAGTCGGTGTCTTGGGGTAATAATAACGTAGATGGGTTGAAAGCTTGATCACGCCCTTCATAAACAAGTAACTGGGGGTGTTCCGTCTGCCACACTTCTAGGTTACATATCCGTAACATCTTGACGATCGATACTGCGAATATTTTTGATTCCATATCAACCACTATATACCGCTCGCCGGTTAACGTATTCGTTACCTTCTCGGCTCGCCCATGATAAAGTAAACTTAGTTGCCCTTCACAACTTGTGTGCTCCATCAGCTCCCAAGTACTTTCTCCAAGGGTTGAATCAAAGCAATAGTGCTCCAAAAACGGGCAAGTAACGCCTCCCTTCAAACTGATTTCATTGTCCTTTAATTTTACAATCGCGAAGTAATCCATAACTTGAATTTTCACTGTAGCCGTTATAACTACATCCTGCCATGACATCCCATTTTCTTGATAGCTTACTCCGTCACATCTTCCATTGGTATCCAGGGCTCCATGCAAAGTTAACGACGCGGTCGTCGTGCCGTTCAAGAGAATCTGTCCGATGGTCTGCTGACTAATCTTCAACGTCCTATAACGGTGAATCATCCGACATTCATCCGCACCCACTCGATGAATATAGTTTAAAAGTCCACCCGCTACTACGGAGCTATGGCTATGCATTCCGCAATGCGTAATAAGTCTTGTAACCTCCACTAAACAAGTCCATACATGCTGCAATCCAGTTTCCGTCCTTTGCAAGACCCGCACTCGCACCGATTCACTTGAATAAGCGGAACTTGGTTCCGGGCAGTTCGCGACACTTCGAAGCGATATTGTCGTAATGTTCGTTTTTGTCCATCCTCACAATCGTATGCGATCAACCCCACTACCCCATGCCACTGAGATAGCCAAGTACCCAAAACCACCAGCATAACTACCATTATCTGTAGAATCGCCACCATCTCGCTGCTTCGCCTCTGGGCTAACCTAACCCCTACATACATAATACTTAATCAGTACAACATCTAATATTCAGTCAATCGTTTAACATATTTAACTCATCCATCCAAGCAACTAACATAACCCACTATAATTAACTAAATTCAATTCAAAGTTTCTCTTTAACCAAGTGCCTGCGTAGGTCCCAATAACAGTCAATTGGTTATTACTTTTCATCTCTTTTCTCGGGGTACTCCCTGTTAAGATAATACCATCCTACCAGGTATAAAACAACATTCACAAAAAAAAATTAAACGCCTTATTCTTCCCAATTAATTAAACCTAGCATAAAATAAACCTCGAGATTCGCGTGTCTAACTATTCCCATATCAAGTCAGTTCGTATACAAATGTTCATTAACTAATCAACCCCTGACCCGAGAACACGCGAGCGTCTATATCCCAATTTACAAGCTCAATCTGTCCGGCGGCCTTCTTGTCCGCGCGGACCTCCTTAACGGTACCGTTTTTGGCTTGTCGCCCTCTTTGACATACCCGTCATCACTCACCCCCACTTCTATATCCCCTATCATCTCTTCTTCTTCCTTGGGCATTTCTAGCCATTGGGGAAATATGGGCCTCATGGGTTCTCGTTCATCGCCTTCTTCGTCTACTTGTTCCTCCCTATTAGAGTCTTCCTCCTCGATCTCATCATTGCTTGTACTTTCCATTTCATAATACTTCTTCAGCCTATTTACATGTACTACGTGTTCTTCTCTTCCTCCTGCCTTCCTTACATTATAGGTTACCGGCCCAATAATACTTGTAACCCTATATGGGCCTTTCCATGGCCTCACCAGCTTCTTTGAAACACCTGTCTTGGTACGCATATCTTTCACGTAAACAAGATCTCCTAGATCAAAGGTCTTTGGCTTCTTATTAAACTTGGTAATTCGCATACCCTTTACCCGTTCAGTATTCTCGTAAGTTTGATTATAACCTCGCTTTAGTCCTGCTATTAATTCAGTTATAGCATTCTCCAATTTTTCTACTTTCTCTTGAAGGCAATCGATTTCTTGTTTCCAATTTTTTTCATTTTCAGCTCCATACGGGGCTTTATTCTTGGGTGGATAACTACCATCCCTTCCTGGGTTCTTCAGTCCGTATCCTCTCGAATAATCCTCAAAAATCTTCTCTCTATTGTCTACTTTTTCTACCGTCGTTGTCTTCTTTTCTCCATCTTTGTTACAATGCACATGAGTTGTAACGTATACTGGACTATTCTGATTCCCTGATCCTTTATAAAATTTGTTCACTTCCAGCAGCCAAATTTTCCATTGCTTCCTTTCTTCATCTTCACTTCCTTCTCTATCCACTTCTACTTCCTCCTTTAAAAATTCCTGTGTACCCTTCGGCACTGAGTCGAGATATTCCCTAGATTCTTCAGTTCCTCTGGTTTCCGACCAATCGTTTAAAACTTTTCCTTTTAGTTCGACCGCAAGCTTTTCACCACAAATAATGCGTACCTTGTGAGCCGACAAAAAGTCCCGACCTAACAGAATTTCGATGTCATCTTGTTCCCCGAACATTTTATCTTCGCATACCACAAGGTGACCCTCGACACGAGTTTTTAATGTAGGCGTACTAAAGTTTACATTAACCATCCCATAAGTTCGCAATGCATGCCCAGTAATCCCGGTTAAGGCCAGTTCATCATATTCTTCTAAATGCAGTCCCTCTTCCAAAGCCAGCCTTCTTGGTATTAGGGAAACTTCCGCACCAGTATCGATCAAGCAGTTTCGAAGTTTACCATTTAAATACAACGGAACCACATAGGGTTGGTGAGTTTCTTCTTCCCTTGTACTTAGTGCCTGTACCATAAACGTTGATTTCTTTTTCCCAATTCCATAAAGTTGCGTTACATTCCTTCTTGTTTCCATACCACTATCTTGCTCGGGTATATAATTCGTTTCACCACCTTTCGCCCTGAATTGATTTTCTCTTGTTTCGTCTTGCCGATTATACTCGTCCGCTCTTCCATCTTCGAGCCGGTGATAATGTTCTTCTTGTCTTCTATCTTGTTGATCATACTCGTTGTCCCTTTTTCTGTCTTCGCGCGGGTAAAAATCATTTCTATTTTCCATGATATAATTCAATTTACCACTTGGTGCCCTAAATTTATTTTCCCTTGTCTCGTTTTGCCGATCATACTCGTCGTCTTTTCTTCTATCTTCACGTCGGTGAAAATCTTCTTCTTGTACTCTACCTTGTCGACCGAAATCGGCACGACCTCCTCGCGTGGGATAATTATTCGTTGGACCGTGTGGATCCCTGCCTGAAAAAGTACCCGACTTGAATTCCCTAGACGTGTTACCATTGTTACGCGCGTTATAGCTCACCCTTTCTTTTCCTCGTTCAAATTCGCCCCGTGACCTACTGTCCTCAGTGTTTTTGTTGGGGCACTGCCTAGCCCAATGACCCGGTTGATTGCATATATAGCAGTCATTTGTTTTCTCCTGTGGTTGGGCATTTGACCGATTTCTACATTCCCTAGCTACGTGTCCCGGTTTTCCGCAAGTATAACAGTTCACCTGCAAGATCCGTGAACCCGAATTCCTGTTGTGTAACAATTTGTCCGTAGTCTCCTGCAGTTTGACAAGTTTCTCCGCCTTATCCAAGGTCAAATTATCTTCTCGTAATAACGACAATCCCACTTCCTTCATAACTTCCTTTCGTAGCCCTATTTTAAACCGATTCAAAAGCAAATCTTGGTTCTTTTTTCTTATTCCCGCTTGCTCCTCAACAGACGCATTACCCAGATCTTCTTTTAGTAATTCCGCCCCCAGTATCCTTAGCCGTGTGCAATAGGACGAAACGCCCTCATCGTGTCTCTGATAGCACCTCCCTAGATTGAACTGACTCTCCCCCGGTAGTCTCGTTTTCGCGAAATTATCAATTAATTTGGCCTTTAGTGCCCGAAAATCCAACCCTTCTAAACTAGAATCTGACCGTAAATAATCGTATGCTTCCCCTACACATTTAAATTTCAATAAATTCAACGTTTCCCCTTCCGTCCAACCGTCTAACCTGGCCCGTTGTTCATGTCATCGGGCCCTAAGCCCAAGCTAGGAAACCATAAAAATTTCTTAATTTTACTTAGGACCTAAGAAACACTCTTCCCTTTATATCTAGTATTAATTATATCTAAATGTGGCTAGCTTTACCACTCTAACATTTCATATCAGGCTCTCAGCCAAATTTAGTATAGTAATTTTATTTAACTTAAGATTTTATTAGTATTACAAGTGCATATTATCATAAACATTCATTTTAAGTCATAAGTATCCTCTCCGGTGTGCACCAGGAGATATAAGCTCCCTCCGAGCAAGCATTGTAGATGTGCACAGGTCGAACGTCGACAGCCAAATGGAGAGGCACAGATCTGCGATGTCATCGCCAGCGCTGCTCTCGATGAAATGAACGGCTAGGTGCGCCGCGGTTATATTTATGACCTCGGCACAACTAGCGCGGACCAATCAGAGCGCGCCTAGAGACGCTACAAACATATAAAAACTCGCCGGCCACAGCAGCCGGTATCCAGTCTTCGACAGCTCTCCATAGAGTTAACTACGAGCAAAGCTACGATCACAGTGCTCCCCTGGCACTTTGTAGATAAACCAGTTGTTTTATTTAAAAGTAGTGATAGTCGTCATAATAATAAATAAATATTCAAATACTAAAATAAATAAAGTGAAACTATGGCCACAAGAAGCGGCAAACAATTCAGCGCAGTGCTGTCTGACATCGAGGGGGACCTGTTCCCACAAGAGGCACCCCTGCTCGACGAGGCAGCCCCGGCGACGTCCAACGCAGCTACGCCACATCAAGACTCCGAATTCCGGGAGGGCCAGGAATTCTCCAGGGCATCCACTCCTCCCTCCAACGCACAATGGGGCACCATCGTCGCCGAACATCTAGAACTGACGCCGCCAACACATCAGCTAACCCCGGCATCAGAACGACGACGTCCACAGGCCCCCCAAGCCCACGGGCCAACGCCTCCCAACGAAGGATCCCGGAGGGTTAGGTCCACCACTACCACCGAAGCAACGGCAACCACCCTACCCAGCTACGAGCAGCTGGCTCATCTGCTAGCCGTCACCACCGCCAACCTGGCCCGGGTGGTCCCCTTCCATGCAGGGAGCGTCGCACCGCTGCTAACCACACTGGACCCCCTTCCTGACAGGAACGTCGCACAGAAGCTAACCACACCGGCCCCCCTTCCAGGCAGGGACGTCGCGCCGACTGCGTCGGCTCCCTTTCAGGACCAGAACGTCGCCCAGCAGACCACCGGCCCGGCCACCCTTCCGGGCAGGTGCGTCTCGCCGCATCCAGGCACCCAACGCGAAGATATCGACCCACGACAACCGGGAGCCTCGAAACCCGCACACCAAAGTCCACTGGTCATCACCACCACGGCCCCCTACACTGTAGGGCAAGCATCGCAGCAGCCGACCGCTATGGTCCCCATTCAAGCAGGGAACGTCTGGCAGTCACCAGCCATGATGGTCCCCCTTCACGCACGGAACGTCTCACAGCCGGAAGACCAAGAAAGAGACTTTTTCCGTGGACATGGCACCTATCAACGCGGGGCTCATCATTCACCTTGGACGAGGGAAGACCCACACCCAACAATTTCTGGGGAACAACCCCAGTGGCGCCCAACAGAACTTCAACAATTATCGCAAACCATGGTGCAGCTTATTCAAGAGAGCACCCGAGCAGCCATCCAAGCCGTCTCCAACCAATCAACGCCCCGAGTACGACCAAGGACTCTACCCACCTTCGCTGGATTAGAATGGGAGGATCCTGAAGATTTCCTAACTGAGCTAGAAGATACAATGAAGGAACAGGGTATCCAGGAGCGAGACAGGGTGCGAGTCGCCATCGAACAATTGGAGGGAGGAGCGAGGAAAGCTTTCGAGATGTGGAAAACAACGAAGATCACCTTCGAGTTTTTCAAGGAGAAGATAAGACGCCGATACAATGACACAGCCACGCTGGGGAACCTCCGCTCCCGATTACATGGTGAGAAGCAGCGAGAAGAGGAACCGGTTGCTGTTTTCATCCAAAGAAAAATTGGGCTATGGCTCAGAGTCGCAAAAAATCTGGAAGAAGAGGAAATGGTGGAAGAGGTCCGGGAGCTGCTGCGCCCAGAGCTAAGGTTTGCCACCAGGAATACGGAGATCCATAGCATGGAGGAACTCAGCCGTATCGCCGAACGCACGGAGCAGGATTACAAGGAGTTCCAGAGGCAGCTACGGCCGTTACCACGTCCAACAACACCGCCACCAGACAGAACGTCCAACCTGCCCAAGTGCCAGCGATGTCCCGGCTACCATTATCACCGGAATTGTCCAACCAACCAACCAGGCGCCGAACAGGCACCCATTGCAGCGCCCAGGACGGGCAACGCATTCAGCAGACCAGCAGGGAACAACAACCCCCGTGAGAACACCAACAACCACCAGCCCGGTCGATCCAGCGACCAGCCGTCGGGAAACGCTCGGCGGGTCGAGGCGAGCCAGGGCGCTCGACCCCAACAATAGACAACCCAATAATCCTGATGACGGACGGCTACGGCTCATTACCACGCTTATGGGTCGAAGCTAATGGATGCCGTCTACTGGCACTACTGGACAGTGGGGCTACTCATTCATTTATCAAAGGATCACACAGCGACGGGATACCCAGGAATCACCACCCGACGATGCCTGTGCGACTGGCGAGTCCGAAAATATTGGTGCAAACTCGAGGATGTGTGGAATTGGAATTGAACTTCGGGGACTGGACTGCTCCCGCCTTCCTCCACATACTTGACGATATCAGGGAAGACATCATCCTAGGACGAGATTTCTTCCACCAGCAACATGCACTGATGGACTTCCGCAGGAATTGCCTGTACGCCGGAGTAACAGCTCGACACACCCTGTTTTGGTCAGAAAATCCCGAAACATCAGATTCGGTCCCAGCCGTGGATCCCACACCGGAGCAGCTGCCCGCCTCTCATCAAACCGAATACACCGAAGTCATCAGGAAGTTCTCGGACGTATTCCAGGAATCGCTTAGTCAACCCACTACTAAGCTCACCACACATGAGATCCGCCTCAAAGAGGACAAACCCTTCAAGATAAGAAGATACCAGTATTCAGCAGCCAAGAAAACCATAATCAACGAGGAAGTCAAGAAGATGCTTGCCGCAGGGGTAATCCGCCGCAGTAGCAGCCGCTACTGCTCACCCATAGTAATCGTGGGGAAAAAGGATGGAAGCTCCAGATTCTGTGTTGATTATCGCCAACTGAACCTACAGACGTACGAAGAAGTATCCCAACTCCCGCCAATCCGAGAGACAATTCGAGAACTAGGCGCCGCCAAAATATTTACCAGCCTGGACCTCAAGAGCGGCTACTGGCAAGTTCCCATGGCCAAAGAAAGTATCCCACTGACGGCGTTCAGCACTCCTGATGGAGCAACTTATGAATTTTTGGTGATGCCCTTTGGACTCAGAAACGCCCCGTCTACTTTCCAGAAGCTGATGACGGAGGTACTCGCTGATTACGTGGACGAGTTCGTCAAAGTATACTTGGATGACATCATCATTTATTCCGAAACACATGAAGAACATCTGAAACACCTGTCCTTGGTCATGGAACGACTGCGAGTGCACGCGCTGCACTGTGGCCTATCAAAATGTCGCTTTGGAGCCGCTGAGTTGGACTACTTGGGGTACCGGATCACAGCTACACAGAACCAGCCACAGGAAAAACATGTAATTCAGATCAAGGAGTTCCCGACACCGAAAACCAAGAAGGAGCTGCAAGCCTTCCTAGGGACGGCCAACTGGCTTAGGGAGTTTGTGCCGGAGTTTACGACGCTCACAGCTCCACTCACCGACTTGACTGGCAAACAACGTTTTCAATGGACGTCAGAAGCAGCCAAGGCCTTCGAAGACATCAAGGATCGTCTGTCGAAGCCCCTAGCCCTATGCCGACCGGAGCCAGGGCTACCCTTCCACTTGCAAACTGACGCCAGTGCCCGAGGAATGGGCGCTGTCCTGTACCAAAAGACACCGCTGGGAGAGAAAAGGATTATTTCATGCTCCAGTGCCAAGTTTACCGGGCCAGAGAACCGCTATCATGTCAACGAGCAAGAAACACTCGCCGTGGTCTGGGCTTGTCGCAGATATCGCCATTGGCTGGAGAATGAACATTTTACCTTAGTAACCGACAGTCGTGCCCTCAGTTGGTTGAATCAGTTCAAGGATGAAAGAGCAAAACTGACCCGATGGGCGCTTCAACTCCAAGAATACAACTTCGTGGTAGAGCACTGCCCTGGTCGACTCAATCAACTACCAGACTTCCTATCACGACACCCCCAAAACGAGATGCCCGCCGAATTGAGGGACGAATCCAGAATGCTGCCCCCTGAGGAAACAACCAGGCCCCAGCAGCTTTTCCCCATCGCCGCTGTGAGCATGCAGCCCCACACCGAAGAAGCCAGTACCGAAGCTGATGCCCAAGATGCCCCGACGGAAGTAACCACGGCCGAAACTCCACCTCCTGTCGTCTACCTCATAGAGGGAGAGCGAGAGGAGCTCACCACGCTATACGAAGAAGTCAAGGAGGCCCAGCTCGCAGATAATTCCGTCGAAGGAGCCATCGCCCATTGGGCAGAACTTCAGCAGAGGGAACGCGGACTCGCGCCCTGGGAAAAGCGACTCAAAACCCACTTCCAAGTCAGTGATGGACATCTATGGCATGTAAACGACGACCGAGCCGCCCTGGTAGTCCCCGAAGGAATGAGAGACAAGATTCTTCACCAATATCACGACGCCTCCTATGCAGGACACCCTGGGAGAGATGAGACGTATCGAGCCATCAACCGAAGATACTACTGGCCGACCCTCCGACGCCAGACAGCCAACCACGTCAGGCAGTGCCTCATTTGTGTTTCCACTAAGAGGGGTCCACTACAAGCCGCAGCCCCACTCCGTCCCAGGCCACCGACCAAACCATGGCAAGCCCTGAGCATCGACGTGATGGGACCGTACGTCGAGACGCCGTCCCACAACCGTTATATCATAGTGATCACTGATCTTTGCTCAAAATGGATCGAAGCTGAAGCTGCCCCTCAAGCGGATGCTGCCCACATCCTGGCGTGCCTGGAGAAAGCATGTTTACGATGGGGATACCCGGAAGAAATAATAACGGACAACGCCGCTGCCTTCCTGGCTAAGAAAATGGTCAAATTCTGTGAAAAGAACCACATCCGACAGTTCACCTCCCCGCTGTACCACCAGCGCGCCAACCCAGTGGAAAGGAGGAATCAAGAGATCAAAAAAGCCCTGCGAGAGAAGTTAGCCAGAAGAGCCCCAAACAAGTGGGACGTGGTGCTGCCCCAAATAATATTTTCCCTGCACAACCGGAGGAATGCCGCCACCGGATACAGCCCCAGCGAATTATTGTTAGGCACCGAGCTACCACGACCTGGAGAGTGGGAGCATCCCGAGCAGCGACGACTCCTGCCCGAGCCGAGACAAGCAGCCCAGCAGAGACAGACCCGAGCCGCCCAGACACAGAAGGAGTACCAACGGAAGTTCTTTCCCGAGCCTCGCAGAGCGCCGATCGAATACAAGCCCCGTCAGCGTGTCATGTGTCGAGGATTCAAGGAAGCCAGGACCAGTTTTGGTCCCACTTGGGAAGGTCCGTTCACCATCGTCCGCGCCCTGGGCGACAATACCTATGAAGTCCTCCGAAACGAAATACCAGTACCGATCCACATCGACGACATCCGACCCATGCCTGGCCAGAAGCCCACCAAGCGGGACCCCGTCGAGCCAGAAGAACCAGACATGGCGGCTGACACCGAAGATGATACCGAAGAAGATGAGCCCGGACCTTCAGCACGTCCAGAACGAGCTCCGGCAGCTGTTGCTGCCCCCAAACCTAAGGCAATTCGTCCCCCCACTGGGACAAATGCCCACACAGGTTCTTCTGCCCCGGCTCAACTTCCGCTTGCTTCCACAAGCACCGAGCCAATCTTCGAACGAGTTCCTCTAGCCCCGCCACGAGTATCTGTCGCAGTTCCACAGCGAATTTACGCTGCCCCCATCATTCCAGGAGTCCAGCCGACGACTGCCGTGTTCTACCCAATGAACACGGAACCGCCTGCTCAAACCCAGCAGTCAACAATGATGAAAGACGCCTCCAAAATTTACGTCTACCCACCCATTGAAGAAGCCTCAACTTCCAGCTCAAGGACCCAGCTGCCCTGGTGGGCGACAGTTGTACACGCCGCACCAGACGACGCCGACCGACGCTCGGTCGCCAGAGCCCAGCAGTCAACCCAAGCCCAGCAGAACGCCGGGACCCAGCCAAATCCCGACCTGCAGGACCTAGCCGCTCCCGATGCTCTTCAGGCCCAAGCAGCCCTGGACGTCGCGGCGCCGACATCCGAAGACGTCGAATTGTAAATAAATTGTATATACGTTCAATATTTAGGATAGTTAAGCCATATGGCATGTTATGTTAGTTTAATTAGGACCTATCATGTATTTAGTTTGAAATATTTTTAAAATATCTTAAGGCATTCATTTTTTCTGTAATCTTATTCTGTGACTTTATTAAAATGTTCAATAAAGCCAAAAACAAGGGGGGTGGTGTCATCGCCAGCGCTGCTCTCGATGAAATGAACGGCTAGGTGCGCCGCGGTTATATTTATGACCTCGGCACAACTAGCGCGGACCAATCAGAGCGCGCCTAGAGACGCTACAAACATATAAAAACTCGCCGGCCACAGCAGCCGGTATCCAGTCTTCGACAGCTCTCCATAGAGTTAACTACGAGCAAAGCTACGATCACAGTGCTCCCCTGGCACTTTGTAGATAAACCAGTTGTTTTATTTAAAAGTAGTGATAGTCGTCATAATAATAAATAAATATTCAAATACTAAAATAAATAAAGTGAAACTATGGCCACAAGAAGCGGCAAACAATTCAGCGCAGTGCTGTCTGACATCGAGGGGGACCTGTTCCCACAAGAGGCACCCCTGCTCGACGAGGCAGCCCCGGCGACGTCCAACGCAGCTACGCCACATCAAGACTCCGAATTCCGGGAGGGCCAGGAATTCTCCAGGGCATCCACTCCTCCCTCCAACGCACAATGGGGCACCATCGTCGCCGAACATCTAGAACTGACGCCGCCAACACATCAGCTAACCCCGGCATCAGAACGACGACGTCCACAGGCCCCCC
Source organism: Stenurella melanura (assembly GCA_963583905.1). Taxonomy (NCBI): domain Eukaryota; kingdom Metazoa; phylum Arthropoda; class Insecta; order Coleoptera; family Cerambycidae; genus Stenurella; species Stenurella melanura. The sequence goes on along the minus strand of OY757311.1, from coordinate 95,719,233 downwards.
AAGCCCACGGGCCAACGCCTCCCAACGAAGGATCCAGGAGGGTTAGGTCCACCACTACCACCGAAGCAACGGCAACCACCCTACCCAGCTACGAGCAGCTGGCTCATCTGCTAGCCGTCACCACCGCCAACCTGGCCCGGGTGGTCCCCTTCCATGCAGGGAGCGTCGCACCGCTGCTAACCACACTGGACCCCCTTCCTGACAGGAACGTCGCACAGAAGCTAACCACACCGGCCCCCCTTCCAGGCAGGGACGTCGCGCCGACTGCGTCGGCTCCCTTTCAGGACCAGAACGTCGCCCAGCAGACCACCGGCCCGGCCACCCTTTCGGGCAGGTGCGTCTCGCCGCATCCAGGCACCCAACGCGAAGATATCGACCCACGACAACCGGGAGCCTCGAAACCCGCACACCAAAGTCCACTGGTCATCACCACCACGGCCCCCTACACTGTAGGGCAAGCATCGCAGCAGCCGACCGCTATGGTCCCCATTCAAGCAGGGAACGTCTGGCAGTCACCAGCCATGATGGTCCCCCTTCACGCACGGAACGTCTCACAGCCGGAAGACCAAGAAAGAGACTTTTTCCGTGGACAGCGATTCATATTTATGTGAATCGGCGCAGCCCGCTTAGGCTCCACCCCTCAGCGCTTGCAACTTTGCGCGCTCTCCATTGGTGCGACTCAAACATATAAAATAAACGCGTTTTGCACTTAGTAGTTAGTCGATCGCCAGCAGCCGCCGCGGCATCACTCATACCAGTTTTCAAATTTTCACTTTTATTATTTAATTCCACTTTGTCATTCTGTCAGGCTGCAATTCATTTAATTTAATTTATCATTTAACCCCAGTTCCGGCGGTGTATCGTCAATACACCGCAACGGCCCAGTTTACCCAGTTTCGTGGCAAAATATTTTAAATATTTTACACGACCCAAAACTCTCGAGATTTTGGTGTGACAACTAGACACACCAAAATCAATTTTATGAAGGATTTCGTTAAGCGACACAGTCGATTAACAAGGTATTCGGCTTAGCCTTTTTCAAGGTTGCCGCCATCACGAAGATAAGGAACAGCAACGTCTTCGAGGGATCCTACACTTCAAGTTGACACTCCGATAGTTACTACGAAATACGAACTCTCGTATAGACTGGTCAACCGCGCAAGACTTTATAGACAGTGTGAGAGAGTTCGTCGCCGTACAGGGACTAGGTAAGTGTCAACAAAAGTGCTTCGCTTCGCTTCGATCTGTTCCCCTCACCACGGCAGAGTAAAAAGATAACTCTACCTGCTCGTGGCACCGAATCCAAGACATCAGCCGCTCCTGAATCAACTGTACTCCGCATCCAACATCATATCACCGCATGCTCCAATCATCCAGTGGCAAGTCAGTTCATACGCCACTGTCCATCCTGATCTCCACGAAACATTTCTGTTCCTGATTTCCGCTGTGTAATTCAGCACTGTTCGAGAAAGGCCGACTCAGGCGACTTCAACGTGGGCGACGTCCTCGTCCACATTGGTCTCTTGAGCCCCTCGCCTCGTCGGGAATTCGGCAAGCTAAGGGACGCATTTCGACTCAACGAGCGTACCGGAGTGTTGAGAAGGAATTAGGCCCCTGCTCTTGTCAAGACGCGAATGACAGACGCTTCCTAAATTCAGACAAGGTATTTTATTCAAATTTTCAGTTAGGGCTGACCACAGAGTGCCTAGCTGCACGTCGGCAAACGTCCGACCTAGCCACTCTGTTTATCTAGGACTTAGTCTTGAAATATTAATTATTTTATTTATCGACACACTGCTTTTGGCTCGCAGTTGTGTCGCTGCTCGCAACAAACTTTGCTTGCAGACATTATCTCGTCTACGGACGACACCCAGGGGGAAATATTTTAATCATTTTATTTATCGATACACTGCTTTTGGCTCGCAGTTGTGTCGCTGCTCGCAACAAACTTGCTTGCAGATATTATCTCGTCTACGGACGACACCCAGGTGGTTTTGCTTTGAGTATTTTTCAGATCTAAATTAAGGAAATGGCACATTCTCAGTCGCCGCTTCCAGCAACGTGGGAACACTCCGCGCATGAGTTGGGTAACCCCGGCCGCTATCTATACAATGCCAGCACACACGGCTGTGCTCCACCTCTCACGGCGGCGTCGCTTCACGGCGTCCCCGTAGAGGCAGGGTTTGGTCTCCATTCAGGGGGCCAGATTCGTGGACATTCAAGTTTTTCTATATACCTTTTAACATTCTTACCACTGAAATCCTCCAACGTCGCAGCTATCATACCTAAAGAATACATTGCTGGAACTCTAGAAACATTCCCTAAGTTGGGCGAGACCCCAGGTGCTGCCGCACCCGTAGCCGCCACATTCGGACTGGTAACGGAGGTAGTAACCACCGTAGAAGTCGTATTAGTTGTGTTAGTAACAAGGCTCATGATTCTGATTTAATTACTACAGCTAATAAGCACAAACCTGTTCCTTATTGTACCTCAGCAGGAAATTTTCGACTCTCCCTATATAAATACCTGTAAAACCCTACTTGATTTTATATCTAGTTACCGCCTCTGACCTTAGAAATCACCCAGTAATGCTATTAGCCACCCTGTACACTTGTTCAAATATTCGTGGTCATCCTGTATATTTATTTTCTTTAAATTACATATATTTCCCATCAGCTTAGCACCATCAAAACTGTACTATACTTCTATACAACAACAACTAATTTTTTTTGCTCATTTTCTAATCCACCCTGTACTTTTATAAAAAAAATTACAGATATTTTCAATCAGTTTAGCACCATCCAACTGCACTATACTTCCATACAACAATAACTAAATTTTACACTAATACTTTTATCCACCCTGTAAATTTATTCAGGAAAAATTGCAGATATTTTTACAATCAGTTTAGCCCCATCTAACTGCACTATACTTCTATATAACAATAACTAGATTTTATATTAATATTTTTATCCACCCTGTACATTTATTCAGGAAAAATTACAGATATTTTTCCAATCACTCTTGGCAGTCAAACCTATTCTATTTTTCGCACTATAAAAATTATCCAGTATACTTCAGCTGACCTATATACTTTTTTTCCATATAAAACAATCTATTATTCTATCAGGAAAGTAGGTACTTATTTAGAAAAATATTTCTTTGTAATCAACTTCACTTTTAACTAACCCCTGTATTACAAACACTCCTTCCTAAATCTGTGTCTCCTTTCAATCATCCCCTACAACAACAACACAAAAATGTGTCCCTTCTACCCTTATTAAACAATCCACACACACACAAAAAATTATCTCAACTTTAAAATCCTTTCCATTAAAATATTCTCCTTAAAATAACCTAAAAAAAAAATATCCCACCAAAGATATTCCTCTTTAAATCACCCTGTTAAAATCATCCCCTTTAAACAACCCCTATAAAATATCCGCTTTTAAAATATCCCCTTTAAAATTGTCCTTTTAAAATACTCCCTTTTATATCACCCTATCTAAATATCCTCTTTTAAATAACCCTATTTAAATCATCCCCTTTAAACTGTCCCCTTTACAATATCCTCTATTAAATTATCCCACCGCTGCCACCAGTTGTAACAAAACCACCCCCTCTCCGAGGGTGCAATCCCCCCTCCGGAGCAGGCGGGCGAGTTATTGTTTTTTTGGAAAGGGGTAGCGTTTGCTGCCACCAGGTCAGGATATTTTAGATTTCCGCCTGACCTCGGAAATAAGAAATTATACTGGTTTTTTCAGAGGCACCAATGTTCTCTTCGGGGGTATAGGCCCGGCCACGGTTTACATACGTGGGCTTTATATACCAGGGTAGCTAATAGTTAAGGGGTACTTCAATAAGGCCACAAACTTACGAATAATATAAGTATATTGTTCAAAAAAAAGGAAATTATTATACTTCAAACAATAAAATTAAGTACACTAATCGATTACAACTTTAGATAAGGAAAATTTTATATTCAAATTTATTATACTTTAGACCATGAAAATCTTACGTCAAAAATACACTACTTATTACAATTCAAACAAGGAAAATTCTAGGTTCAATATTTAAGTTCAGATATCTAGCTCAGAATTTAACAGTAAATATAAAATGCTCACCACACCTTAAAGGCTATAAAAAAAAACCTAAATGTCATTTACTGTGGGACCTTACCCCTATGTTCGTCCACAAACTAATAACCCCAACAAAAGAAAATATATAGGTATAATGTATTTACATAACAAAAAAAAAAACCACAAAGATTAAAAGTTCCACCCGGTACTTGGGCCTGTTTTGTGATAGAATTTCACAATGCCATGAAATAAAATGTAATATACTAGACCCCCGGGGAGAGCCGAATAACTGTAAGTACCCCCGGTCTAACCTGAAGGCGATAAGCAATTCCCTAACACAATTTATGAGCCCTCGTAGGATTGTACCTAGCTGTTAGTAAGTAGCAAACTATATTAAATATCCCTAATACCCAAAATGAACTTACCCTGTCTCTAATTCTCCGTCCGGTAGATATATATCCTTGCTGTGAGTGCAACACCACGCACCCTTAAAGCGCCCTTCCAATTTGGACGGACACTCAGATAGGCCACACAAAAGAAAATCCACTTTCTAATTTACATTAAAACTACACCTTTTATAACCCAAAGCTAAAAGACTCTACAAAAGATACTTTTACAAATAACACCCCAAAGTAAAATCGGTAAAATAACTTCACGTGAAACAAACTCTCAAGAATAACAATTCACTTGTAAAACCACAAGACTACACGAAACTAAGAAAAACTACCCTCGCGTCGGACGGACCCGTTTCCCGTCAACTGCCTGCCTCCTTTTTACGCGCCCGGCTGACTTCAACAAAAAACTTTTCACTCAGAAGACACGAAAACTCTAAAACAACCGTCGGACGGACCCTTATGTCCGTCAACTGCCCCTTTTTAACGCACTCGGCTGACTGACTTTCTTAAAACCCAATTCTTCCTCCATTAAAAAAAAACTCCCCTCTTTTTTATACATTTTTGCTGAGTTCACAAATTCGCGCCTAATTCTTATTCCTATCCGCCTCGTACTCGCACCATCTCGGCGAATCTCGGCAATTCACCTAACCGCCTATAACGTTTTTGAGCAACAAGCCATAATTAAAAGTTCCTCCTTTCCCGCCTAGAGGCCGCTGCATATACCGATTCTTTAATTTGGTCCAAATACTTATATGAACATTGCTGAGTCGACACAAACGGGCACATGTGAGAAATCGCTTTTCGATTCTTTCCCACGTCTCGTTATCGGTAACCCATTATCCAGGCTCAGAAATTCGGTACTTTCTTATCAGCCAGACAACCCATCTGTTATAATTCTGTGCATTCTGTACCAAATATTTAAAATTGGGTAGCGCCCTCTATTGTAGCGTTAGTTAGTCAACATGTATGTTTTATCCGTTGTAGTCAGTTGAATATAGTTCTTACTCGACTTCAGACGTGTGTGCGTTTTATTTAACTCTGTTTAACAGGTTATGTGTCCAGCGAAAAGTAATTTTTTAACGCGTAACGAGAAATTCGAGTGCCAGGATGGCAGTGAACTATCTAAACAGTGTTCCAAAGTTGATGGGACGCGAAAATTACGCAGATTGGGCTTTTGCAGTTGAAAACGTGTTCGTTTTAGAAGGTTTATCGAAGTGTATAGATGGATCCGAGACAGATACCGTTTTAGTGAGCAAAGCCAAAGCGAAGCTAATTTTAACTGTAGACCCTTCGTTGTACATTCATGTGAAAGACACTAGTTCGGCCAAAGGAGTCTGGGACAAGTTAAAAAAACTTTATGAAGATTCTGGTTTCGCGCGTAAAATCGGGTTGTTACGTAAATTGATTTCATTAAGACTTGATAATTGTGAATCAATGGAACATTACGTAAACCAAGTGATAGACACCTCTCAAAAGTTAGAAAGATCTGGTTTTAAATTGAGTCAGGAGTTAATTGGCAGTTTGATGCTAGCCGGTTTAACCGACAAATTTGAACCCATGGTCATCGCCATTGAACGCGCAGGAATTGACGTCACAGCAGATTCCATTAAGTCTAAGTTACTGGAAGATAAAAATGACGTTACTTGCTTCAAATGTAAAAAAACGGGGCATTTTATGAACCGATGTCCAGAAAATAAGAGAAATAGCAAGGATGATTCATCTAATCAGTCTAGTGCATTTAATGCTGTGTTCCTAACTGGTAAATTTGACAAATCCGATTGGTAAGTATATCGACTCGGGATGTAGCGTTCATCTTACATCGAGGAAAGACTGGCTTAAAAATGTATCCAAAGAAGTCAAATTAAAAGAAATTACAGTGGCCAATGACGATAAACTAGTCGTTGAATGTACAGGAGACGTAGAGATCACGACAATAGCTAACGACAAGCAACATTCAGTCACAGTTTGTAATGTTCTTTATGTGCCAGAATTAATGACAAATTTGCTATCAGTAAGTCAACTAATTAAAAACAAGAATAAAGTGATCTTTCGTGTAAATGGCTGCGATATTTACAATAGCAAAAATCAGCTGATTGCTACAGCAAATTTAGTGGATAATGTTTACAAACTAAAATTTAAGGAGCCACAGTTAAATTTAGTAGCAGGTTTAGCAATTTCTGGAGAAATATGGCATAGGCGTTTCGGTCATCTAAACTACAAGGACTTAAACGTAATGAAAAATGGTCTCGTTGATGGATTCGAGTGTAAAGGTTCCTTGGTTAAAAGTGACTTTGACTTGTGTGAGGTTTGTTGTGAGGGCAAACAAACAAGATTACCGTTTAATCATAAAGGAAATAGAGCAGGTTCTGAGCTAGAAATAATCCATGCAGATTTATGTGGACCTATGGAAGAGATATCCCTTGGAGGTTCGAGATACTTTATGATATTGGAAGATGACTTTACTAGAATGACTTTTGTCTATTTTCTTAAAAGTAAAGATGAAGCCTTTGAAAAATTCAAGGAATTTAAAAACTATGTAGAAAATCAGAGAGGAAAAACAATTAAAATATTCCGCAGTGATCAAGGTACCGAGTTTGATAGTAATGAATTTAGGAATTATTATAAGCAACATGGAATATTGCATCAGCAAACAAATCCCTACAGTCCTCAACAGAATGGTATGAGTGAGCGAATGAATCGTACCATAGTTGAAAAAGCTCGTTGCTTGCTGTATGATGCAAATTTGCAAAAGATATTTTGGGCAGAAGCTGTGGCGACTGCAGTATACCTTAGAAACCGTTCTATAGTTTCCGGGATTAAGAAGACACCTTACGAGCTATGGCACAACAGAAAACCTGATGTAAGTGCAATAAGAATTTTTGGAAGCAAGGCCATGACGCTAATTCCAAAAGAGAATAGAAAAAAATGGGATAAAAAATCTAAAAAATTGATTTTGGTTGGTTTCAGTGACAATATAAAGGGTTATAGGTTATACGATCCTGTTGAAAAGAAAATAATAACGAGTAGAGATGTAATTATTGAGGAAACTATTAAAGAACCAAAACAGGCAATATTTGAACTACAGAAATCAGTAGATTCAGTGGGGGCTGAAGTTAATCAACCAGGTAATTTCTCTGAGCAGAGTTTTACAGATTTTGAATCGGTAGATTCAACTAGTGATGAAGATTTTGTAGTCGATTTGCCACAAGAAAACTTGGAAATAAGAAAATCCCAAAGAACGATAGCTAAACCAAAACACTTTGAGGACTACGTCTCTTATGCTTGTGTGCAAGAATTCAGTTCTAGTGACGACCCAGTCAGTGTCAAGGATGCTATATCGAGGCCAGATGCAAAAATGTGGAGACAAGCCATAGACGAGGAACTGGACAGCTTCAATGAGAACGATGCATGGGACATAGTGGATCAACCCAATGATTCATCAACTATAGTGCCATGCAAGTGGGTGTTCAAGAAAAAGATTAGTTGTGAGGGAAAAGTTCGGTATCGTGCGCGATTAGTGGCAAAAGGGTTCGTTCAGCAACCTGGGGTAGATTACGACGAAATATTTGCTCCAGTTATAAGATTCTCTAGTTTACGATTATTATTTGCATTGGCTGTTAAATTAAATTTAGACATTACACCTAGACGTGAAAACTGCTTTCTTAAATGGAAATTTAAAAGAATGCCTGTATATGCAAGTACCTGAAGGTATGAAAACTAGTCAAAATAAAGTTTTAAAATTAAAAAAGGCCATTTATGGACTGAAGCAGTCTTCACGGGCTTGAAACGAGAAAGTTCATACTGTTTTATGTCATATTGGATATGTAATGTCACCGCATGAACCATGTATTTATATAAAAAAATCAAAAGGATTTACTTTCTATAATAGCATTGTTTGTAGATGATTTTTTTGTCTTTTCAAACGACATAAATGAAACTGTTTTTCTAAAGAGAGAATTGCAAAATAAATTTAAAATAAAGGATATGGGTAAAATTAAAGAATGTTTAGATATGACTGTTAATTTTGATAGGGGTGGAAATATTATTTTGAATCAAAAAGAATATATAAATAAACTGTTAAATAAATTTAATATGAAAGATGCTAAACCAGCTCATACTCCGATGGAGGCAAAAGTGAATTTAAAGAAATCAGTTTTAACAGATGATAACAAAAATAAATATCCTTATCAGAAATTAATAGGCAGTCTCATGTACTTGTCGGTATTAACAAGACCTGACATTAGTTATAGCTTAAGTTATTTAAGTCAATTTAACAATAATTATGATAAAAGTCACTGGGATTGTGCTAAACGTATTCTTAGATATTTAAAAGGTACTGCTGATTATTCAATTAAATATTCTAAAAATGAACATGGGTTACAAGGATTTGTTGATTCCGATTGGGGTAGCGACGATGTAGATCGTAAATCGTACACAGGTTTTTGTTTTCAACTGTCTAATGGTCCTGTTTCCTGGGAAAGTCGAAAACAGAAAACTGTAGCACTCTCCAGCACGGAAGCCGAATATATGGCTATATCCGAAGCTGCAAAAGAAGCTATATATATGAAAAACTTATTATATGATTTGACAGGTAATGACAATTGTGTTATAATATACAATGATAACATGGGAGCACAAAAATTGTCAATCAACCATATGTTTCATAAGCGTAGTAAGCATATAGATATAAAATATCATTTTATTCGTGAAGTTGTTGCTACAAATCAAATCATGTTAAAATATTTGCCAACCGCAGAAATGCCAGCTGATTTGTTAACTAAAAGTTTGTGTAATGTTAAACATAACAAATTTGTAAGAGATTTAGGTATAGTAGAATAAGTTTAATTTTAAATATTTGTTAAGTGGGGGTGTTATAATTCTGTGCATTCTGTACCAAATATTTAAAATTGGGTAGCGCCCTCTATTGTAGCGTTAGTTAGTCAACATGTATGTTTTATCCGTTGTAGTCAGTTGAATATAGTTCTTACTCGACTTCAGACGTGTGTGCGTTTTATTTAACTCTGTTTAACACCATCCGGCTATAACATAAATACCCAACATACCGGGTGGCCCAAAACTACATACATGTTTCACTATTAAAACTAGTAAAACATACAAATATATGAAAGTACACAGAAAAAAAAAACAGTAACTATAAAGCAATGACCGGGGGGGGGGGGTTTACTACAATATAACATATTTCTTGAGAGATGGGTATACTTACACAGCTATTCCTACTTTAAGCTTATAAGAACCTATATACATAATAAACATTTGAAACCTGCATGGTCACATAGATAATGTTATGCTGTTAAATGGTTTAAATTCTTAAAAAAGCATCCAAAGTAAAAATCCCTAAAATATACTTATTGGCTATAACTACATTATTAAAAAAGGCAAGGTGGGATAAACCATATTTCATTCTCATCATATTCACATGTTTATGTACATGAAAGCAAATAAATGATATCCTTTTATTGTTTTTGTTAAAATAGTGTATTATTCAGCGAACATAGGTATAATGCATGATGATATTCACACAATACAATTCAACATAACCTAGCACAAATATCTTCTAATGCAGAGATTCTCTCTGGCTAATGCCTTGAGCGATTTATATCAACCAATAGGAAGCCGACAATTCACAAGTCTAGTAGGTTTAGAAATCTCGCACCCGGGACGTTCAGATCAAACGAGGACCTAAATGAACGTCCTGGGGACGTTTGGTGTTATCAGGGATATGATTTCGGGAGATGAAATAATTTTTTTTTATGTCATCATCGAGTGCTTCGTTATTATCAATATGTTCAGTGTTTTGCGTATCTTCGGTACTCTCAATAATTTCTTCGAGAAAATCGGAACTGTCATCTAAATTTATTATATTATCGGGAAGTGTTTCGAAGTTACTACATTTTGTTGAATCCCAATGCAAACAAACGCTGGTACACTTTAAATAATTTGTCTTAAAACCACAAGTTTTGTATTTACAACCACTTCACAAGTACATGATATTTTTTTGAGGATTTCATCGGGTATTAATGCGTCCACGGTGTATACAGGTATTAACAAGTTTTCATCTAATTTCCAACCCCAATCAATAACTTCCATCTCGTTACCCAGCCATGCTTGTAGAGTAGTATTATTATGAGAAGATGCTCGGGGCGGAGCTAACGTGCACGAATATTTTTACCAGTGACACATCATCTAGGGTATAAGGATATTGTAGCAAAAGCTACCCCCCCCCCCCTCTGGGGTATACTTATTGCCAATAAGGGGTAGACTATATTAGTTACTCGTTAGATAATTAGATATACCATGAAGGAAAATTGTGTACGCCAGACACCCTGTACGGTGAAGTTCTATTTGCCTCGGATTGTTTAGACTGGGTTACAGGAAAGACACTGAGACTTCCTGCGATAACGCTTTATCGGTACGGGCTAACGTGGGAAGCCTCTCCGAATTCGGGTTCCAAGGCTCCAAGAAAATACCGCTGAGTGGTCTTATTGAAGTCACCAGTTGTAAGGTTTAATATATGGTGCGACATCTAGGAATTAAGTCGAGAGTCGGCGGAAGCCATAACTTGAGGATACCAGTGTCATATGACGAATTAGTATAGGGAATGGGCCGCATGGCCGTCTAGATGTAGAAACCGGCGCGGGAAAACGGAAGGTTCCGGTTGGGTTAGATAGATGGCGGTCGCGGTATTAAATGGAATAATTAGTTAAATGTAAAGTAACTTGAAGGATTTTTGAAAAATCATCACTTTTTACCTTAGTAGTAGGGGAGTTTTAGAAATGGCTAAATTATGAGGTGAAGAAAAAGTTAGTCACTCGGGGTGGTTGGAATTATCCGGTTGGCGGCAAAGAAGCCGTATGTCGCGATAAGTTATATTAAGTGTTAATACAGGGTTAAATAAAGTTGAATATTTTGTTAGTCAATTGGGCGGTTAGAAACGGCCGTTCGGGATTTTTCTATAGAAGTTTTAGTAGAGGGTTACTTAATGGGAAGTAATGTGTTTTAAGTCAGTTATTTGGGAACAAAATTGAAAGTTAAAAGGGTATCATTTCTTTAGCGGGTTCTCGTCTGGAAGTTCTTTTAATTCTAAAGTGGTTAAGTAAGGTATTGTAAAGTGGAGTATAGAGTCACTCAGGGTGGTTCTGGGTTAGGGCTTTGCTGTACTAAGCGGCGTTAATTTTAACCTAGGGTTATACTGTGAAGGTGTTTTGAAAGAAAAGAGTGTTTCGTGTGTGAAATCTTCCAACAATACAAAGGCGCGTACTGAGACTAATTGCAGCTAGGAGACGGATATTTACCGGAGCGAAGTTTGTGGCTAGGGGAAGTCTATTTTGGGTACTCGGGTTTTTCTATAGAGCTTAGTTTACTTACTAACATTTAAACCTAAATCGACGACGGTTCAATTTGCGAGTGCATTGCTTTATCGCTTCCAGGTTATAATTGCCGCAGGGGGCATCCCTAGGCATTCGACTCTCCTGGAGATTGTACGTTATTAGTTAATCTTTTCTTAGCTCCACGTCCACGTACCGGGTGTCTTAGGTGGGAGCTCAAATCCTTGGTGGGTTTCGTTAAATGTTTTATAAATACTTAGGTACATTATTTAGGTACACATATGGTCTAGTAATTGTTATTGTAGTATAGTAGTTTTTTTTTATATAACCGTATAAGACGTGCTCACCAGTATCCGATAATCGTATCACTGTTAAAAATTTTGCTTAAGATTTGATCTACTACTTATCATTTAACTTTTGAACATTGACTGTTATTGTCTAAAGAGGTAACAATTTAATTTAAATTTGAATACAATCATTTGTTAACTACACTGGTAATAAGCAGTATATTTAGTTGAATGTAAACTCTTCATTGTCCTTGTGTAAAAACTAACTTTTTTAACCATTATACTTATATTACTCGAAAATTGTGTGGCGTTATTGAAGTTACCCTTGAGCTATTGGCTGCCCTTGTACCCCAAGCCCACGTATGTAAACCGTGGCCGGGTCTGCACCCTCGAAGAGAATAGTGGTGCCTTTGAAAACCAGAAAAAACTTCTTATTTCCGAGGTCAGGCGGAAAGCTAAAATATCCTGACCTGGTGGCAGCAACGCTACCCCTTTCAAAAAAACAATAACTCGCCCGCCTGCTCCGGAGGGGGGATTGCACCCTCGGAGAGGGGGTGGTTTTGTTACAACTGGTGGCAGCGGTGGGATGTTTTAATAGAGTAGATTTTAAAGGGTTTGTTTAAAGGGGATGATTTAAATAGGGTGATTTAAGGTGGGATGTTTTAATAGAGTGATTTAAAAGGGAGTATTTTAAAATGGTGATTTAAAAAAAAAAGAGTGATTCAATTGATTGAGTGATTTTAAAATTTTATTTCTATTATTTTCAGGGAAATATTTTAAAGTAAAGAATTTTAAGGTTGGGATAATTTTGGGTGTATTGTTGAACAAGGGTGTAAAATGGATATGTTTTAAAAGGGATGAGCAAAGCTAGAATGTTTTAAACAGGGATGGTTGCATTACATGAGTTGTTCTAAAAGTGTTGTTTTAAGGGGGATGATTTGACAGGAACAATGAAATTGAGAGTGACCTAGAAAGAAAGCTGTTAAAAGAAGTGAATACGTTAGGAAGTAGCTAGCTATATAGTCAAAGTGAAGTAGATTACAAGGGGATAAGTTTTTATACCGTTTTGATAGGACAATAATAGATTGTTTTGGGAAAGTGAGACATAGAGGTCAGCTGAAGTACAGCCGGGTAATTTTTTTTTAGTGGGAAAAATAAGAATAGGTTTGACTGTGCGAAGATTAAGGGGGATATAGTTGTAATTTCCCGGAATAAGTATATAGGGTGGCTAAAGTTGGAAAATATCTGAATTTTTTTCTGAATAACTGTACAGGGTGGCCAAAAGTATTTAAGAAAAACCTAGTTAATTTTTTTTTTGTGAGGATGTCTAGGGTAGCTTTAAAGGTGCTAAACTAATTGGGAAATATCGGAATTTACTAGAAATAACTTGGTGGGATAATTTAAAAAGAAATAAATAGGGAAGATTGATTTTTCTAGAAATAACTTGGGGGATGAGTTAAAAAGGATTAGTTGAAAAGAGATTAATTGAACAGGAATAACTAGGTGGGATTATTTAAGAAAAAAGAATAACTTGTAACAAGAGGGATTCATTTAATAAGCTGTTAATGTTGGTATGAAAAGGTGATGTTGATTAGAAAGGAGTATTGTTTTGATTGAAATAAATATTTTCTTGTTAGAACAATGAATGGTTTTGGAATGGAAAAAAATATATACGTATAGTCACTGTAGAAAAAATGATTTAAAAATTTTTTTTTGTTGAGAAAAGGTGATTTATATTGTGGATAAGAAAAAAAAACTAGATATTTTGGGTGAAATGATCTGAAAATTACTAAGGTATTGTAAAAGAAAAACATAGTGATTTTTCTTGTAAAAAAAAAAACGAAAACACAGGTATAGAGTATTTTAGTTTGGAAAATAATAATAATAATAATGCGTGGATATTTAAGGTAGCTTCGATCGCTTTAAAACTGTCTGAAAAGTGAATTGATAAATTTTTCGTGTTAATGCAGGCTGAAAAAAAAAATAACTGGGTAATTCCTCTTATTGGAAAAAGTGGATATATAGGTATAGGGTTATATAGGTGTGATTAAAAGATATTTACATAGTACTGGATTAGAAGTACTGGAAAGAAAAATACTTAAGTAACAGTATGCCTTTGAATAAGTTCTGAATTTTATAATCGAGTTGATACTCTGGTGAGTTTTATTTTTTTTGTTGAGGCCGCTAATAAATATAGAAAAGTTGATAAATTGTTTTAGTAATAAAAACTAGATTGAGTAGGACTTTGCGTATACAGGGAGAGTCGAATATAACTGAAGAATTATATATAACAAACAGGTTTGTGCTTATAGCTATAGTTAAGTAGGAAAAATGGACCCCATTACTAATACTACTAACACTACTACTACAGCAGTTACACTGTCGGTTACAACTCCGGTTGTAACGCCAACAAGCCAGGGGACATCCGGATTGCCCTCGAATTTTGGAACAATTTCCCGGGTTCCAGCTATGTACTCGTTGGGGATGATAGCGTCAACGGTGGATGACTTTAGTGGTAAGGGCGTAAACAGGTATTTAGGGAAATTGGAGCAGCGCGCCAAACTAGATGGGTGGACAGAGGAAGAAACTTTAAAGTTATTGAAATATAAATGTGCAGGGGAAGCTTATGATTTTTTAAGGTCAGATTCGAGTCTAGAGGTGTTAAATTTTCGGGCATTAAAGGCCAAGTTAATTGATAATTTTGCGGAAACTAGTTTGCCGGGAGAGAATCAATTTAAGTTAGGTAAGTGTTATCAGAGGCACGACGAGAGCGTCTCATCCTTTTGCACTCGACTCAGGATTTCCGGAGCGAGAGTCTTGGAGGAGGATCTCAGTACCGCAACACCACAGGAACAGCCAGGAATAAAGAAAAAAAGCCAAGATCTTATTTTAAATCAGTGTAAAATCGGTCTGAGAAAAGAAACTATGAAGGAAGTGGGCGTTCTATTGTTCAAGGAGGAGAAATTGACCTTGGATAAAGCCGAAGAGTTAGTGAAGCTACACGACACCACGGTAAGGATGTTACAAGGTAGAAATTCTGGGCAGCGAGTAATGCAAGTAAATTGTTACACCTGTGGGAAAACGGGACATTTGGCACGGGAATGCGACAATAATCGGCAGAACCCCCGGAGATAAGGAGATAAGAATGGTTGTTTTTTGTGTAATCAACCCGGACATTGGGCAAGAGAATGCCCCAACCGACACTTGGAAAATAGAGGAGAGCGAAACACCATCGGACTAGGAGGTAGAGAGAGAAGTAACGAAACCTGGCATAATAAGGGTCAAAATTTTAGAGGAACAAATGAAGGTTGGACGACGAGAACTGATGTTCAGGATAAGGGCAGAGGCGGCCCAAGCAGTAATTTCAGACGGCATGAGAATCAAGGAAATCAGGGACGACGAGACGGGATACTGGCAAATTTCCCTCATCAGCACGATACGAGACGAGAGACCGAATATGGCCACGGAGAGGCGAGACTAGAAGGTAATTTTAGGACACAACCTGAGAGACCAGGATTTGCTGCAGGAAATAGAAACATGGGCGCTATACAAAAGGTTCCAAGAAACGTAGCTAGTGGTATGGAGGATTCGCAAAAGGTGCATTCCTCATCTTTAAACTACTAAAGCCTTCTAACATGCCCCGGTTAGGAGGCCAACTGGCATTCTTGTCAGGCAGGGGAGGCCAAACCACCTTTTCCAAGGAAAAGGGTAACCAAGGAACTAATGAAGACTGCGATGGGTATATGTCGGTGGGCAGCCAATTAGACAAGGCTACGCCCGGAAGGAGACACTTTGTGGGAGACGTGAGAAATACGGAACGCCAAAGGGTTGAAGGGAGACACTTTAATTCCATAATACCTGCACTTAGTATAGTGGATGAGGAAGACCAGAGTCCTTATGTAGTTTCCCTGTATCTTAGGGGTAAACTTCGTAGTTGTTTAATAGATACAGGAGCAGCTGTGTCATTAATTCAGAAAAAGGTAATTGTAGAAGAGGAAATGGAAATAGAGGGAAGTGAGGAAATGGCATTAACCGGAATTACCGGTCATGCACTGTCAACTTACGGCCTAGTTTATGCAAGTTTTGTAGCACCGGTGTCAAAAATGCGCATGCAAGGGAAGTTTATCGTATGCGACGATGATATTTTGGGAGAGATGGAGATACTATTAGGACGGGATTTTCTATCAGCTCATGAGGTTCGTATTACTTGTGGGATAGAGCCGGTGATCGAATCAAACGGAGAGATTCTGGAGAGGCTACCGGGAAATATGGAAGTTCCTGGGCTACCGGAACATCTTGGCCCAGAATTGGAAAATAAGCAGGAGCTTTCAAAGGAGGAAGTGAAAATGGCTAGGGAGGAAGATAATGACGAAGATGGAAAGCAATGGAAAACTTGGCTGCTGGAAGTGGAAAAATTTTATAACAGATCAGGAAGGCAAAATAATCAAATATACGTTACGGCTCAGGTGCATCGCAGCGCAAACGAGGATAATGAAGAAAATGCTACGGGTGGAAACGAGGTAACAAAAATTACAGAAACAACAGATGAAGAATCTATGATAAAGAACTCACGGACTAATAGCAGCGACAGGCAATCGGAGGACGTTTTGGTCGGGCTTGATGAAAAATCTAGGGGACAAGGAATTAAATGCCTACAGGATAGATTAGAGAAAGCAGAAAATGCAATCGCCAGGTTAGAAAATTGGCATACACTAGTTAATGAAGAACATGACCGTAGAAGTAAGGGCATGACCAATGGAAAGGAGAAGGCTTGTACGAGAATAGAGTCGAGCATTTTATCGGTAGAAGAAGTCACTATACCCCCCAGGACGGAGATTAGGTGTTTGGGCAAGACAAAGCAAAATATTAGCGGAGAGGTGCTAGTTTGCGAACCGGCAGAGATAGGCCATAAGGACGCGCACGTGGCATGCACAGTTGTTGAAAACCGAGAGGTTGTGCCCATGAGGATAATAAACTTTTCATGGGAGGAGGTGAAAATAACGAAGGGGCAAAAGATTGGTACAGCCATGAGAGGTGAGGAGACACAAACAGCGGGGAATCAGGCTGTCATTGGAAAAATCGATGTGACCAAGGATAAGTGGATACAACAAGGTTTTGACTTGGCTCATCTTGACAATGAGACGAGGGCCGAGCTGAAGAATTTACTACGTAGATATTCCGACTTATTTATGGAAGACGATGACATCCTCACTAGCACGACGAAAGTCAAGCATGGAATAACGCTAGAAATAGGAGCAAAGCCAATATGTAAAGCCCCTTATAGAATACCATATAAACGAAGAGAAATATTACAAGAAGAAATAGAGAGGCTATTAAAATCTAAAGTTATTAGACCTTCCTTTAGTCCATGGTCAGCACCGGTAGTACTAGTGACAAAAACGCTACCAACGGGGGACGAAAAGATCCGGATGTGTATCGATTATAGAGGACTCAATAGTGTTACGCAAAAGAAATATTATCCGTTACCAAATATATCAGATTTAATACAAGGTTATAAGGCGGGACAGAGAGTATTATTCTCAGTCATAGACGTGGCTGAGGCGTATCATCAAATAGACATGGAGGAAAAGGATATACCACTGACCGAGTTCAGTACATTTCAAGGGCACTACGAATATGTGAAGATGCCGTTTGGGTTAGTTAACGCGCCGGCAACTTTTCAACGATTTATGAATCTGACATTATCTGGACTCACGGGAGAATTATGTATGGTTTACTTAGATGACAATTATATTTAACTCCGAAGGGGCTAGAGAACATATAGCTAACCTACAGGCTGTCTTGGACCGATTAAGGGAAGCCAATGTAAAGTTGAAACCGAAGAAATGCATATTCTTGCTACAGAAGGTTAAATATCTTGGCCATATCATTTCGCGAGAGGGAGTGCTTCCGGATCCCGAGAAGATAGAAGCGATTGCAAGATTTCCCTTACCTAGGAATGTCAAGGGAGTTAGGTCCTTTTTGGGAATTGTTAATTGGTATAGGCGATTTATTGCCAATGTGGCTCAAATATCGGCACCGCTCGTAAACTTGACTAAGAAAGATTCAAAATTTGAAATTACTAAAGAAGTTATAGATGCTATAAGCACCCTGAAGACTGCGCTGAAATCGTACTCGCTGCTAATTTACCCAGATTTTGAGCAGCCGTTTATATTAGCAACATATTCGTCGGGACAGAGTATGGGCGCCGTCCTTAGCCAAAAAAGAGACGGGCAGGAACGGCCGATAGCTTACGCGAGTAAGCCATTTAAGAAGGCGGAACTGAACTATTCAACGACGGAAAAAGAATTATGTGGGGTGGTATTTGGGATTAAAACCTTCAATTGCTACCTGTACGGACATAAGTTTACTGTCATCACCGACCACCGGCCCTTAAAATAGCTCTTCACCTTAAAGGATCCTAGTTCAAGGCTAACTAGGTGGGCCCTGATGTTGTCGGAATGTGACTTTGGAGTGGTACACCGGGCGGGACGAATGCACGGCAACGCCGATGCGTTGAGCCGAATGTATAATAGAGACGAATATTTCATAGATACAACGTATGAAGAGTTTGTGGAATATCGAAAGGTACACACCGTGCCGAAGGTAGAGAATATAGGGATTATAGAAGGGGACTTATTTGCATCACCTATAGACTACAGTCTTGCCCACTGTGTCTCACAGGACTTTAAGATGGGACAAGGAATCGCGAAGGAATTCGGGAAGATTTTCAGAGGAGTAGAGGAGCTAAGAAATCAAAGTAAAACCGTTGGTGAAGTCGCTTGCATTCAACGAGAAAATAGGAATCTTTATTATTTGATTACGAAGGAAAGGTACTACGAGAAGCCGGAATACAAAGATGTATGGGATGCGCTCAGAAACTTAAGGTGTCTATGTGAAAAGAACAGGGACAAAAAACTTGCGATGCCAAGGATTGGCTGCGGCCTAGACGGATTACTATGGGAAGAAGTCTCGGACATGATAAATTTTATCTTTTATGGAACGAACATGGAGATCGTAATATATCTACTACCAGTAAGGAATATGGTCCGGATAAACGTGGTGGAAAAAGATGAATTCGAACCCATCTGGGATAAGGAAGTCATAAAAACGGAGCAAGACCGGGATGACTATTGTAAACTTATTAACACTCAGTTAGACGACCAAGACCCTGACATGCACGAATTGTATTACGTTGATAATGAGGGAGTCTTATATAGAAAGGACGACCAAGATATGGCCGATAAGCTCGTGGTACCGAAGGGATTTATCGCCAAGGTATTAGAAGGGTTTCACGACTCGCCAATGGCAGGCCATCAAGGACAACAGAAAACGCTGCAAAGCATTCAGAGAAGGTTTTATTGGCCCAGTATGAGGACGGATGTGAATCGGTATTGCACGAGGTGTCAATCTTGTAATCAAAGAAAAACCTCGCCACATATGAGGAAGGCGCCCTTACAACGTTCCAGGGCCGTTCGTCACTTATAACTTTTACCTTCTTTCACCTCGTCGCCAATGTAACAAATGTTCGTTTTACTATTTGAGAGTGGTTAAGGACTCTTCAATAAGACTCTGGTGTCGATTAATCGTTTATTACGTTATCACAGATATATCTTTACATGTTTTGTAGCGCGCCACTACTACCAGTCCTTTCGGCCTCATGGATCGGAAGCGAGAGAGCGTTTTACATTTCTTCGTGTGGAGTCTGCGCACTTGCGCGTCACAGAAATCTTCACTTCTCTAGGGGCATCACGTTCCTTATCTGACACAGCCTCACTGGTACCGGCTTCCTCTGGTTTTTCCCTCGGCTTCACAGCATCGGCCTCTACTCTCTCCAAGCTCCTCCGTGGACATTCTAGCTGGATATATCCTCGTTCTCTGCACCTGTAACATTTCAGACCCCATCCACTTGGCCTTCCACTACTTTGTTTATTGTGAGTCTCTTCCATGTTTCCAGCATTCACTTTCCTCGAGTTCTGCTGTTGATAGTCTCTTTTGATATGCCCTGCTCTGCCACAGCTGTAACATTTAATACCCCCCGCTTGACTTTCCTTGTCTTCCTGCAGTATCCAATTGAGCCAGTAACTGACTGAACATTTCATATATATCGGCCAACATAGGGTTCTAGTTCTCCTTGTCTGACTGCGATCCTTCGAGACTCACAGCTTGTATTCTTGAACTCGGGGTATCCTGAAAGACAGCTTCCACCTCGAGTGCACGCACCAACGCTTCGCTGCTGTTCTGATATCGAGATAACCCGAGTACTTGCCTGATCTCCTCATCCTGTATACCATCCAGACAAGCCCCTACTGTCAGTTGGTTTTGGAATTCTTTCGGTACATCGGGGTAAGCCAGGTAAACCAGTCTCCACACAGCAGCTTCAAACTCTTGCAAGCTTTCCCCAGCCTCTTGAACACGTGATTTCAGCTGGGTCTGGTACACTTAGACAAGGTGTTGTTCACTATGTCGTAAGTCTAGGGCAGCTTCTAAAACTTTAAAATCCTGTTGTTGCTCTACTGGGATTGTCTGGAGTATTTCCAATGCTTGACCCCTTAATGCCATGATTAACGCTATAGCCTTCTCTTTGTTACTCCAATTATTCGCATACGCAGCTGCCTCAAACTGTCTCATGAAAATGATCCATGAACTTTGGCCGTCAAATGAGAGAGGTTCGAACAGCTAATCTAATAATACTACTTGCTGGCTTCCTCTATCCCTCAACTGTTGCTTAAGTAGGTCTATTTGCCCTTTGACTTCTTCTTCAAACTTGTCTACTTTCTGTTTGACTTCACTTACTTCTTCTCGATGCCCTCTTTCTAGCTCTTGCAACACTTTCTGGAATTGTGCAAATAAGTCCCGCATTTGCTTTTCGGTTGCCATACTTTTGGTTGTTATAGGCATACGACTACATTGAAATCAAATAAATTTAACAATTACGTCAGTATCGGTAATGGGACTGTCCAGAAAAACCTCCAAACGGCGCGAAAAAGTCTTATCTAGAGTCTTTGTCACTTGAAAACTATGTGCCCCTTGTACTAGTACAAGTGCCCCTCAACCAGGATAAAATCCTAGAAGTGAACAGATGCTGTTCACTAGTCGTCAGGGTGGAAAGGCAGAGAGAGGCCCCGACAATCACCCAGTGCCACCGTTGCCAGCGCTTCGGTCACGCCCAGGGTAGATGCACTGCACAGCCCAAGTGCGTGAAGTGCGGACAGGCCCATCACTCGGCGGAATGCCAAAAGAAAAGGGAGTCCTGCCAAATGTGCTAACTGCCAGGGGGCCCACCCAGCAAGTTACAGAGGATGCCCCAGCTTCCCAAGAAAACCAGCAGGTCCCCAGAAAAATTCGAACCACGGACCCAAAGTGAAGACGGCCACGGCAGAGACCAGAAAGGTCACTACAGGGAAAAGCTACTCAGATGCAGCGAGCTCCAAGAGCAACGCCGCACCTGCCAAACAGGCCAAGACAGCGCCAAAGAAGGGGGTCAAACCCCCGAACACTGCCGTGGCCAACAACCTAACAGCAGCGCTGGCCCAGATGCAACAAATGTGCTCAGCAATGAGTGCATTTTTTGCCCAGATGCCAAACATGTTGCAAGAGTAAATTGATAATACGCTGGTGAAGCCTAAAATCCTGCAGATCGCCTCATGGAACGTCAACGGCCTCCGAGAAAGGAAGCTAGAAATAGAAGAAATCTTGGAGAGGTACAACATCGACGTGATGGCCCTGCAGGAAAACAAACTTCGCCAGGATAACACCGAACTTCGGATCCCAGGCTACGAAGTCTACAGGGAACAACGTAGAGCAAACGCAGGAGGAGTTGCCCTACTTGTCAAGAGGACTATAGACCACCATCTCATCGACATGCTGGAACTGGAAAACATGGAAGCCATCGCCACAGTAGTTTCAACGGAACGAAACGGCCCACTCAAGAAAGTTTCCTGTTACCAGACAACTCAACGTCCCCTCCTAAACCATGACCTGGAGGCCCTCATAACAAGGGGTACCCAGACGGTGGCCATAGGAGATTTCAACGCCAAATCGCCAGTTTGGAATTGCAGACTCACCAACACCCGGGGACGGGCACTGCTGCGATTCCTGGAAGAGCACGAGGGAGACGTGCAGGCGTTAGGACCGGAAGAACCGACGTTCGACAACGAAAGACATAGGCCCGACGTGCTGGATATAGCTCTGCTCAACGAGATGACTTTCACCGCCGAACTTCATGCCCAAGCAGGAGGCTCCTCGGACCACAACCCCATCTTCCTAAAACTGGGAGATGGAGCCCCGGAGGAGGCCACCTTCACCAAGAGAAGAACGAACTGGGAAGAGTTCCGCGCAATCTTGCAAAGGAACATCGCACACATCCCAGAATCGACAGTGAAGAAGAAATAGAAGAGGCCATCATCTCCCTGGAAAACCACATCCAGGCAGCGCTAACGGAAAGCACGACGGAAACTGTAACGAAAAGAGTTGCAATGCCGATGGGAGAACTCCCAGAGGAGACCATGCAGCTCATTCGAGACAGAAGGAGGGTTAAGAAACTGGTGCAGAGGACAAGACTCCCCGAACACCGCAGAGAGTATAATCACCTAACTCGAAGAGTTAAAGAAGCTCTGCAAGAACACAGGCAAGCCAGATGGCAGCGTCACCTAGAGTCGCTGAATCCTCAGGATAGAAGCATGTGGACCACCCAGAAGGCTCTGCGTGCCAAGCGAAAACCTGTGCCGCCCATCCACGGAGAAAATGGAATTGTCTACACTCGCCACGAAAAAGCCGAGGCTTTCGCCGACAGCTTGGAACTGCAGTGTAGAGAAAACCAGATCGACGACGAGGACGACGACTGGCTGGACGACGTGTCACGAAGGGTCAGAAGGCTGAGACGCATGCAGGATGAAGAAATAATCCCCCCAACTTCCCCCGAAGAAGTCAGGGAAGTCCTGAGAAGCCTCAAACCCCGCAAAGCGCCGGGATGCGACGGAATAGGCAACATGGTACTCGAGAAACTACCCCTCAAAGGAGTAGCAGCGCTGATGAACATCATCAACGCCATGCTGAGACTACGTCATTTCCCCACCAAGTGGAAGAGAGCCGACGTCATCATGATTCCCAAGCCAGGTAAAAACCTAACCTTTCCTTCTAGTTACAGGCCCATCAGTCTTCTACCGGCGATGAGCAAAGTGGCAGAGAGGATCATCCTGAAGAGACTGAAAACCCTGACCGATGAGCTCCAAATCATCCCAGATGAGCAGTTCGCCTACCGACCCGAACACTCCACCGAGCTCCAAGTTCTCCGTCTAACGGAGTACATCACGGAGGGTTTCAACCAACGCCAAGTCACAGGAGCGATCTTCCTAGACGTAGGCAAGGCCTTCGACAGGGTTTGGCACGATGGTCTTCTGGCGAAAATGCTGTCGATGGGTTATCCTGTCGGCATCGTCAAGCTAGTAAGATCCTACCTTCACCGAAGGCAACTTCGTGTGAAGATCGCCGACGCGCTGTCCAACTACAGGCCAATGGAAGCAGGCGTACCGCAGGGATCGGTACTTTCCCCCCACCTGTTCACCATCTACACCTCCGACATGCCAAGAACCAACAGGACCTCTTTCTCGCTCTACGCAGACGACACCGCCATCATCGCAAGATCATGGAGTGCAAGACTTGCCACCCGCAACCTCCAGGAAGCAGCATCCCTTCTGGAAGAGTGGTGCAACAAGTGGAAAGTCAAAGTCAACGCGGAGAAGAGCAAAGCCATCCTCTTCAAGAGGATCAGGAAGCAAACCGCCACAGGACATGTCTCCATGAATGGTGAAAACATCCAATGGCACGATACCGTCAAATACCTTGGCGTTATCATGGACAGAAGCCTGACGTGGAGACAGAACACGGAGGCGATAATACAGAAAGCGAGGACGAGGAGGACCCTACTCTACCCAATGATCGGTAGTCAGAGTCAGCTCAACCTGAGGAACAAGCTCACGCTCATCAAGACCCTCATAGCACCTATTCTGACCTACGCCTCCGTTGTCTGGGGATACCAAGCAGCCACCTACCTCAAGAGGATACAGGCCGTGGAAAACGTCGCACTGAGGTGCGCCGTGGATGCACCATGGTTTGTCAGAAACGCCGACATCTTCAGAGACCTGGAGTACACCCCAGTATCTGAAGTTATCCAGGCCAGAGCGAAGAACCTATACGCCCGTGCAGCAGAGCATGGGAATCCGCTGATCAGACAGGCGACTGATTACGACCCCAACGACGCTCCAAGGCACAAGAGGCCGAAGCTCCAGATCCTGGATAATGGGTAAGTATAAACTAACCTTTATCTTTCAGCCCGATCTTCAAGCCACGCCGCAAGGAGACAATGACCAGAACACCCAAATCACCCGATCCCGGGGGTACCAAGCAAACAACCAGCTCGGTACCCTTACCCTAGCCCGTGCCGGCCTGTGACGCTAAAGTAAAGCGTCTTAGGCCGAACACATCCTTGAGCTGCACAGCCCAAGACTTACTTACGAACCATGGGAATTAGTCTCGATGGATATCGTGGGACCACTTGTTACCTCAATGAACGGTAACCGTTACATACTTACGTTTCAGGACTATTTTACGAAATACCCCGAGGCAATACCTCTACCAGACCAGAAAGCGGAAACAGTAGCTAGAGCTTTCGTAGAAAAGATAATTATCAGACATGGAACACCGACGAAATTACTGACGGATCAGGGATCGAACTTTGTGTCAAAATTGTTTAAGGAGGTCTGTGGGTATCGAAAAAATTCAGACGGCCAGCTACACTCCGACCTCCAATGGACAGATCGAGAGAATGCATAGAGTGCTGAAGGATATGCTTTCGCACTACATAGCAGACAACCAGAAAGATTGGGACGAGTGGTTACCTTTCATACTAATGGCATATAGGGGGAGTATACACTCCACCACGGGTTTTAGCCCGTATTTCTTGTTACACGGGAGGGATCAGGTGTTGCCTGTGGATAGTTTTATACGTTCGGGGCGCGTGAAATATGATTGCGCGGATAACTACGCGTCAGAGTTAATGGCAAGGCTGAAGCGAATTTATACTCAAGCTCACGAGAATACAGAGAAGGTGAAGGGTACGCGAATTACTAAATTTAACAAGAAGACGGAACCAAAAATCTTTAGGCTAGGAGATCTTGTTTATCTGAAATTTATGAGTACCAAGACAGGCGTTTCAAAGAAACTTGTGAGGCCATGGAAAGGCCCATATAGAGTTATAGGCATTATTGGACCGGTAACTTATAAGGTAAGGAAGGCAGGAGGACGAGAAGAGCACATAGTGCATGTGAATAGGTTGAAAAGATACTACGAAATAGAGAGTACAAGCGAGGATGAGATCGGAGACGAAGACTCCAGTAGAGAGGAGCCGGTAAATGAAGTGAAGGAGGAAGGCAATGAAGGGACGACTAGGGGACCCATTTTTCCCCAATGGCTGGAAGTGCCCTGCAAAAAGGAAAAACTGATAGAAAATGCGGGAGGCGATATAAGCGAGGATGGCTACGACGATGATGGTAACGATGAAGTAGAAACGGAACTCGAGATACCGTTAAGGAGATCCGCTCGGATAAGACGTCCGCCGGACAGACTGAATCTGTAAGAGGTTATATTTGCGCTCGCGTTGTTCTCAGATCGGGGATTGATTAGGTTTTTTTTTGTATATGAGCTGGCTTGGATAAGGGAGCAGATAAAAACGCGTACTCAAATCACGTTCTAGATTAATCAGTTGGGAAGAATGAAGGGCTTTAATTTTTTTTCAGCAATAACGTTTTATACCTATTAAGATGGTATTATTTTAACCCAGAGAAAAATGGGATGAAACATAATTAACTCAGTGGCTGTAATTGGACCTCCGCAGGCACTCAGTTAAAGTTAGATATAGGAGTAGTTTTTTTATTTTTTTACTAATTTGTTTTATATGTAGATGGTTGAGCTAGAATATGTTAAATGGTTGAATGATCGATTGTAATATGGATATTTTATTGTATATGTAGGGTTAGCCGGCTAGACTAGAAACTCAATAGAATGGAGCACATCAAACTACGGACCGTAGTAGCAACTTTCATGCTGTATACTTGGCTGTCCCAGTGGCATGGGATAGTAGGGCTAATAGCCTATGATTGTGAGGACGAGAACGCGAATATTACGACTGTGTCCTTAAGGAGCGTCACGAAGTGTCCCGAACCGAGCTCAGATTATCTGAGCAAAACAGTAATAGTGCGGATCGTGCAAAGAACTGAAATCGGAATACAAAAAGTGTGGACTTGCTTAGTTGAGGTTACCCGTCTTATGACGCACTGTGGCATGCATAGCCACAGCTCGGTAGTGTCGGGAGGACTTTTAAGCTACATACATCGAGTAGGCGCAGAAGAATGTAGGGCGATACACCGGTATAGGGAATTAACAATTAATCAACAGACCGTGGGGCAGATAAACCTAAATGGTACGACTACTGCTTCTGTAACGCTCCATGGATATTTGGATAATTCAGGAAAATGTGAAGGTGTAAGTTATCAAGAGAATGGAAGGTCGTGGAGCAACGTGGTAATCACAGCGACCGTGAAGGTGCAAGTCACGGACTACCTAGCCATGGTAAGGTTAAAGGACAACGAGATAAGTTTAAAAGGAGGGGTGACATGCCCCTTCTTGGATCATTATTGCTTTGATACTACTCTAGGAGAGACTACCTGGGACCAGAGGGAACCGGAAAGCTGTGAGGATAAGTTCGGCATTCTCTATGATGGTAAAGCCGAAAAGATCACTAATACACTGTCAGGAGAGCAATATATCGTAGTGGACAAAGATACAAAGGTATTTGCCTTAACCCTTGTAAAGAAAATTCATCTGTGTGCCATGGAATTGCGACAAACGGAACATCCTCAGCTATTGGTACTGGAAGGCCAGGAACGATTTTTGCAGCGGACTACTACGATGTTGCCACAGAACACGGACTTAATGCTATATGTTAATAGCAAGTTTTTGTACGTAGAACAGGCATATAAGCGGGATATAGAAACGCTATACATAGATACTATACACAGACGATGCCTAGTACAAAGGGAAATCCTGAAGAATCGATTATTATTGGCACCAATTGTTCCAGATGCCCTGAGCCAGATCATTCAAGATAGAGAAGGATATATAGGACATGTGTTGGGAGAGGTATTATACATCCTGAAGTGTGTACCCAAACAGGTCGAGATAGGAAGGTCCACGAGATGCTACCAGGAGCTACCAGTGTTGGTCAACAATCAAACACGATTTATGGCACCCATAACGAGAATATTACAGAACTACGGGCAGGAGATCGACTGTAATGAGTTAACCCCGCCATTATTTTCTATAGACGGAGAGTGGATAGGATTAGTACCTAACCCGACAGTAAGACAGCCGCCCAAGGAACTGGAAGTAGCCACCGATGTGAAGATCTCATTTAAACCAATACAGCCTATAGGGTCTCTTGGATTAAATACACAAGAGGAGGTGGGAAAGGTGCAAAAGTTGCTGACCTTTGGAGTGGAGCGAAAGGTAGTGGATAATATTATTGCCCGACGGGCAGGCGGAATGGAAACCGGAGGGCAAGGTTTCTCCACCCTACGTATATTTGGGCCAGAGGAGATGAAGGAGCTAGCAGACACCGCGATGAAACAGATATGGGGATGGTTCACCGACATAGGAGTATTTATGAGCGGCATGATGGGGTTTTATGTTATATTTCGTGCCATTAAGTATATAATAGGTGTCTTGATCAATGGACTACATCTGTATGAAACAGTTGGCGGAGGATTCGCAATGCTGGCGTGCCTGTGGAATACCCTTACCATGTGGATGATTCATCGACACCAACGGAAGCAGAATCAAATCGCGAAAGACAATGAACCGGGAAGTGAAGGACTTAAGACAGTTGTTGGCGACGTCGGTGAAACGCACGTGTGGACTCGAACCAGCAAGTGCCGATGTACCCGAGCATACCAGCCGCGCCCCATTGGACAGATAAACAATCCTAGACTCTAAAACGGGTAACACAGTGACGCTCGCCAAACCATGAACATACGTTTAAAGACAATAGTGTTGCACCCTATTTTTCCCACATGCCCACTGTAGGTCAGCCAGAGTATAGATAGAAGATAGGTGTGCGCGAGAAAAGTTATCTGTGCGTAGTGCGCGAGGTGCGCAAGTATTATTGTCGCGATTCGGGAGACTCTATTTTGTAAACATGTAATTAAGAATCTTAGGAGGTCCATAGATTGTTAGGTTGTCTCCATTGGTGCGAAGATTAAGAATGTTGATACATAGTCCACTATGCTAATGGCGGCAATCTACGTTTTAGGTTTATAACTAAAAGTTGCGGCCAACTTAGGCCGAAACTTTTTTAAAGGGGGAAGTAATGTAGCAAAAGCTACCCCCCCCCTCTGGGGTATACTTATTGCCAATAAGGGGTAGACTATATTAGTTACTCGTTAGATAATTAGATATACCATGAAGGAAAATTGTGTACGCCAGACACCTTGTACGGTGAAGTTCTATTTGCCTCGGATTGTTTAGACTGGGCTACAGGAAAGACACTGAGACTTCCTGCGATAACGCTTTATCGGTAAGGGCTAACGTGGGAAGCCTCTCCGAATTCGGGTTCCAAGGCTCCAAGAAAATACCGCTGAGTGGTCTTATTCAAGTCACCAGTTGTAAGGTTTAATATATGGTGCGACATCTAGGAATTAAGTCGAGAGTCGGCGGAAGCCATAACTTGAGGATACCAGTGTCATATGACGAATTAGTATAGGGAATGGGCCGCATGGCCGTCTAGATGTAGAAACCGGCGCGGGAAAACGGAAGGTTCCGGTTGGGTTAGATAGATGGCGGTCGCGGTATTAAATGGAATAATTAGTTAAATGTAAAGTAACTTGAAGGATTTTTGAAAAATCATCACTTTTTACCTTAGTAGTAGGGGAGTTTTAGAAATGGCGAAATTATGAGGTGAAGAAAAAGTTAGTCACTCGGGGTGGTTGGAATTATCCGGTTGGCGGCAAAGAAGCCTTATGTCGCGATAAGTTATATTAAGTGTTAATACAGGGTTAAATAAAGTTGAATATTTTGTTAGTCAATTGGGCGGTTAGAAACGGCCGTTCGGGATTTTTCTATAGAAGTTTTAGTAGAGGGTTACTTAATGGGAAGTAATGTGTTTTAAGTCAGTTATTTGGGAACAAAATTGAAAGTTAAAAGGGTATCATTTCTTTAGCGGGTTCTCGTCTGGAAGTTCTTTTAATTCTAAAGTGGTTAAGTAAGGTATTGTAAAGTGGAGTATAGAGTCACTCAGGGTGGTTCTGGGTTAGGGCTTTGCTGTACTAAGCGGCGTTAATTTTAACCTAGGGTTATACTGTGAAGGTGTTTTGAAAGAAAAGAGTGTTTCGTGTGTGAAATCTTCCAACAATACAAAGGCGCGTACTGAGACTAATTGCAGCTAGGAGACGGATATTTACCGGAGCGAAGTTTGTGGCTAGGGTAAGTCTATTTTGGGTACTCGGGATTTTCTATAGAGCTTAGTTTACTTACTAACATTTAAACCTAAATCGACGACGGTTCAATTTGCGAGTGCATTGCTTTATCGCTTCCAGGTTATAATTGCCGCAGGGGGCATCCCAGGCATTCGACTCTCCTGGAGATTGTACGTTATTAGTTAATCTTTTCTTAGCTCCACGTCCACGTACCGGGTGTCTTAGGTGGGAGCTCAAATCCTTGGTGGGTTTCGTTAAATGTTTTATAAATACTTAGGTACATTATTTAGGTACACATATGGTCTAGTAATTGTTATTGTAGTATAGTAGTTTTTTTATATAACCGTATAAGAGGTGCTCACCAGTATCCGATAATCGTATCACTGTTAAAAATTTTGCTTAAGATTTGATCTACTACTTATCATTTAACTTTTGAACATTGACTGTTATTGTCTAAAGAGGTAACAATTTAATTTAAATTTGAATACAATCATTTGTTAACTACACTGGTAATAAGCAGTATATTTAGTTGAATGTAAACTCTTCATTGTCCTTGTGTAATAACTAACTTTTTTAACCATTATACTTATATTACTCGAAAATTGTGTGGCGTTATTGAAGTTACCCTTGAGCTATTGGCTGCCCTTGTACCCCAAGCCCACGTATGTAAACCGTGGCCGGGTCTGCACCCTCGAAGAGAATAGTGGTGCCTTTGAAAACCAGAAAAAACTTCTTATTTCCGAGGTCAGGCGGAAAGCTAAAATATCCTGACCTGGTGGCAGCAACGCTACCCCTTTCAAAAAAACAATAACTCGCCCGCCTGCTCCGGAGGGGGGATTGCACCCTCGGAGAGGGGGTGGTTTTCTTACAATATATAATAATTGTAATCAAATTTTTGAGGTCGAAGAGCTGTATAATGTAGAATAATAAAGCTTGTCACACTCTGGTGTTTACGATGAAGACATTCTTCACTGAAAGTAAGGTTATATTACTTAATTCAATCAGAAACGGCGAACACAACAAGTATATCACAGCACAGATCCTGTGACAGCAGGTTGACGGTGCCACTGGCTTCGACGTCAAATATGACGCAATTCGCTCTCATTGGCCTAGAACAATGGAAGCACACAAACTCGTTTCTGCGCATTATTTTTTGCGAGCATCTTCTCATAATAATACTACTCTAGCTGTAGATAAACTCGAAAGCCATGTTGTTTGGCAGCTCCTTCCGTAGGTGAATGAAAACGAAGATCGCGATGTAGATATTTTGAAATCTTGAAAACGATGTTCATTTAACTTGCCTTCTTTTTTATTGTAGTATTATAATGAAATGATTTTACACATATTATTGGCAATCGCACAACTAGAAGCACTTCTTTCATAACAAGTATCTATCAATTGATGATGATCTGGATTGGAATGAAAAATTTTAACAAATTTATTTTTTCCTTGTCGATATAAAGCTGTAACAGTGTCACAACCTGATGCGCAGTGTAAGAATGCCACATATTTCTTTAATACAGGACATTTAAAACTATCGTTTGTGTACCAACGATCTACATCGGAATTGGTAAAAAACTGATTTCTTTTTAATTTCATGTGTGTTCTGAAGAAAACTTTTGAATTCTGTAATAATAACTAATAAGTACTATGAAATCGAAATTAAACAATTTATTGCCAAAAAACCGATGTACGAGAATCACGTCATTTTCAAACGCGATTTTTTATATAAAAAATTTAAAAAATCGATTGTTGCTGAAAATATATTTGTAGCACAACTCCTACCGAAGAAAATAGGTCCTCAACAAGTCTGTAGGACCATCCGTATCGATGGAAAAGCCGTTTTATGAAAACACCTTTTTTTACGAAAACAGCTATACTTACCTTTGAAAAAAAAAAAATTGGAATTGTACAAAAACGATTGTTTTCGTCTCACTTAGGACTACACTTTCTGAGATTATTAAATGTTTTCATCAAATATTGTTATTTTTAGAGCAAAAATAAAAGAAACGGAATTTTCAACGATTTTTCAATATATCTCGAAAAGTAATGAATCGATTCGAGCTCACAAAAATTGAATCGAAAGATTTTTCATTAACTACAACTTTCTCCAATACAAGCACAACTTTCTTTTTTATTCGCGATAGACCGTTTTTCTGACTTTTGCGAATTTTAGCGGCCGCCATTTTGAGAGCAAAAAAGTGTAAGTTTCTTGAAATTTTATTTTCCATATGCTCAATTTTTTTTTACTGTTTACAATTAATGACCATTTAACATAGGGGCTCAGACAGATTGATTGGACTACTTCACTAGCCGCTTGCGAAAGGCGAAAAATGTCCGTTCAAATATTTATAAAGTTCCATACATCCTACTTCAACACAAAAACCAGGAAACCGACGTGTCGCGATAACAATTTTAGCCCATTTTTTTACATGTTTATTATTGTTTTACAATCGTTTAGCAACTTTGAAAACTTCCGTTATAAAGGACTTTTTTCTTGATTTTGGTATAAACTGTCCAAAAAAGTTTGGAATCCTCATGTCTCGATTAGGCTAGAAATCCCGGTCGAGGACTTCCATACTATTAGGGTTTTTTAGAAAACCGGCACGTCAGCATGATTTTTGGTAGAAAGGTGGGTCTTGGGGTACTAATCAAGGTTCCGCTAAACATTTGGGATGGACGTCGTGGTTCTATACATATATCAGCACTGTCTGGATAAGATTCGAGCGCTAATGGCGACCAAGAAAACATTGGCCAGGTGTTCCAAGAGCCACACTGTGTTGTCGAGAATCCGCCGACGGTTGAAGCTGTTAAAGTCTTCTAGAAGGGAATTTGCGAGACTATGAGCCCATTCGACCGCAGCACTCTGGCAATAGCACACTTCGAGGACGTAGACACATTGAGGATCCAGCTGAAGGGTGCCCGTTGATCTGAGAGAACTCCCTGAAGATACCATGCAGCTCATTCGAGACAGAAGGAGGGTTAAGAAACTGGTGCGGAGGATAAGACTCCCTGAACACCGAGGGGTATACAACCAACTAACTCGAAGAGTTAAAGAAGCCCTGCAAAAACACAGGCAGAACAGATGGCAACGTCACCTAGAGTCGATAGACCCTCAGGACAGTATGTGGACTACCCAGAAGGTTCTGCGTGCCAAGCGAAAACCAGTCCCGCCCATCCACGGAGAGAATGGTATTGTCTACACTCTTCAGGAAAAAGCCGAGGCCATCTTGAGACTACGTTATTTCCGCATCAAGTGGAAGAAAGCAGACGTCATCATGATTCCCAAACCAAGTAAGAATCTAACCTTTCCTTCAAATTGCAGGCCTATCCTCCTACCTGCGATGAGTAAAGTAACAGAGAGGATCATCCTGAAGAGACTTAAAATCCTGACCGATGAGCTCCGGATCATACCCGATGAGCAGTTGGCCTACCGAACAGAACATTCCACCGAGCTCAAAGTATTTCGTTTAACGGAGTACATCACTCAGGGTTTCAACCACCGTTAAGTCACAGGGGCCAAAGGGGCGGAGGGGCGCGGCATCTTCAAAGGGACGGCGGCATCTTCAAAGGGACGGCGGCGGTGGCAAAAAGTTCCCAGGCTCAACCGACGCCATACTAGGGATGTGCATCGAATGGAAAATATCGATATTAATATCGATGGCGAATATCGTCGGACACCATCGATGTGACCGATATATCGCAAGAGAAATATCGATATTTATTAAATATCGATATATTATTTTAATGCTTTATTGGGGATATAATGTAAAAAAGTAAAAAAATAATACATAGATGGTTATTTATTATACAACTTATAAGTAACATTTATAACATTCTAATAGGTAGATAATATATTATATACAGGGTATTAAGTACGTACGTGAACAAACTTTAAGGGATGGTGGCTAGGGGGCTAAGGCGTCGGTGTGAGTGATTCCTTAAAATTTGTCTATGTACCTAAATATTCTAAGAAACAAAAAACCTTAAAGCTTCAAATCCCAATATTTTTTTCCTATTGTCTGTAAGAACAGCAATTTTGATAATTTTCTCCCCGTTAGTCTGTTGCGCTGCTCTGTGAGAATTTGGCCTGCTTTAGAAAAAAGCCGCTCGGACGGAACAGACGTCGCCACTGTTGTCAAATATTTTTTTGCCAGTTTACTGAGTTGTGGAAATTCAAAAGTCAAGTGTTTCCATATTTCTAATGGATTGTCTTTCCGTTCATTTACAGGTCTCTTCAAATATATGGAGATTTCGTCGTCGTATGAGCTTGATTGCGAACTTTCTTGTTCTTTCACGAGTTTTTCATGCTGTGACCATAAAGAAAATTGTTTTGGTTCATTTTCCGTCACATCAGTATCAGCGGGATCTGTAAGAAATGAGTCATTTTGTTTAAAATGTCATATAGAGCATAACAATATTTAGTACCTTTCGACATCAAGGATTCTTTTTCAGGTATATCAGAATTTTGCTGTTCAGCAGCAAGTTTTTTCAGAATTCTCACAGCCGTTGAGCAGGCCAAGGCATCTCGAAAATAAATTTTCTTGAACCTGGGGTCCAGTAATGTAGAAAGTGCAAGAAAATGAACATTTTCAATTTTTCCAAATCTCTTTGTGCATTCATCTAAAACGGATTTTTTTAACGCCACTGCAATAGGATCTTTACACTCTAAAGATGATATTCCATCTATTAAGTTATACACGATTGGAATGACTAAACTAGTGGTGAGGTATTTTTCACCACAAACTTCCCGAGTTGCAGCCTCTAAAGGTCTTAAAATTTCAAGCGTTTCCTTCAGTTGCGAAATTTCCATGGCGCTGACCATCGCTGGTGCGGTTGGTTGGTGAATTAATATAGAATTGACTTTTGTATGAAGTTGTATAAAACGTTCTATCATGTAAAACTTTGAGTTCCAACGGGTTGGACATTCTTGGATTAGTTTCGTGGTAGTGTCTGTCATTTTACGCAATTCGTCATTAGCGATAACGCTTTGTTTAAACCAGGTTACAATTCTTTTTACTTTTGTGATAAGCTCTTCAAATTGAGGAAGAGAAATTATAGATTTTTCAGCAACTAAATTAAGAGTGTGCGCAAAGCACGGCAATTGCTTATTCTTGGAAAAAGCCAATTCAACAGCTAATAACATATTTGATGCGTTATCTGTAACAATGGCTGTAACATTTTCTTTCTGTATCCCCCATTTCTCACAAATATTTGTTAACGTTTGAGACAAGTATTCTCCCGTATGATGATCATCCAATTGGTGTACACCAAGTGTCACAGAATTAAGAGTAGTATCTTCCGCGAAATGTGCTGTTAAACCCAAAAAGCTTCTGCCTTGCATGGTGTCAGTCCATACATCTGTTGTCAGAGTTATGTTTTCTATTTTTGAAAGTTGTTCTTTTATTAGTTCCGAAAGGTAATCATATTTTGATTCCAGCATACGCGTAATAGTAGAACGATGAGGGATTTTATAATGAGGTGCTACTGTTCTCAGTAATTCCTTGAAGCCTTCATTCTCCACTATAGAAATAGGCTGGTTATCATGACATATCATAAACATAATTGCATTCGTAATCTTAGCAGCTTTTGTACCTGTGCTTGAATAGGAATCCAGTTCATGGAAATATTCCTTAATTTGTTTTTGCTGAACGGTAAAAGTGTCAGATTTTTTATCCAACTCTGCATGCATGATTTCCTTTTCTGCCAGTGGATCAATTGAAGGCTGTTGTGCCTGTGCTGATGTTGAGGCTTCTTGAATTTGTGGAATGTTGGTTAGCTTTTGTTTTTTGGTTACATTTTTTCTATTTAATACGCTTTCATGCATACTTTGTATATGCGACATAAGATTGGAAGTATTTCCGGATGTTTTAAATTTCCTCTTGCACAGTCTGCATATTGCTGTATTGTCTGATTGTTTTTCAAAAAATTGCCACACCTCGCTTTTTCGTTTAGGAGCCATAATAACTTTTATCCTAAAAAATACTATTATTATTTTGTTGCCTGATAGCGGACAGGACTTCCGTGGACTCCGACATCACACAAAAGTCGTGCTGGAAAATTAATTACAGCCACACACTATTATTTATTGTTATCATTATCTTTAGTGAAATCAAGCTATAATCTTTCAGTGCATATGTATAAATATTTTTGGGAAATTAAAAAATAGAAATTAGGGGTATATTTATTTCATATAAATTTTTTATTTTATATTTGCCTAAATATGATGTAAATCTAAATACCAGATTGTTGAAAATGCATGAGTTTGTTATGATATAAAATAATTAAAAATTATCATTTATTATCTAGGTACTTACCGGAGTTCAGCCTATTCATTAATCAAAATGCAAAAAGAATACGTAAAATAAAGAGCAGTAAGGGCACCGATTATTATAAGAAATAAAAGTTAATGAGCCGTGATTGTCGATTGTCCGGATTATGTGATTCACTCTATTCACTGCGAACTGAGAAAACTGAAAAATTCAATAACACTAACAAGCACAAACTACCAGTAACCACTGAAAACTAAATTTACTAAAAGTCAGAGTCTAAAATTAATGCTGGTAACACTGGTAGCAGTTCAGTAAATCAGTAATATCAGTTCCATCTATCGGACTAAGGTTTATATCCAAAGGCCTAATATAAAAATGTTAAACAGGGAACTGAGAGAGCATAACAAAAACAGATTTCTTTTTTGTGTAAATGACGTGTAATTCCAGTCAAGACACAAACCTCTCAATAAGTAAGAGTTTTGCAACGTAGTAGCCAGTCTAGCAATATTGCAAATATTTGAAAAATTTTTAAATAGCTAAATACATGTTAAGATATACATTAATAACAGTTCTGAATGCTGTAACTTAAAAATCGATATCTGTTATAATATCGCAAAATATCGCAATGTAGCTATCGATGTTGTAATATCGATATATTTTAACCTAACATCGATGTTTGTAGAATATCGACTATCGATGCGCATCCCTACGCCATACCTACTGACCGATCTTGTTAGGATGTAGCCAAGACCTTCGACAGGGTTTGGCATGAAGATCTCTTGGCGAAGATGTTGTCGACGAGTTACCCTGTCGGCATAATCAAGCTTGTGA
Source organism: Stenurella melanura (assembly GCA_963583905.1). Taxonomy (NCBI): domain Eukaryota; kingdom Metazoa; phylum Arthropoda; class Insecta; order Coleoptera; family Cerambycidae; genus Stenurella; species Stenurella melanura. The sequence continues at coordinate 95,682,495 of OY757311.1, read as the reverse complement.
GTTCCTACCTTCATCGAAGGCAACTCCGTGTGAAGATTGCTGACAAGCTGTCAAACTACAGGCCCATGGAAGCAGGTGTACCGCAGGGATCGATACTCTTTCCCCACCTGTTCACCATCTACACCTCCGACATGCCAAAAACCGCAAGGACCTCTTTGGCGCTCTAAGCAGACGACACGGTCGATCAGTACAGAAGAAGTTCAACAAGCCATCATTGGAACTTCTCTGCCCGGGGCCCGGATGGCATAAACAACTGTCACTTGATCCGGGACTTCAACAGATTAATGAGCAGCGAGGCGGTAAGAAAGGCGTGGTAGGCTGCAAGGAAAACCTGCTGATAGACTACCGCAAGGCATTTGACATGACATCACACAAGTCATTAGTGCATTTGCTCCAATGCCTTGCGGTCCCACCACTACTAGTAAGATGTATGGAACAGCTGATGCCGCTCTGGAAGACCCGCTTCACCATTACATCAGGTGCCCAGCGGGTCTCGACGGAGCTGGTGACATTTAGGAGGGGAGTGTTCCAGGGTGACTGAGTCCCCCTCCTGTTCTGCATCTCACTTCTGCCATTGTCTGGTGTCTTCCGACAAACGCGCGGATACCAATGTGGCCCACCCAACAACCGGAGGCACAAGGTCACCCATATGTTTTATATGGATGACCTAAAACTGTATGCCTCCGGAGAGCGCGAACCAAAAAATGCTCTGAGGGGGGGCAATTGGAATGGAGTTCGGGTTGGACAAATGTGCAGTCGTCTACCTCAAGAGAGGATGATGCGGAGAATTCTCTGAAGATGTGCAGCTCGCAGATGGAAGCATCCTACAACATCTAGGTGCCGGAGAGCACCTGGGGGTGCAACAACATCACATCCAGGATGTAAAACAGATTAAGGAGTCTCTCGGCGGCAAGTACAGACACCGACTCCTACAGATTTGGTCTTCCAAACTGTCGGGAAGAACAAGGTGTCTGCAACAAATATGCTTGTCGTTCCGATTTTGCTTTACTCCTTTGGAGTAGTCAAGTGGGATATAGATGAAGCTGCAACAACTAGACAGAGATACCCGCAAGACGATGCACATTCACGGTAGCATTCATCCTACATCGTCCGTTCCTCGCGTGTACCTTCCACGACAACCGGGAGGCCGAGGACTCTTGAGTCTGGAGTGCATGCATGGCAGGGTATCACTGAGTATGGCATGTGACATCCTCAGGAGCTCCGATCCACTTTTGCGTTTTTTTGAGAGATCACGAAATCGCAGGAGTTGGCGCAGAATTGTTTAAGGCTGCGAAACGGGCCGCAGATAAACTTGGTCTCGTATTTGACTTCAGACGAGGACGTCGGCGAGGTGCTGACGCTGAGTCAGTAACTGAGCTTCAACCAAATCGTCTGACAGCCCAGATCAAAGCTACCGAACAGAGAAATCTGTTCCTGCAGTATGTCGATAAACCCCTGCATGATATATTCTATAATAACATAGAAGCACTGGGTTTATCGACAAAACTGACCTTCGCGTTCTTAAGGTCAGCTGGGCTGAAGTCAGAGACCGAGGGATTTATTGTGGCCCGCCTAGATGGTGTAATAAACACCCTGGTCTATCGAAGTAGCATGATGGGTGTAGAGGTCTCTGACACTAATTGCAGGAACTGCTCTTAGGCGCCGGAATCGCTCACGCATCTGTTGTCTGCGTGTCCCGTGAATGCAAGTTCGGCCTACATCCACAGACACAACGCGGCATTACAGGTGCTGTACTATCATTTACCTCGCCGACTTCCTCATCTGACAAATACCAGCCGAAAGAATTATTCCTAATTAAAGGAAAGTCTCGTACCAGCCGTCTCAGACCAACTTGTATACTGCAGTTTTGCGCTTTCTGGCGCTCATCAATGCAAGGCGGGTACAACACGACTAGCACAAGAATTCCTTTGAGCCAAGTGGCCATTTTGATGTGGTAAAACAACAAAATGGGGAAGTTTATCTAGCGACAAATGCCTTTTGTAATCAAAACAATAATATCCCGACATGGGGCACATAATAGTAAACAGCGTGCTTCTAGAGGGCAGAATATATTAAAACAAAATATTTCTGTCAATCAGCTCTATGAATCCTTATTTTCATAAGGATAGTAAACCAAACTGCAAATAAATGCGAGCCTGGCCGCAATAAGGATAGAAATCACATTCTACAACAAAACGCTTGGTTATTATTGAAACAAGCACCAACCAAAATAATGATTCCTAATTAAAGGAAACTCTCGTGCCAGCCGTTTCAGACCAACTTTCATACTGCAGTTTCGCACTTCCTGGCGCTTATCAGTGCAAGGCGGGTCCGACACGACCAGCACAAGAATTATCTTGAACAAAGTGGTCATTTCGACGTTGTAAAATGACGAAATGGGGGAAGCTCCATCTAGCGGCAAATGCCTGCTGCAATCAATACCATAATATCCCGACATGGGGCACGTAATAGTAAACAGCGTGCTTCTAGAGAGCAGAATATATTAAGACAAAATATTTCTGTCAATCACCTCTATGAATCCTTATTTTTATAAGGATACTAACCAAATTGCAAATAAATGAGGGTCTGGCCGCGTTAAGTATAGAAATCACATTCTACAACAGATCGCTTGATTTTGATTGAAGCAAGCACCAGCCGAAATAATAATTATTCCTAATTGTGTGGTGTGAGGTGTGGTACGGTGCCGGTTTCAGTGGCGGGATCTCGATCGGCGAATTTATGTCACGCCGACAGAGTCCGTCACTTGAATGGGTGATCGTATCTCATTTCGCCGTCCTGATCAGGTGGTGGAATAGCATTAGCTAAACTTTGCCAGGACGTTAAAATAAATAAGGCGATTAAATAAATAAATAAATGAATTAAAGGAAACTCTCATGTATTCTCCAAAAATCATCTCAGAAAAACAATTGAAAGTCGCATGTCGGAGATATGAACTTTACTTTATTTTTTTTTAATGAAGTACCCCGTCTATGTTTACACCATTTGAAAGGCAATAAAAAAGCTTTTTAATGATATATAATAGTGTAAGCAAATTAGCATTTCTGACTAAAAAGTTTACCGAACTAATATAGATTTTAACGAAACTTTGTGGACTTGTTCGTTTATCTATATCAAACTCCATAGAAAAAAAATATCGCTATTGTCCCGAAATAGGTATAAATAATGATTTTGTTGCTAATTTGTTAGCGAGCCAAGTCGAGGTAAATTAAAAAAACAAAATGTATTTTTAGAAAATTTGATGAAAAACAACGCGTATTTTCCGAGATATACTGGTTCGAATTTTTCCAAAAAGCTAAAAGGAGAAATAAAAAGTAACGATAAGAATATCCAGAAAAATGCTGGTGAATTATTAAAATCAAGACGTTTTTCCTTTGTGACTTTTTCCTAAAGTGCCACTGTCCAAGTTCTTCCGGAAAAACACCAAAAAAGACCCTTATCGGATAATGGATAATCTAGTAAACTATGAAATTTAAAAATCTGGAAAAATTTAGACGTATAGGCTAACATATTTTTTAAAATTTTGGTCTCTTGTAATTTTTTTGTGACGTGCATATTTTCCGAGTATTCAACAGTTTTCCACGATCAAAATGTGCTTACCTTTCGAACATGGAAAATCTCGTAACTATGAAATTTAAAAATCAGGAAAAATTCAAACGTATAGGCTAATATATTCTTTAAAATCTTGGTCAAGAATATTTTTTTTGTAACGTGCATATTTTCCGAGTTTTCAAAAGTTTTTCACGATCGAAAGGTACATTTTTGATCGTGAAAATCTGTTGAAAACTCGGAAAATATGCACCAAAATTTTAAAGACTATGTTAACCTACACGTCTGAATTTTTCCAGATTTTTTTAATAGTTTCCAAGATTTTTCATTTTCCAATAAGGGTTTTTTTTCGTGTTTTCCGGAAGAACTTGGACAGAGTGAATTTTAGGAAAAAGTCATAAAGATAAGTCTTGTATTCTAATAACACATTCGCCAGAATTTTACTGGATTTTTTCTCGTCACTTTTTACTCTCCTTCTTTTTGGAAAAATTCGAACCGCTGTATCTCGGAAGACACGCATTTTTTCGAAATTTCTACAATAGTAAAAAGTTGCTATTTCTCGTCAAATTATTTAAAAATACATTTTGTTTTTTTAATATACCTCAATTTTGTTAGTTAACAAATTACCAACAAAATCATTGTTTATAACAATAACGGGGCAATAGTGGCAAATTTCCCTCAAAGTTTCGGGAAAATTCTTTCATTCGGTAAACCTTTTCAAGTTTAGGTCGATTTTCGTCTAATTTGTCTAACACTATAAAACATTATCTTAAAACATGTTTGTCTAATTACTATAAATTGACAATTTATCAAATTAGCCATGTAAAACAAAAATATGCAATTTAAAGTAAACAATACGTTAGTTACGTCAGATATTTGTTGATTTTCACTTTGTTTTACATAAAATGAAGAATTTCAATGATTGCTATATATTTCTCGGACTACCATGACTTAAAGGGAACAAAATATAAAATTAAATATCTACTTAGTAGAGTTCTTAGGAAAAATACTATGTTTCATATCATTAGAAATCTTTTTTATGGCCTTTCAAATGGCCTAAAGCCAAAGTAATACTCAACTTCGAAATTATTTTTGTGTAACTCCAAAAATAACGGAGTTAAAAGAGGTTCTAACGGCGCGAAATCCACTCATGTATGAATAGCTTCAAGTCTAATATTTCCAACTTTAAACGGTAAATGGGTTTTCTGTTGGGCAATAAAGCTATTATTTATTTAAATACCTAAACTGGTTATTACTTGTTTGGTGGATATATTTGTTAAAATTTTTAAATAAAAATGAAATAATATATATTTGTATTAGACAAAATGTGCCTTATCAGCTTTTTCATTAGCAAAATCTATAATGAAATCAGCCCAATCATAGTAACTAATAATGTAGACCCTATTGATAGTTTTGGACACTCATTTTTGCAACATTGTTGATCTCAAATCATTTTTGATGACTTTAAGTTGCAACAATAATCTCTCTCATGTTGCTACAGATCCAGGTATTGCCAGTAAAACTCTTAAAGCAACTGTTAGATTTGGAAATAAATGTATGAGCTTATTAATAAAAATATATTCTAAAATGAAATATGGATTTTTATTAGTAATACTAACTTTTAAAAATAATTTTGCAACCTTTTAATTCTATCGTGAAGTCCTAGGCCATCAAAGCCTCCATTATCTAGTTTTCATCGAGTAATTTACTATGGAGGTCTTTACAATGTTTGATCAATTCTTCATTTGACATCTAAATATAAAACCAAATATATCGTAATTTCTCAAACTATCAAACCTTTCTTCAAGTGGTATTATCATTTAATCTATCACTTGAAAATAGAAGTTGATATTACATATTGTTCCTGATGATTAATCGTTTCCTCATCTTCATGTTCATAATCGAATTGTTTGTTTTTTTTTCCTACGAGGCACACTCACGGTTTGAATTTCTGGAAATTTTGCCTCGATATCCAATTCACTTGCAGGTTCCTTAGCATCAGTGAGAATGTGCCTATCGATAATTTTTAAATATTTTAATAACATTATTGGACGCGCCTATGCAAATTTTAAATTTATCGATGAATTCTGAGTCATTTTACCAGTCGTATTAAACTAAACATTTTGCCAAATAACGACAGAACATACAATGTATCCCGTAGAATTCTTACGGGAAATGGCTTTCGGTCCAACTCTTTGAAACTCTGAATTCTGGTAGTTCTTGATGTGTGGAATAACCGTTCTCAAGGGCACCAAGTCCTAAAAAGTCACGGTTTTGAGATATAGCGCTCAGAAGTTATAGTCTAATTCACAAGTTCAAAAGGGCGTTAATTCTTGAAACAGCTCCTAAAAATATGAGCGATAGCTCATTGGACTCGGAATGACGTCTAAAAAATGTGTTAAAATGTTTTATTAGCACATAAAAAATTGCAAAAGTTATAAACAAATTAAGATGGAAAAGAATGGAATTTAGTTTTTCGCTTATAACTCAAAAATTATAAGCGATAACGGAAATCGGAAAAAAGATTCTTAAAGAGGAGGAAATTTCCAATAAAAAAGTCCGAACTCCCGGAACTCTATCTCCAGTATTTATCATTTTAATTTCACGCTGAAAATAGGGTTCCGCGCGACCGCTGCAGGATGCGAGCGCCGCCTCAAAAGAGAGTACATCACATATTATCATTTTTTTATACTATTAAATATCAATTAAAAAATTTGAAAAAATTATGGTGTATTCGTAACACTTCAAAAAATAAGGTCTCGTTGAAAAAAAATGTTAAAGTTTCTGTTAAGAGAGAACCCGATTTTTGAGACCGAAAAATGAGTGAAAGATTTTAGCGTCAGATATAACTTCGACTTTTAACATCTAATACTAGGAGTCGATTATGGTTAATGCTTATTATCGCTTAAGAGATCAATTAGAGATACGTCTATTAGAGCCTACTGCATATGTCTAAGCTCGTGCTTGCAGATAAGAGAGATGGCAGTCTGCATTAGCATGACCCGATATGCACCGCGGGGAGATTGCAAGATCGGACTTAACATATCATGTGGCCCTAAAAAAGCCTATTTCTAATCTTTATATTACGATAGTCTATTAGTCTCTTACTTCAATATCAATATTATTTTCTTGAGATGCTTGTTGTGCTCTATCACGTGTATCTAACGTTGTATGTATTTAGCAGGTTGTCATCTAGATATTTGTTATTTTGATACCGCGCTTAGCCTAGAGCCCATAAAATAGGGGTGACATGGGTGCATGTTCCTAAAGTTCTAACTTTAGATTGACATGTGCAATAACATGATAGATAGGATCACGGGCATTAGCATCATCAGCATCATTTATGAGATATTAACAATGTTGCAGAATCACGTAAAGTCAACTTTAGAGGGCTATATCTCAAAACCATGAGTTTTTAGGAGAACTTTTGTTCTACACATCAAGAACTACTTACTAGAATCTATCAGAGTTTCAAAGAGTATGACCGAAAGCCATTTCTCGTAAGAATTCTGTGGGATCCTGTAGTTATGAACGCATATTTATTTTCAAATAATGGTAATTTAAAATCTAATTATATAAAAAAAATATAAAATTGCTCGTATTAAAAAACGCATGACGCGTTTACCCGGCTGCCCCCTAAAAATAGATAAAGGTGTGCAGTACACACCTCGCACACCCGCACTACATGGCCCTGGGTGATTGCATTTATTTTAGTAGGTAGGCTTATCCACTGAGCTAATGTTCTTTGTTCCCACAGCTCAATCAGAAATATATAAATAGTAAGTACTTTTCCGGTTATAAAATTGGTCCCTAATTGCATATGATTCCTAGAGAGGACCAGAGCATTCGGTGTGACGCTGCCTTTGAAAACGTAGTTTCCGCAAACACCAAAACTCCTGAACATAATACTCAACGTGCGTTTCGCCAAACACGTTGGAGTCATCGAGATCTGATTAAAACGCACCCATGGCTTTAATCATCTCCCGATGATGCCGACGTAGTTGATGAAACGTGAGTCCAGTGTTTATATTTGAGTGGTGTCTACAAGAGTTTTGGTGTTTATGGAAACTATGTTTACATATATTCATTTGATCTGCAATATTCTGTAGGTTAAACTTCATTAACACCTACCTATATATAAAGAAATGAATATAGTAGAACGGATGAGCAAGGGGAGCAGCGATGACCTTTGTCAGTCGCTTTGGTCAGCTTTAACTGCTTCATCTGCATGCTTTTCGATGACCCGTCTTACTTCGCGCCTGCCTTCCAACATCTCTTGCAGCTACTCATTTCATTTAAGGTGGCCCTAGAAAGAGAGGTCCGGTAGGGAAATATTTATTATTTTTGGCCATAACTTTTTTCCTTAGTAGGTACGTATATTTTAAAAAACTATGAGACTATACCTGAGTAGAATCATAACAAAACTATTACTATGAATCTTCACTCAATAATTGCAGTGGTTTGCAAAATAGTTAGACTTAAATTTAAAGATTATGCTAATCTTCCTATATCGTAGTTTTAAATCTGTTTTGGAAACGGCTGGAATTATTGAGTGAAAATTCATAGTAATAGTTTTGTTATGGTTCCATTTAGGTAGTCTCAGTTTTTTTAATATACGTACTAAGAAAAAAACTTAGGATCAAAAATAATAAATATTTCCCTATCGGATGTCTCTTTCTTGGAAATGGCCACCTTAACTCATGTTACAATTAGGATTAGGATTATTAAACAGACAAGTCAAATGTCATAGATTTAATAAAAAAAAAGAAAAAATAGTTACAACATATTTTACATAACTAACAGAAAGGTAAAAAGCATTGATAAATGATAAACAAGTAAACAAACATCTGTAAAATATTAAGTACATATTCAGTATTTTTAATTAAAGTGTAATAAAAGAATATTCATTTATTTATATATCTAGTCATTAATAGCTTCCAATGAAACTAACATATGGCTAGGTATTGATTACATTTATTCACAGATTCAATAAAATCTCGTGAGATTGTTGGTAACTATAATCTAATATAATTTAAACTTAAAAAAATAATAAACTAGTTATAATTATAGCAAGTAAAAACTGGCATATATGGCAAGTTTGTAATTTTTTAGTTAATTAACAACTAGTGAATAAGTACATTCAAAGTTGTTTGAAATGAGATTACTTAAATATCTAGTTGATTTATAGCCTGTACGAAGGGTGAATAGAAACAGGAAAATAATCATATTTTCATTAAAGTGTTTTGCTATTAAAAATTATGACTTTCTTAAAAAGTAAATACATGTTATGGCACTTAAATGACAAATATTTTGTGAAAGTACTGAGTTATATATTTATTGTATAAGTACGATATAAGTTGTAAATTGAAAGAATTTAGTTAAGTAGGATATAAAATGGCGTTTTACACTGTCTAGTTTTTGTCTAATAAGAGTTAACTTTATTTTAAATATCTGTTGATATTTCCGCAAATGATCTTTCGCTATTTTGCATTTTGTGGATCATGATTTTGTATGTATTTTTAGTTGGTTTATGTGGTAATGTGGTTATTAAAATGAATAGTTTTAAATAACTATGTAATCTTTAGTTCAGATAAACAGTGCACAATTTTATTTACAATAATTATTATTATTATGACAAATAAGTTATTGTAATTCAATGAAAAATATTTATTTTGCTAGTGTAGGAGAGGTTTTTAAGGTACATATAAAAAATATTAAAAGAGTTATTTAGAACACCCCATATACTAAACTATGGCTATAAGTTTATAGAAATTTAAGTACAAAATACATTGGAAAGGAAAATTGGTTTAATATTTAATTTCTTAGGCGAGTATAACTGACGTTCATACACAACATCTTACAAACTGACAAAAAAGAAATAGGTACAAATAATATTAAATTTTGTATTTTAAGGTTCCAGTTTGTACGAACCACGCACGGTAAAATAGCCGTATCCCTATATTAACATTACTATATACAAATATATCTAATCAATCCTATCTCTGTCTCATACAAGCACATGGCTTTGCAGTAAATGATTTGTAAAAGTAAAATATATTTATACAAGCGGACGGTGTAGTTTATAAAGCTACAGGTATTTAGATTGATCTCGTAGTTAAGATGCTGACATTAGATTCTGAACTTTGGCTTCCAGAAAAAATATTACTTCTTATTTTCTACAGTGGTGGTTTCTGTATAAATATGGAATTACAATGTCGTCCAATAATAATTACTAATATTGTAATATAAGAATGTTGGCACTGTAGCACACAAGTTATAATTTAACCAGGTAAATTCAAGAGAGTTTTAAAGTATTTGGCTTATAACTATAGCAGCGGTAAGTAATGTAAGCATCTTGGACTTATCTGTTCAAACTATAACGTCAGGTTACAACCAGTAATAATACATTTATTATACACTTCGCAAACACAAAAGAAGAGTATATATTGTATTTGATGGGTACATTTCTAATTTTACATTATGGTCAATAAATTAGACGATATTGCATATTGTTAAGAATTGTAAGCCATTTTAAGAAAATGCAACAATCATTTTTTCAGAAATTGAAAACTGCTTCAGGATGAAATATAATTTTTACATTAATTTGAAATATAAGATGTAGTATAGAATATAAGGTGTTAGTAATGTTGCCAAATTTAAAAGAGTCGCAGACTCAATACGAGATCAATACCTACATTATATTATACAGAGTTATGCAAAAGTTCCGGATCGGCTCATTTATGGCCAAACCGTGCGTTTCTCTAAAACCGGACAGGAGGTCATTCCACTACGTCTTTACTACTTTAGTAGATAAGTACTTGAAACGATTGTATTTGAGGTTTGCGCCCTTTGTTTGACGTGATCACCCATATCATAAATCCATGACTTAACATTACATACATACAGCTGAGGCCCATTCTAATATCCTGATAAGTGAAATAGTGTGAATAGTGGCAGGCAGAAGAAGGCAATCAATTTGAGCATCTCTTCCAAAATAATTTTGTAGAATTTGACCATTTACATCAAATACAAACTGACTTTGTACAGGTACATTTGATATTATGTTTTGCCTGAAAACATCAAATGTCCCAGAACTCTTATATCGTTTTATAACAAGAATCTTCTTGTCAAATCTCTAATAGTATAGGTACAGGATATTAAATTAGACCGAACTGTTGATGATGCGACGTCACCAACTAAACGATGCCAGCCTCGAATGGTTGCTTGCAAAATAATAAAGTAGTAAAAACATAGTACAATCACAGTCATACAGTCCCACCATGAGAAAAAGCCCCTAGTAAATCTGTTTTTCTTTAAACTCTCAGGTAACTATCTTTTCAGTCCATCCGTTACATTACCAAGGCAGTTGTTGATATGAAAATATATTTCATGGTCAGATATAAAATGGCACGATATAGTTTTTAGGAATTAGTACAGTCATAAACAAAAATAAAGTCCTATTGTTTTCATTTAATATAGAAATAGCTTTTAAAATTAGCTGACTTTATTTAATTTCATAGCTGATGCACACTTTATATTGAACGCAAATAAATTTTTAAATTTTAAAAATGTTAAAAACTGGGTTTTAGTTAAGTATGTTTCTGATATTTATATGATTCATATCTACATTTAGATCACGCTATTCGGTATATGAATAAACTTTAAGTGAATTATTCCATTTTGACAAAAAGTAAATCTCATTTCTCGTCGATTATAAGATAAAAATATCTAAGGGACCATTCAACAAATACGATCGCCTTCAGTTAGAGGAGGGGGCCACCGAAAATGTGACAAAGTGAACCGTGGAGGTGTTCGCATAAAATGAAAGTTTCCAAAAAATCAACAAAGATTTTTTTTAAAAGTATAATTTATCCTTAATTGTAGACGAAGGGGGACTTTGCAAACGAACATTCTTGTAAGAGGGTCTCATAAATACTACAATGTTGTAAAGAGGGGGATCAAAAATAGCCCATTTTTATGAACTTTATTTGTTGAATGGTCCTTAATTAATTATGTATATCTTTATCAGAATTTGGGCACACATAAATTGCAAAGAGTAAAATATAGATACTTAATACATATTTCTCTTCAGCCCTAAACGTTAATAAATGGCAGGAAGTTGGGGAAATTTTACTTTAGGAGTAATATACAAGTTTAAAAAATGTATGTTAGATCTTGTAAAAGGTATGTATATGTAATGAGACTCACAAATAAATTGATCAAAATCTGTTCCAATTTACTGTCATTTCTGCTGTAGTATACTCTGGAGCCTGGTTCATCGTATAATTATAATGTCCTTTTAAATACGTTATTTCAATCACTATTTTTTTATTTGGCCAGCGTCACTACTAAGAGTACAGTAGACCAAATGGTATTTGACACCATAAGGAATTGCAAAAAAAGTTATAGTGCACAATAAAGGCGCCCGGCTGGATTTACGGCAGGACAGGTGATACAACAGCTTAGAATCCACCTCATTCAAAGAGGTGAATATAAACATAAAAGTTGATCAGTAAAATTGTATCACCACGTTTTTGTGGGCATTATAACTTTATTTGATGTTTTGTATATGGTTAAATATTGTTTAGTCTACTGTACACACTAGGACTGTAAATTGTTATAAAGTGTGCATTGTGCGTTTCATTTAAAATTTCAAGTCTTAATATAAGTATTATTAATAAACATTTGTAGGTAAGTAGTATATAAAAATATAAAATAAATATAGCAAATCATATTCTTTAGGTAACTTTTCAGCAGGTAAATTTATAATACTAATAAAATATATAATTTTTGCAACAATGTAAATAAAATATCTTTTAATATATATACAAATGTGCCTTGACTAGGATTATCGCATATATTAGTACATTTCCACACGTGTTGTGTAGTGGTAACATTTAAAAAATATTGAAAGCTTCCTTATATTACTTATTTATAATCTTAACTATACAATTATCACGAAAAAAAAAAAAAAAACTGAAACATAAGTTTTTAATATATTTGCATACGAGTATTTTTTTCAGGTCTTGTAGGTTGATAAAAATGTAACGTAGTACACAAAGTCTACACCGTAGATTTAAATAATATTGCGAGTGTTAAACTTTTAAAAAATGCATTCAATAAAATACAAAGTATGAAATAGTTTTACATTTCCTCACTGTAGTCTATCAGAGAAACTAACTACTAACTACTTCACATAAAAATATAAGAAACAGTTAATATTAATTGTATTTAGTGTAGGTACACAAATTGGAATAATTTCATTATTTCTAATGAACATAAGAATACTAACAATAGTTGGATAATTATTAAAGTGCTTTAGAGATGGTAAGAATACAGTTAATTTAGCTGTCATTTTAATATAAAGAAAATATGAAACGTTTGTTTTCTTAGATTGTTTTAAAATCAAATTCGTATGGACAAAAAAATGTTAAAGCGAAAAAATAATAATATGAATATTATATTATCTCAACCTTTGTAATATTCTGTATGTCACCATAGAACAGATAAAGGATACTCACATATAAAGGTTAACAAATTGCAAGTGCATTTTACATAAGTACTGCAACACCGAAAGGTACTTCTTTCTGAGAAGTAAAAGAAATAAGAAAGTAGTCGAATAATTTAGAAAATAATACATTAAAATTCATTTAATATAAATGAAGATCTTAAAATTGTATTTATATATTTGATAGGTACTGTTAACTGATATTACATTGTAAATCACATTAGTGCACAAATCAATTACCTATGTTAGTTGTCTCCAAATACATTGTAATTCTTTAATAAGGTGCGTAGTAGAACGGAAGATAATTGGTCACAAAAAATACAATTAATTTCTAATGTAAACAAGTGTCCAGTGTCGGCTAGCTTTATTGTGGTCTTGCTGTAAATGTTATAGGACAACAGAGGCACATACAGAGGTGCAATTAAGAATCTAGATTACATTATAAGATATTTAGTCTTATCAATATAATTTCTAAAATAAATATTTTATATCAGCAGGTGTTTTAAAGGTGTTTTTATATAGATTGGTTTAGTAGTGCACTTACAATAATTGTTGATTTTGGAAACAAATGTTTTTTAGATTTTTAATTAAAATATTGGTCAGCAATTGGTAAAACAGCTGAAAATTTTGCACATATGTTTAAAAATATCTTAAAAGGTTACCTCCGTATTCTTGCATACGTATTTTACAAATAAATGTACGGGTCATCCTCATAACTTTTCTCGTTAGGTTAATTAGAGAACAATTGGAAAACGTGCCCTCATACAAAAAATAATAAATTTATAATAAATTGAAATGGAAATAGTGATATTAACTGGGACACTTTTCCTATGAGCCAGAAAGCACTGACTTACTTATATTGTAAATAAATCGGGTAAAACAAATATTTTTATATATTTATTGTAAATAAATAGGTATTTACGAGAGTATTTATAAAATATTCTATACATTATTTTATTATAGGTCGGTGAGTTGATTTATTTGATTTATGAAAAAATTCTTCAATTGCCATTCCTCTATGTAGGTTTGTATATAGGGTAACGAACTTTTTACTGCATTTATCAATATAGCTCAATTTTCAACTGTCCTACATACACTTCTTAAAGCCTTAAGAGCATCCGCACACGGTCGACTTTTTTATAGAGTAAATTATTCAGTTGATTTGTAATAATACTTCTTAGTCGTGGGTTGGCTATAATAATAATTTAATAAAAAAAAACTTTTTAAAAACAATCTTTTATTAAAATGTACTAAAACGAAAAAAAATAATCAGATATTGCGTGATTTGATTGGGGCAAGGCCGTAATGTGGATGTAATTAAAAGTAAAAAAAAAACCGCTGCCTAAGGAATCACTACTTCTACATCCAGATTTCTCATCCAAGTCTCTTCAAACGAAAATATCTCGAACTGAATATACACTATAGTATGTGGATATAATTGTCCGCAGAATGTTAAAAATATAATATTTGAAATCATCTGCACCAAGGTGTGGTAATGGAGTGGTTGATGCAAAAAAAATTTGTTGAGAACGTTTGTTCTCGTACACACTCTATATCACAATTACTTTCTGTTAACTCGTTTAATAATGGAGTGGGAGTGGTAGTAGGGGTAGCAGGTGTCATAAAAATACTTGAGACCTTAGCTTCTAGCATATAGACCAAATACTAAGTTTCTGGACTCTTACTAGCTTGTTTTACATATTTACCACTATGTATCTCCCTTTCAATGGAATAAGCTAAAAATGTAATCTAGTTCCTGATCTCGTTGTAATACATGCGTATACCAGAAGTCAATATTTTAAACCGTTCCGGAGTAACCGTGCGCACAAAAGAAAGTTACAGACCAACCGGCAGATATATTTTTAGCTATAGATATAGAATGTCATGAAACGTCGAGATTTTATGAGCGAACACATTTTGTTGTCTGTCAGTCTGCCTGTCTGTAACTTCTTTCATGGGAAATGTTCCAGAGTACTCGTTACTCTGGAACGAAGATATTGACTTCAAATTTGGCACACTATGTATTATAACGAGATCTGGAACTGGATTATATTTTAAGATTATTCCATTGAAGGGTTGGGGGGTAAACAGTGGTAAATAAGTAAAGGAAGCTAGAAAGAAGCTTGGGATATGGTGTATATTCCAATAGCCAAGGTCTCAAATTTTTGCCACCCTCACTCCATTATTGAAGAGGTTAACAAAATAAAATTCAGATATTGATTTGATATTACTTGTATTATAATCTGAAACTGGGCTAATTCTTGAAGAGTCGAGGGGTAACAAGGGGTAAATAAGTAAAGTAAGCTAGTAAGAGTCCAGAAACATGGGATTTTGTGTATATATTGAAAATCAAGGTGTAATTTTCCTTTTTGGCATCAGCTACACCCACGACACCCCCATTTCATTATTAAAATTGTTGACAAAATAAAATTGTGATTTAGTGTGTGTACCAAAAAACTTTGGACATCAGCCATTATATTTTTTCATTACCACATTGGCACAGACGATTTCAAATATTACATTATTAAAATTCTATGAGCAATTATCTCCACATCTGGAGTGCAAATATAGTATCAAGATGTTTTCGTTCAAAGAGGCGAATGGAAAATCTGGATGTGGAAGTAGTAATTATTTCCTTCGCTTAAGTAGATATTAATTAAAGTCTGTTTTAGAAAGCTTTTTTTAATTAATATTTTGTTATTTGTGGCTTAGTCTAGATTTGTCAACTACTGATCGTTGAAGAGTTACATAATGGGCTTACTAACCTGGCTGCAGCATCAAGTCAAGGTTATCAGATAATTGTCATCAGTACTACATATCTATGCAAAATTTCAAGGCATCATCAAGTGGGGATGATGCAAAATTAACTTGCAAGATTTGACCTAAAGTGAGTGACAAGCATGAGTGACAAGTTGAACGTTGTGATGTAAAAAAAGACGCGGCAAATTATGATACAGTGTGACTCACTTAAAATGAAGGCATAATCTGATATTCGAATATTTTGAAATTATGGTGTTGAATATATACCTATAAAGTGAGTCTCTAGACGTAAAGAATATACAGTTGCTCCCATAGTTTTGTATTTTCAACCTGATGTATCGATTTAGCTGAAAAGAAGCATTAGAAAAAATAGCACCATTCCCAAAGATGCCAAATAAATCGACCGAATAATGTACACTGCTAATTAGTTTGAATTTATTTTACAACAAAATCATTATTTATTTAATGAGACAAATATTTTAATTCGTACGTATCATTTTTCTAACAAAAAAGTTGTGTCAATTTATTTAAAGAAAATTGTTTAAATTTAATTTGTTGTAAAATCAAATCAAACTAGTACAGTACATTGTTCTGAAGAAAGAGTGAAGAATATATTTTTTTCATTTGAGAATTCGTTTTACAGAGATAAATTATATTTGGTTGAAAAAATTGTTTTTTTGGCGGTCCCTATCTAAACAACTTTGAACTCACTATGATGAAATCTTGTACAAAGAGGGTTTTAAAGATGTTGATCAAGAATATCTTAATAGTTTTTTTTCTTAAAAAATCGATAATACTTTTTAAAGAAAATCGACCGCCTTTCTCCACCCTTGGACGGCTCTAACCAAGTCAAATTTGGTTACGTCTAAAGACTCACTTTATAGGTATATATTCAAAACTTCAACCAAAATGTTCGAATATCAGATAAGCGAGATATGAGGGTGTCTTCAACTTAACTGAGTTACACTGTATAAACAGTCTAAAAGCTAGTATTTCAAATAAAATGTATTCACTTCTTTTACTTATCTTTTCAATTTTTGCCGAAGTTGCTGGTGATACAAACAACTTTTCTCGTCTTTTGAGTTCATTTTCTATGGATTTTTATCCCTATAAAAACCATGGTCGCTGTGTTTTAGAATAGAATAGAAAATATATATTTTCATCGACCGCCGCATAGTGGTCGATTTGCCAATATTAGGAGGAAAAAAATACAAAAATAAAATTTATCCATGACTCACAATTAATATACAGGGTGTCACAATAAAAATTTCCAGGCCGAATATATTCTAGAGGAACAGATATATTTTAATTCTGTAAAAGCCAGTTTGTAGGGCATAAAGAGAGCTTCATTTTTGAATATAATTGTGTTTTAACATATCAGTATTTAGATGGCGCTGTGCTCTAAAGAAATATTTCGATGGGATATATTTTGAAATGGGGGTTTTGTGAAAGAAATTACATTTCTAAGAAGATTCTGTTCTAAAAAAAATACCATAAAACTAACCGTTTTCGAGATATTTGAATTCAAATCTTGTCATTTGCCAATATTGAATAATTGTAATCTCTTCAACATTCCTTTAAGTGGGACAATCTGTATTTACATTTACAAATTTTAGAAGAAAATATTTAAAGAATTTTCCACATAATTACTTTGTTATTAGGTTAGATTATAATTAAAAATATTTGATATCTAGTGAGTATAATAACACTTATACCCTATAAATACCTTATAAATTAAATACAATTAAAGTTACCTTTGGAATAATAGTTTTGATATTTCTCAATTTCAATCACATTTTGTTTATTGGTGTGTCAATAGAACTGTATTATTGTACCTAATTATTGTTTTCTTTGTGAATATTTATTATTAAATATGGGGTCTTATACAAATGAAGATAAATTAAACATGATTTTAAATTATGGGGAATGTCGTAAACATGCTTCAAGAGCTGTAAGTTTATATGAAATATGTTTTTCTGACAGACCTTTACCAGATCGGAAAACTTTTCTAAGTTTGTGTTCTAATTTTAAAAATTATGAAGGTTTTAAGAAACCAAAAACAACAAGAAAAAGAACTGCAACTGATGAAAATATTGCATTGGTATTACATCAAGTAGAAAATAACCCAAACATGTCAGTACACAAGTTAATGGAAGAAACAAATATTGCACGTTCCACCTGCCACAGAATTCTTAAAACAAACAAATTTTTACCATATAAAGTTCATTTAGTTTATCATTTGATTCCAGGGGACAATGAACGGAGATTAGATTTTTTGGCGCAATTTTCAATTCTCTTAGAAGAAAATCCAAATCCTTTAGATACAATTATGTGGAGTGATGAAAGTCGATTCCACAACAATGGAGTAATCACAACACATAATTGTCGTTACTGGTCTCAAGAGAATCCTAGGTGGATGAGACACACCAGATCCCAGAATCGTTTTGAAGTAAATATTTGGTGTGGTATCGTTAATGGTTACATTGTTGGCCCATACCTCTACCATGAGAATTTAACAAATGAAAGATATTTACAATTTTTGCAAAATGATTTACAAGTACTATTAAGGAATTTGCCCGCACAGTTGGATAATATGTGGTTTCATTAGGATGGAGCAGGTCCACATAATCATCACAAAGTTGTTAATTATTTAAATCAAACATACCCAGGAAAATGGATTGGCACCAATCGAGTACCTACTTAGATGGCCCGCTCGATCTCCTGACATTGCTCCATTAGACTTTTATTTCTGGGGATTTTTAAAAAGTGAAGTGTACAAAGAATCCATAGAAGACATGGCAGATCTTTATAATAAAATGTATGCTGGTGTTGCCGCCATTAATCGGCATACATTATTAAAAGTTTGTAGATCTGAACTAATTAATAGGTTTACGATGTGTGTTAATGAAAATGGCAATAATTTTGAACACCTGTTAAAATAGTTATTTTAATTTCATTAGTTCGCAAAAATTGTTTTATGTTCGTAATTGTTTTTTTATTGCTTAAATGTTTGAATTATATGATAAATAATATTTAGCTTGTTTTCCAAGGGTTACTTCATATATATTTAATTCATAATATACGAAAAATTATTTAAATATTTTCTTCTAAAATTTGTAAATTAAATACAGATTGTCCCACTTAAAGGACTGAAATGTTGAAAAGATTACAATTATTCAATAATGGCAAATGCCAACATTTGGACTCAAATATCTCGAAAACGGTTAGTATTATTTTATTTTTTTTAGAATATAATCTGCTTTTCAAAGTTTCTCCCATCGAAATTTTTCTTTAGAGCATAGCGCCATCTATATACTGATATATTAAAAAAACAGTTGTATTAAAAAATGAAGCTCTCTTTATGTTCTACAAATTGACTTTTACAGAATTAAAATATCTCTATTCGTTTAGAATATATCCGGCCTGGGAGTTTTTATTGGAACGCCCTTTATACGCCGATACCTAAATAGCTAAGACTTCATAAACTAAGAGAATATTTGGTTTAAATCGTACGTCTACAAAGTTGTGACCCTATAATGTATTTAGGCTGGCCCACGGCAGGAAATTTGCCACCGATATTAGTCCAAGCAAGTTGATAACTGCAATCGAGAATTTGGAACAATTGTTGTGTGCTATTAATACGTGTCTCCAGCTATCAAAAAAATGTCACGAGGTATGTATACTATTGTATAAAATCATATTACCGATTTATTTCGCGACTGCATCTGTGCCCTTATATTTGACTTTTATAAAAAGTTTCACAAAGTTCCACCGAAAGTTGTGTTGTATCTTGCTGATTTATATCTTTACTTTCAAACATGTAATGAAAGTCAACTACCTTGCAAATATTTTAGAATATATTTATGATTTCATTGCAGTGGTCATTGCGTAAATTTCCCTATTTCAATTTCTGCGGAATAGAAATTTACTGGGTAATGGAGCATCTGTAAGGGCAATCGACAAGGTGACTGAATGTATATCGACCATGAAAAAAACATTATTACGAGATATTAGGAGAAAATGGTAAATTTCTTCGAATTATTAAGCTCTTCTTGTGTAATTTGCTTAAGCGCTGGAGGTCTTTAGAATTTAATCTATCTTCGTTTAAAAAAATATATTCGACTTGGTTAAACGGACAGTTTATGTGAATCGAAGGTAAATCTAAGTAATTTCATGCATTATTAAAACATTCGAAAGTTTCGGGTGTATCGTGAATTACTGTAAAAAAAATGTCAACCCGAACACCGTCATCAACAAATGAGCGAAGAACGTGAAATTCGAGAAACTAATGTCTGCACACTTGTTGAAAACAGTGAACCTTGTTCTAACAGGCAATTTCCTGATGAAGTTGACATGGAGGAAAGAACTGTAAGAAATATTTTGAAAACAAATGGGTACAGTTGTTTTAAAGTTCAAACAACGCAAGAACTATTTCGTTTTTAGTAAGAATAATTTTAATGAGTTATTTAATTTTATTTGAATGCTCTATTTTTATTTCATTTTTAATAAGAATTATTATTTTATTCCCATAGTTAAAAAAGAATCTGCAGAAATACTTTCAATAGAAGAAATTATTTGTCAAACATGTGACAAATAACTTCTTGACTTTTGACGAGATATTGGTCTCGTTCCGTGTAGAAATTATTAGCAACGTACCCCATGCTCAGTTCATGCAATACTAAATTCAATGTCGACTCTATTACTTTCAGAACCTGCGTTCACGAATTATGGGGCGGGGCATTTATTCCCCATATCACGAACTCCAATTTCCGAATCTGTATATATGTTTGTATGAACAACCTAAAATTATAAAGTTAACTGTTTTGCACCAAAAACAGAAAAATGTACCTAGAATTTTTTTTAATTTTTTTTACTATTTTTGGTGCATTCACGGGTACAATATTATCATACCTACAAAGTTTCAGAAATTTAGAACTAAATACATTTTTAAACCCCCTCAAAAACCATCCCTTTAGTGTCTAAAATGTCAATTTTTTTTCGCTTTTCTAATGAATATTTTCTGTTCATCTGTAAATTTGTAGAATTTTGTCCACCTAAAACTTGAAAATTGACCGCTATATGCCGCGAACTGGCCGCACAGTGCGCGTCTGTTCTAAAAGTCGACCGTGTGCAGTTACACAATAATTGTATAGGCACGTCTTTGTAATGCATTCTAGGCTCTATTTTGCAATTTTTTTGTCGGATCAAATACTATTTGGTCTACTTTATAGGGGATTCTTTAATTTAAAACAAATTTAGTATTGCCATTAACAAACAATAATTAAAAATTTGCTAGATATAGCAGTGTTTATTTTATTAGGAATTTATTTAATTAGAGGTAAACTTTAATAATTTAGGCCGCACTTATTAAATTGGAATGTAAAATATTTTCGTAAATACGAGTGAACATTGTTTTCAATTTGATCATGAGTTTTGTTAAGCATTAGACATGAAAATTTAAAATAAAAATATATAAAGAGATGCGTTGATATAACTACTTAGTTGAATGAGATTCTTCTGGTAAAACCATTATGATTTACAAATAATTCACAGTGTGAATGTAAACGTAATAATAATAATAATAAAAAAATTCGACTACTTAAAAAAAAATCCTAATTTAAACGTATACTTATACACTATAACAAATCACAAAGAACATTTTATCACGTTGGGAAATAGTTACTATCATTTTTGTCTTAGAAAGGCAAGCTAGCAACAAACATTTTTTCTATAAGAGGAGGGGCGGGTACCAGGTCTTCTAATTTCAAATAAAAAATCCGTTGAAGTCCTTGTACACTTAATGACCTTAGTTCCGGCAGCTTGCCTAGCAATCTGCTGAAGTAATGTGCTTTTCGTTGGGCCTCAGCGTTATACGTAACGTGGTCCCTTAGCGAAGAGATGATCTTCATCTGAAGTTGTTCAACTCGATGAGGCTCTTTTAAACCATGACGTTCTGAAACAAATAATAATAATAATAGTTTATTAGTTGTTTTCACTCGAGACTCAGGAGTCTAATGTAACGTGTAAGGAGTTTTATAAGTCAACTAATCATATATTCTGAAACTCGCATGATGCCCTACAAGATATTCATCCTGGTAAACAAATAGGATTATCTCATAATAATATAAAGAGTATATATAGCAGGATAAGCATGAGTAAGCTGCCCTATCACCGATCTGGTCGAAATATTGATCATAAGTTGCTAGTGATGTGAGATGAAATTTTCTAAAGTCTTGAAATTGAAAAACACTTCTTATAAAAAGAAACAATTTTTTTTTTCTTCTTGAGATCAGATTAACTGATTTTGTTGAAAAAGAAATGATATGAGTTTTGATAGCACAAACCTAGAAAGGTTTAAAATGTCTACAATTTTCAAAGCGATCGAAAGGTTAGAACGTATTCAAAACATAAAAAATCTAGACCACGTGCGGGAATGTCATTACTGCATATCGGGGCGGTTGTTAATTAACTCTGTACCCCATTCCAATCAGTATCAAACTTAAAGCAGTGCATTACAAATGTTTTCTAAGTTTTTAATGTCGACCGTTGAGTCTAAGTATTTTTCAATGATGGTCTGTACTTTAACCTACAAGAGAATTATATATGGAGACGTAACTTCCGCAAACACCAAAACTCATGCACATAATGCTTGATACTTTTGCCAACCACGTTGGCAATATGAAGAGATGATTAAAACAAAAGTACAGCTAACAACACGCTAATACTGATACTATTAAACTAATAGTAGAGGAGCCATCGTGCGAACTTTGTAATAGCTATTGACATGATTAGTCCTTTGCCCTAGAGCATGGCAGACAAGAAAAGTGATATGAGACTTTTTCCTTTTGGTGGAAGTTTAATTTATAAAAGCAGACACCTTGCAAGTTTAAAATGCCTGCCCCTGTACCCCCAATAACCGGGATGTATGCCTGCCTCTGGACCTCCACTAACTGAAATGTATCCCGATTGTATTTTTATCGAAACTAAGTGGTAATTAATTAACAAGAAAAATAACGGCTTGATGCTTCCTTGTCGTGTCCAGTGACATAAAGTGAAGGCTCAGAATACCTGTCACTGAACCTCCACTACTGGGATATGTGCCAGTTATATTCTTGTAATCGCAAGTGGCAAGTAATCGATACAATAATATTTGCTTGCTACAAGTACTCGTAACAATTGTAAAGACATTTTGAGTTATTTAGTGAACACCATTAAGAAAATTTCTCATATCACTTTCTATGTCTGAAATGCTCTAAGGAAGAGAATTAAGAATCTGATCTCTAAATATTTAAAACGTGTCGGGTAACTACATGCTGGCTTCTGCCATCCCTACCTGGAACCCTTTCATATTTGAGACGGACCATATATTTCCCTATATCTTATTATAATTGTATAGTTTGTTCAATATACTTCAATACAAGCCTTACAACTAATTTCGTAAATTATTGATATTTGATTCAATTCAATTTTAACCTTTTAGCTGAAAACTGAACCAAACCAATGGACCAAGATTTACGAAACTAGTTGTAAGGATTGTAATTTGACTAATTTGAGGTTGGATCAACGAAACGTCAGATTTTAACAAGATTCAAACAACATATGTCCCACTTTAAATATGGAAATAGTGAAAAGTTTAGTGTTGCCCAATACGCTTTTGATAACAATCATAGAATAGATATCAGTAACTTATGGTTAATTAGAATTGTAATAAATAACAGACAGCTGGATGCTTTTGAAAGCTTATAAACTAAAAAATATAAAAAATAGTGACACAGCATCGCCCCCTCGGTAGAGATGACAGAATAGGTTAAATTCATCCAACAATGATACTATTTTAGTATAAATGTAGGTATGTTCTTAGCTGAACTTTAGTTCTAATTGTCTCGTGATGATGCCAACATCGTTAGCGGAACGACCATTGGGCGCCATCATTGGATTCTGCTGCTCACAGCGTCAGAAAATGTACTTTTATCTCCGCTGCTAATGGCAACGCACAGCCGTCTAAAATGTCAAACTCTAATATCATGAAATGAGTTAAAAAATGTCATGTCTTTCTCACGTGGGAAGAAAAATATATTTTCCTATATATACTATGAAGACATTTGTTTGAAAAAAATTCGAATGAATAACTTTGACTTAGAAGACATTTTTTCTATTAGTAGATTGCCAGTCTCTGTTTATCCACTTATTAGTAAGTTGCCGCATTTATCAAATATCGTCTTAGTTAATTTACCGTTACTTATCTCGAGGTAAATTATATAATTTAATTGCATGTTACAAATATTATTTGGGATTATTGTGTTATTTTTCGAAGTGAAAGATAATTTTGCCTAACACTATAAAATAAATATGATAATTTTATATTACGTCACGAAGTACATTATTATTTCATAGCATATTATTGGTAATGTACTAAGATGAAATAATGAGATATATCTCGAAGGAAAGGATCATTTAAAGATATACCTATATAACATAATTTAATTCAATTCCCACTCATATCACATAAATTCTAACAAAGTATTATTATAAAATGTGACCCTTTTACGGAATCGAGACCTGTATTATTAAAAACTTTATAATTTATTTGAACCATTTTTATTTAATTCATGTAATTCAACTTTTTCTTAATCACGACGATCAATTGATTAAATAGGCAGAAATGTGTATTTTCCCTTGTTAGTCGCCATGGCAAATTTAATTTATGTAAGACGCATAAAATAATGTAAAGTCATGGTTTTAATAGATGAATAAATTATAGGTGAGAGATAGAATTAAATTAAAATCACGCATTTCATACGTTCGTCATTGTGAATATCGTGATCCAATTCCAAACTCTATTAATTTCAAATATCATCAGGTTTCAATCAACTTCGACAAGCGATGCAGGTGAATTATTTATGATCTCTGACCCTATATTAAAGCTTGCACGGGTAGGGCATCGTTTTGTGAGTGTTCTTCGCTGCTTTTCTATTTTCGAAACATCTCAGTTTACTAGTAGGTACTTATACCATTTATTTATATGTTTAATTCCTAGTTCAGAATGGTTTTTATTACAATTAAGTACCTACTTTGCTATAGTTATACATATTATATACAACTTACCAAACTGGTACTATACTCAATCAATTTGGGTTTTAAATTGAAATAATAAAAAACATAGTTACGATTCTGCGCTTATTTACAGACTAATACTATTTAAATTTTGATATGATATTTGTTTTCATTACCTCGATTCTGTGCTGTTCAACCACAAATTTAGTACTTGAGTAATTTTTATGATTTCTATACGAGGAATAATCATAGACCGATGTAATGGGATGATCTTTTGTTAGTTTGTTTGTTGCCAAGGAAATAATGTAACTGGCTACAGGCGCAGTGACCATGGAGTGTAAGGGAGTGGCATAAATGAATTAGTAGTTGCAGCAAGTTATAAGTTAATGACAGTTCGTCAGAACAGAACTATATCTTTGATGATTAATGTATGAAAGAGGAGATAGCTTGGTACGAGTACCAGCTGGGATCGAATACACGCATAATGTCACTCCCGAAAAATCCAAATCGAGTTGGCGGTAGCCACCTAAAGCGACGGAAAAGCTATGTGTAAAAATAATAATGAAATCTTTGCATTCTTTCGATAACCTAAATTCTGGCTATATTGGCAAATTAAAATCCTAAAATGAACTTGTCTAATTTCTTGAATTTGAAAACACTAGCATACACACAGTCCTCTACGGCTATGCAGATTAAACTAGTATCTACATAACTCCCCTACAGTCATGAAGATTCAGTCAAAAATGAAAACAAAGGCTTAAAATGAATTCATTTATCTACCTTGTCTTAAAAAAATTTAATTCTAATGGATTACATTTTCATGAAATCTATCATTCTGTTTCTTGGAAATGCTTAACCTTTGAAACGTTTTTCGCCCTTATTTTGGAGCTGATCAGAAAGACATAAAACCACTCATAAAGATGTTTCATGCAAAACCAAGACAATTTCTATGAATAAGTATGAAGTAATTATATTTGACATTAACTGATAAAAACAACAGATCTTCACCTATCTATTAGCTAACTAGTATTAGAGCCTATATAATCTATGCATGTTTAAAAGTGAATTATTATTTGTTTGCTTATAATTGTATTGAAACGTATTCTTCATAGGATTTTGCAAATAGCAGAAAAAAATAACTATCTATGAGAACTAAAAGAAAAACTATGTGTAAAAATAATAATGAAATCATTGCGTTCTTTCGATAACCTGAATTCTGATTATGCTAGCAAATTAAAATCCTAAAATTAATTTGTCTAATTTCTTATTTGAAAATTCTAATTCTAACACTAGTATCCACACAGTCTCTTACGGCCATGCAGATTAAACTTGTATCTACATAACCCCCTATGGCCATGAAGATTTAGTCAAAAATGAGAGCAAAGGCCCAAAATGAATTTATTTAACTACCTTTTCTTAAAAATTTTTCATTCTAATGGATTACATTTTCATGAAATCTATCATTCTGTTTCTTGGAAATGCTTAGCCTTTGAAACGTTTTTCGCTATACAGGGTGTTTGGGGATTGGGACAACGCTTAGCCGTAAATTCTTGACATAAAACCAAGTCGATTAAACCCAAAAAGTAGGAGTCTAACTCTTCTCCTTTTCAAGATACTGGGTGTTAAAATGAAAAAATTATATTCGTATTTTGTCTCTATCTTGGTAACGACATGTTTTTCAGGTCCCTAATCAGAATGGTGATATTGTCGATGTAACATTTTATAGAGCGCGCTAGTTACAGTACTTTTATGTGACATTTTGAGTCATAACTCTTTTGAGGTTAGGTTTTGGACATTGTCTTCTATTATAATCGAAACACAATTTAACTTCCTAAAGAAAAGGTGTACTTGTTGAAATACGATGAAATGCACCCTTTAAGAGAAATACGCGATTTACAACTTTGTCACACACCAGTTCGAAGAAATTCAAAGGGGGAATTTTCCAATGGTTTAGAGAATCCGGAAGTGTTCGCGGAAGAGGAGCATCAGTCCGTCCGGTTAGTTACACACCGCAGCAAGAAAAAAATATTTTGACGTGCAGCCCAGATTTAAATCCCTTGGACTTCTTCGTATGGGGCTACATGAAAAGTTTGGTCTATGGATCCCAAGTGATAGAAAATCGCGATGAGTTGTTCCGAAAAATTTAAGAAGCTGGAAATACCATTAAAAATCAGCAAGAAATACCATTCCGTTTACGTCAAAATTTTATGAAACGATGTAGAAAATGTATTGAAGTTCATGAAAATCACGTTGAAAATTTGAGATTATGAACTAAAATGAGACTGTTTTGAGTTACTGTTATTAATTTACCACTACCAATAAAATAGAAGATTTCGTTGTTTATTTATTATTATTTTTTATTTCGTAGATTTCTCTGAAAGGGTGCATTTTATCGGTTGCTAACAAGTACACCTTTTCTTTAGGAAATTTAAATACGTTTCGATTATAATAGAAGACAATGTCCAAAATCTAATTGCAAAAAAGTTATGGCTCAAAGTGTCACATAAAAGTACTGTACCTAGCGCCCTCTATGTGACATCGACAGTATCACCATTGTAATTAGGGGCCTGAAAAACATGTCTTTACCAATTTTGAAGTAGATAGATAGTGAATAGTGTCCAAGGTAGAGACAATATGCGAATATAATTGTTTCATTTTAACACCCTGTATCTTGAAAAGGAGAAGAGTTAGACCCCTACTTTTTGGGTTCAATCGACGTCGTTTAATGTCAAGAATCTACGGCTAAGAGTTGTCCCAATCTTCTCGAAACACCCTGTGTATATACATATAGTCTTCATGACCGTAGTGGGTTATGTATATACTAGTTTAATCTGCATGGCCGCAGGGGACTGTGTCGATGCTAGTGTTAGAATGAGAATTTTCAAATAAGAAATTAGACAAATTCATTTTAGGATTTTAATTTGCTATCATAACCAGATTTCAGATTATCGAAAGATTGCAAAGATTACATTATTGTTTCTACATATAGTTTCTCTTTTAGTTCTCATAGATAGTTATTCTTTTCTGCTGTTTACAAAATCCCATAGAGTATATTGCATTCGATCAGCACATTTCTAAAACCGGTAATATTGCTCGTAGAGAAAAAAATTTCATATCACTGTGTTGGTGATCGAATTGTGAACAAATTTCAAAATGTCCGTTCATCTGTCTGTCCGTCTGTCCGTCCATCTGTCACGTTTCTTGTAAGAACGATATTAATTTGGGTAGTAAGTTAGTGTTAGCTAGAGAAAGAATCCTATCGTTTTTTAAAAATATCGATCAATAAATAAAAAGTTATGTATTATTTAAATTTAAAAAAATGTTTTTGTATATTTTGTAATTAAACAAAAATTGTCTAAAACTGATATTATTTACAAAAAAAGCTGCGACGAGTATCCTACAAAATGTGCAACAATTATATAAACAGTGCAGTAAATCGGCGAAGAGTATAATGGTTAGCTTGTTTCGAGGGTTGTTTACAGTAGATAACAACTTTTCTTATAAATCAAAAAATCCTAACTGACTGTTAACATGGTTTTTGTATGAATAGATCAACGGAAACTGCAGCATACCGGCTTATGGAATATATTTATAAAAATGTAGATCAGGGGCAATTAGTAGCTGGAGTGTTCTTTGATCTATCAAAGGCATTTGACTGTATTGATAACTCTTTTCTTAAACGAAAGCTTTATAATATAGGGATAAGGGGTTGCATTTTTTCCTGGATATTGTCCTACCTCAAAGATAGGAAAACATGTGTTAAAGTACAAGAAAGTACCTCAAATTATTACAATATACACAGAGGTGTACATCAAGGGTCGGTGCTGGGCCCATTACTATTTACTCTGTATGTTAACGAATTGCCAACTTGTCTTACATCTACATGTGTCACAATGTTCGTAGATAACACAACAGTGGCGGTTTCATCACCGACTACTGAGGACTGAAATAAATTGATTACTCAAATTATACATGCTTTTCAAAAACGGTGTAAAGAAAATTACCTCATTTAAAATATAGATAAAACCATATGCCTCAACTTTTACAACAAAAAGAAACACTGGTCAGTTCACACTAACTACGTGATCAGAATAATTAGCAGATCTTACTATGCCATCTTAAAAATGAAAGACCTACTTTCTACAGCCATCTGTCATATAATATCACACTGGGGTAATGCACCAGAAAATATAAGAATTTTCATAATGCAAAAAAAATTATAAGACTAATATTCAGGATGCGAAGCACAGAATCATACAAATCTGTTTTTGCTGACAATGATATTATGACGATCCCATACATATATATTTTTAAAATTCTACTGTATGCAAAAAAAATTTTTCTTATATAAAACAAATTCCCAACATCACAATTATAATACGAGAAAAGGGAATGAATTGTGCACTGTGAATCATAATACATCTAAGTATGAATTTTCGCCTTCATATGCGGGAGCAAAATTATTTATTAAGCTTTCTGAACGCTACAAAAATCGAAATTATAATTCTTTTAAAAAATATTAAAGAACCTACTTGTCAGTAAATATTATTATACAGTTAATGAATATTTAAATGATACTATAGATTGACATCATTTTACTTACTCATGTGATATCTATTTATATATGTATGTGTATATACTTATATGTTTGTTTGTATTTATCTCGTACACTAGTTTGTTATAGTTATATATTTTTCTTTTTTTTCTTGTTATGGCGCAGTTTATTTGTGGTGCATACATCAACTAAACTAATATCCTATATTCGTGTAACTTTTCTGACTATACTATTTAATATCTATTTGACATGTACATCCATTTAAATATGGCCTAAGTATGAATAAAGTTATTATTATTATTATATTAAGGCGAAATAATTTCTTTTAATTTTTTATTCATATTTTATTTTTAACATTTTAAATTACTGCTTTGTCATCATCACTTTTCAGCTATTAATTATTACAACTTTTAAACTATATAAGTTACAAAAAAATCTCTTATATAACGATTTTTAGATTATCATTCAGATGAGACCATAAGCCTATGTTATTTATTACACCCCCTTGAAACTAGAATTGATACGCCTATGCCTAATAGTGACTGAAAACTTGTAGAAAGAGATAGAGTTTTCTAGAGTGTGGTGGGAGAAGATTCTTGATTGTGTTCTGGATGGATCTAGAGGCAATTTCAGAGTATATAAGGCGCGATTACCGGCGCAGGAGAAGTTCTATTAAAGTGAAGTTTGATACCGAAAGTGAGGTTAATCAAGTAAACAAACTGTAAAGGTTATTTTAGTTAATAAGAAGTTTTGTTGGTATATGTATATTTGTATATTTTTTGTTATATGTATATTTAAACAGTTGACAACATCTTCCTACCTTTTGTTTTTGTATCTTACTTTTTTACATACTACTGATTTTGTGGTTGATTTCTGTACTTAACGTAATTTTCTATTTATACATTACTTTTTATTCCTTATTACTTTTATATTTTTATGTTACTGATTTTGTGCTTATCCTTTACTTTCTGTACTTAATGTAATTTTTTTATTTGAGTTTCTGGTTGGGATTAATACCAGCATTTGCTGACACCCCGCCAGGTTAAATAAAGTTTATTATTATTATCATTATTATTATAATCAGTCAATTATTAAATAAAGCGTTAGTGGTTTACCCCTTGTTAAAATTATTTAGAACTCACAGATTCATACAGGGTGTTTCCTAAAGGGGCGGAAACACGTAACACTTATTTATAAAGTTGTAAAGAATTAAAAATACCCATGAATGTTTGTAAACAAATCAATGTCATTATCTTATAGAGTTAGAAATGATGTTTTTATTAGCTAATTTTAAGATACACAGATGTGTAAAACTGTTTTCATTTGCACTCTAAAACACTCTAAGTAAGGCAATAGCTGGTTTTTGTGGAAAGTGATTAACTATAACACAATTACGTTTTTTTGGTTTTCCAGAAAAGTGTGCAATTTGGAGTTAGCAAGCAGTTTTGCACTTTAAGCCGACGATATAGTAATCTTTGATTTGTACGCTATCAAGTAAAAAACACTATCTATATAGCTATCTATTAGTATACACTGATAGCTATATGTCAATCTGAAAGATTACATTATGTATTTTTAGTCAAATAATTTAGACTAAGGAGACTATTAATCTATACGTATTAAACAGTATTTTATTTTAACTTGAAATGGATTTTTATTGTTATAATTAGATTTTAAACTATTAAATGTTATATGTTAATATATTTGGAAAAAGTTTAATATTAAACTACACAACACGTATAATAACAAACAATTTAATATTATGATATGAAGTCCTTTCTTCAAGCATGATATGAAAATACATTCATAAAACTTTTTTAAGCTATGATATGTAAATATGAACTAAAACTTCACATGTCAATCTCTCGGTTATAAGCTGTGAAGCCCACTTCAGTCCTTATTTCTGAAGCAACCACGCTGCAATGCAACTATTGGTAATTGTCTTTTGGTTGAGATACAGTCTATATATGTTTTTACACAAATGTTTTTAAATTCAGCTCTAAGTTTTGACCTTACATGTTATAATTTAGAAATTTGCTTTTCTGGTTTAAACAGACTATTCTAAATTATTTTAACTAAGCTGATGATCTCTAAAATTTCGTTCTTTATATAACACTATTAGCTTAACCGCATTAAAACTGAAATAATTCTGATTTTGTGGATTTACATAGTTGGCCACTACATTTCACTACGTTAAGGTCTTCTAGGTGTCTTAATATACCTACGATGTACTGTTTCATCATCTTATAATTATATATTTTGTTGATATGAAAACATATTACAATTTCTTATTTTATAAATATTAAAATTACTCTGTTCGATTCAACACTAAGTTTCATTTACCATACCATACTTGCTTGGTGCAAATGAACTTGCATCAAACTATAATTTCAAACACTACTTGGGTGTTACAAATCATGGCACTTTACCCCCTTAAACTAATATAATTTTTTATGTGTTAAAAATTTTGTTGGTATTCACAACATGAGATGACATTTATATTGTCAGTCTATTTACAAATTTAAAAGTGATCTACTGGATCATACGGATATATCATCCCTTTGTGATATTAGGAAATTTGACTATGTAATTGAATAAGGAACTAATTCGTGAAGGGTATTTTATTGTTTTATATGTTCAATTGTACCCGAAAGATGTTAATTTTACAAAGTGCTATTAAATTTAGGCTTGGATTTTTGAGAACGAAGTAAATTTGTCCATTTTTTAGTTTTTTAACTATAACTCTAAAACTATACATTTTTAGTATACAGTATATCTCACTTTTCATCACTTCCATATCACAGCGCCCTTATTAACAATGCGATTTTTTTTAAATTTGGGCGGAAGGTGCTTACCCATCAGGAGATTGTGTCACGGTAAAATAGTTTAAAATCCACCAGTGGTGTCCACCGTTATGAAGAAAAATATATCTAATTTTCCAAAAAACGTTATTCGACAAAATTTTAACTGTAAAGCAATTTCATAATCTTATCCGTTGTTATGAAAACTCACTAAAACCGAATTTTAACAAGATGGTGTACTTGGCGTTCACGTAATAGGAAAATAAAACTTTCCTTTTTAGAGTACCAATTATTTTAGTCATAACTTTATTTTCGGACGTAATTAAAAGTTTATTAATTAAGCTGGAGGAAGACAGGCTCTCCATTTAGAATTAATCACGTGACGACAGTCAGTTTACTTAACAGTCAATATCAAACAATAATTGACATGCAAATAAAATAAAAAACAGTTCAATTTTAGATAAATTTGATTCACGAACAATTTAATAAATAATAAAATTTATATAGCTGAGAAGAGCTGAAAGGGACATTATCCAACTGCTAGCAAAAACAGGAAAACCACAAAAACGACAGAAAACGTCAACATTACTAGAGGGAAGAACAATAATCAAAAGAATAGAATCATACGCAATGAAATACTGGAGACATGTCCAAAGACGGGACACGACACACCTACTGAAGAAAGCGCTGCGAATGAACAGCAACAAACTGAAAATAGGGAGGCCATGCTACACATGGATTACAACAATCGAGAGAATTATGAATAAGCTAGGAAAGGATTATACACACTGGGAAAAGTTGGCACAACAAAAAATGGAATACAATAAAGAAATATCAAGAATATACACACTGCCAGACTCAGAAACAGAAGAAACAGAAAACTCAGAAGTAGAATAGGAGAGAAGATGATCACAGACAGAAACTAAGAAGAAGCATATCACAAAAACCTGAAAGTAAAAAGAAGCACGAAAACCTAAAAGAAGCACGAAAACCTAAAAGAAGCATCTCACAAACGCCTACACTTTCCATCCGATGAAGACAGAAGGAAAACAAGAAGAAACATCTCACAAACACCTACACGCTCCATCCTATACTCCTACCCCATGCGTCATGCGGCTCTCGCTGCTGACAACAAGCATGTCCAATGTCCAATCCAGCGTATGCAGCTGGTCCGGCGGTATATAAAAGCACTGGGGGTTTGTTCTGGCACACGGTGGGATGATCGGTGGGCGATCGGGCTGCGTGGTGGAACAAATCTCCCTGCACCGGAATTGGCAGCAATGCCCACCTTACGCTGGCAAATCAATCAATCAATCAATCAATAATTAAATCACAGTTTGCTCAACATATCACATGATTAATTCTAAATGGAACGACTAGCTTTCTGCAGCTTAATTAACTCTTATAATTACTTCCGAACATAAAGTTATGCCTAATAATTATTGGTACCTACTTCAAAAAGGAAAATTTAATTTTCCAATCTTATTGAAATTCGATATTAGCGAGTTTTTGATAACAACGAATAAGATTATGAGATTGTTTTACAGTTAAAACATTGCTTAATATCTTTTATTGGAAAATTAGGTTCATTTTTCTTCATAATGATCTTACCGTGACACAATCTCCTGATGGGTAAGTACCTTCCATCCAAATTTAAAAAAAATCGCGTTGTTAATAAGGGAGCTGTGATATGGGAGTTATGAAAAGTGAGACATACTGTATACACATAATATGATTTCTTGTAGTGAATAAAATTTCCTATCGAAGTGGCTCTTTATAAAGTCAAAAAAAAGTTTTTTAAACGAAATAAATCAAGAATACTATTTAAAAAATAAATGAAAAATTTCAATTTTTTGTTTTTTTTTTAATTCTTGTGCATAACTTTTTTCTGAGTGGATTTAGGTATAGGCATTGTTCATGAAAAAGAAAGCTGATATACTCTATATTTCCCCTTTAATGATTCATCATAATTAAAATTGATAGCGCTTGTGTCTTCATTTAAAACGGTATCTACTTCAAGTTGTTGCGCTTAGCCTTATGTTATTTTTGGATCATAATTATTTAAATAACTACATTTTTGAAGCAATTTTTTTACAATTTCATCTTACTCGGAGGGACAACTTATCAGTAATTTCTTCGGGCTTCTCAAAATTAACATTTTGAACAAATGTGATCGTTCTCACTATACGTTCACCTCAAAATTAATTATCATTGGCCTCTATGCCATTTAATACATTAATTATTATTTCAACAACTTTGCCATTTAATTCAATAGAATTACAGATAGGTACTCTTTCACCTTCTATTTTTAGGTTTTATTCCTAATATAACATTAAAGCTCATTTGTGCTACAATAGCAAAATCACCTTTAAATTTTTGATTATCAATCTTGAAAGAAGCATGTAAAACCTTATTGTTTTCAGCAAATTTTTTCCCGCTTGAATTAATTAATTTAATTCTAGCTACTCTTAAGCAATTATTAATATTTAGATGATTGTTGAAGCCTTTTTCATCTATTAAATTTATCTCCTATCCAGTGTCGATAAAAGCTTTTAACTTCAAATTACACAAGGCCACACAAAAAAAGTGATCCGTACCAGGAACCCGACACAATAATCCCATGTATTTCGATGTACTGAACACGAATCCGATGTCCGTATAGATCCATCACCCGCCGATTTTTTGTAAATCGCGAAAATAACCTAAAGAAATCAGGCTTCCTAGGCTATTTTCGCGATTTACAAAAAAAATGTGGGTGATGGAGCTAAATGGATATCGGATTCGTATGCAGCACGTCGAAATGCAAAGAGATTACAATGTCGGAACGCGTTTTTTTGATTTTTTAAAATAATTTATTTATTATCTTCTTTTTAGTTCTGTTTCAATTGGAATAATGTTTGTTCAATATAATTCCTTCCCTATAAATGACAAAACCTATTCGTCATCCTGAAGTCGCAATTTTGAATTCTTGAATTTTGACTAAATATTTTTATAATCTGTGACCTTGAAAATATACAGATACCGAGTTTCATACGAATCAGACCCTGCATTACAAAACTTATTCGCCATTTTGCCGCCGCCATTTTGAATTGTTAAATTCGGACCAGATAATTGTACTCTGCAACCTCGATAATTCTCAGAAACCGGTTTTCAATCGAATCAGACGATATATGATAAAAGCTATCCGCCTTATTGGCGCCGCCACCTTAAATTTTTGAGTCTTGATTACATATTTGTAATCTGTGACCTCAAGAATCTCCAGATACCAATTTTCAGTATAGACTACCCGTCATCTTTGAAACGCCATCTTGGATCTTTTTATAAACGATGTCAAATTTTATTGTCATGTGAACCATATGCACATGCCATATTATAAGTCAATACGACATCTGGAGGTGGGTGAAAAGCGAGTTGTGAGATTTGGTTAAAATGTTACAGGTCAAGCTAATAGTAGAGTGTTAAAAATAAGGAAATTTTGTCAGTTTTAATTTTAAATACATTAATGTTTTAGCTACGATGCACTGTTTTCGAGTTATCAGCGAAAAACAAAAAAAAAAGTGAGCTACAATGAGCCTCCCCCGCTCACTTCGTAGATTCGGGGACTTTTAGTATGTTTACCTCCTAATTATTCCAAACATAGCCCTGAAGTCAAAAATTATGTCACCTACCATCTCCTCTACACCCCACTTTTGAGCGTTCATTGACTGGACTAATAATTACAATTTCTCTAATAGCACCATGAGAAAGGGCATTCCAAAAGAACCAGCGACTTCTCGTTCCCTAATATTAATTGGTTATATTTTATAAATAAAACGAATTGAATTTCAACATGACATTATGTTTTTTAAGGAAGAAAAGGAGAGGCTTGTCTTGACTTTGAATTTTTAAGCTCCATCGAGTATTCAAAAATATATTTGTTATGAATTGTTTATAATTTTAAAACAAAAAATGTTTATAATTTTCTTAATTTGGAATTCTTTGCTGTCATATACCTATTAAAAGGATTCTTTTATAACCGATCGATTACATTTTCACCCTCAAATTGCAATTTTTTTTGTTTCTTCCGTCTTGTATATTTAAGAAACATAAAGGATGGCAACGTGTAGAGCGACTGAAAATACAAGTAATAAAATCGGTAAATGTTTCCATAGAACAGCTAACATTTAACTGTAAATTTGAAAAAAGGGCGATAAACATTTTGCGATTAGCATTGTTAAAGATCGAAAAATGTAGGAAATCAATTTGAACTTCTCTTAAAAAAACGTCAGGAAATTTAGGTGTATGAATTTTTCCAAATTTCTCGGACATTTCCTTTACTTCTTGTAAAGTTTCGCGTTTAATATACAAAGTTCGAATATCGGAAATCAATTCAAATTTCTCTAAAAAGTGAAGCATGTATTGTAGAAGGTTCATGTTTTTTTTTTAAATTTTTGTTTTCGATTATTAAGTCGGTGCGGCGCGTTCGGATTGCTTGGAGAATAGCGCGAAAATCTGAAATTTTTACGCTTGCCCGCGGGCGCCTGTAGCTCATAAGCTATAATACATAAAAATAAGCTCTCTCGGGCTCTCCTGTAAAAAATTCGATGCTCTACAGAAAAGGCGCACTACATTTTTGTCGTATCTATTATCGTTTTCGCTACGTAAGCGCTGAAAGGTAAAAAAACACCATCCTCGAGATGTTAACATTCTTTTTTCTAATTGTTTAAACAAATATAAAACAATCTGTATATAATTTTTATTACTTTCATCTAACATTCGCTGAATCAGTTTCTAAAAAATAAACTAAAGTACTTACGATGGTCTGAAGGGCAATTATATACTTAGGTAACATATTTGTATCTAAATAAAATATAAACACCCAAAATAGTAAAATCTTTAGAAATTATTGAAAGTAGGTACTTCACAATGAAATCTATGTAATATGCACATATAATGCAAATCAGTTATTGCAGGTATGAAATGTATTTCTCCTAGTAGTCTAGGAAATGGCGTGCAATTCGACGACGAAAGGTTACCGGTTGAAAGTTGGTAATCGAAGAGAGCATATAACTACAAAACTTTTTTCTCTCTGAAAATTTTTAGTATGGTGGGAGAATATGGAGGGGGGATAATTTTTTTAAATTCTCTCTACCGCGCACCGTCCGGAAGTTTCGTCTACCAGTATAATTGGGGTATGTGGAGTGCAATAGTAACTACTTATGCGGACAGATATCGGTAAAAATTCGTTTAAAAAAAGTGGTTTAAAGAAAAATGAGAATATGGAGAGGGGCATAATTTCTTTTTGAACGAATTTTTACCAATATCTGTCCGCACAGGTAGTTAGTATAGTATGTACTCCACATACCCCAATTACACTGGCAGACAAAACTTCCGGTCGGTGCGCAGTAGAGGGAATTAAAAAAAAAACAATTGACCCACCTCCATACTTTCTCACCATACCAAAAATTGTCAGATAGAAAAAAGTTCTGTAGTTATATGCTTTCTTCGATTACTGATTTCCAGCCGGTAACCTTTTGTCGTCGAATTGCACGCCATTTCCCTAATTATAGGGGGTATTAGGCGCGCGCCTCACCGATGTGGCCTTTCATAAATCATAACATTATAATTCAATTGCGTAGAAAGTACACAGAACAGAACAAAGTAGAGCTGGCTACAGCAACCAATTGCCACACCTGCGTAGAATTAGTAACTGATCTACTCGCGTTGTTTACTCTTAAATATTTAAATCTAAACGGCAAAGTTCTGAGATGCTAGCTCCACACGTTGGGCCAAGTCTAGCAAACTTCGACCATAGCCAAAGTGTGGATGGTAAGTTTGTCTTCATTGGCTGCGAATGGGCCAAGTTTGCCTGAGATCGCCTCGATGTCGGTAAATAGTACACAAATCCGTGTTTAGCAAACCTCGGCCAAAGCCAACGTGTGGATGGTAAGTTTGTCTTAACTTACGAAAAATTGAAAAATGTATTTTTAAACAGGTTTAGAATGTCATAAAACGTGGAAATTTAAAATTTGAGATAAAAAAATGTTTTTCCCACCATCCATTTTATAGTAGCAAACAAATTTTCGTTTTTTTTTTTGTAATTGATTTAGAATGTCATGATATGTGGAAATTTTAAATGAGAGTAAAACATTTTTTCCATTATCTACTCTACAGTAATGGTAATTTTTTTTCAATTTTTAGTTTCTTACTTCTCTCGCATA
Source organism: Stenurella melanura (assembly GCA_963583905.1). Classification (NCBI taxonomy): domain Eukaryota; kingdom Metazoa; phylum Arthropoda; class Insecta; order Coleoptera; family Cerambycidae; genus Stenurella; species Stenurella melanura. Next base: position 95,644,050 of record OY757311.1, on the reverse strand, counting down.
AGTACCGAAGGGAAGTATTGCATTCGAGAAAAAAATCACCCTCCGAGATTTTTTCGGATTTTCACGTTTCAGATCGTGTACATTACGAAAATATAGGTTTTTCAGTTCCGTCAGTCTATCTGTCTGCCTGTTCGTGCATTCACAAAAAAACTACTAGGCTTTTACGGAAAAACATGATAATGAAAAGAAAAATTTTTTTCGCTGAAATTTTAAATTTCCACGCTTTGTGACGTTCTAATATTTTTCACAATTTTTTTTTCAAAAAGAGAATTAAAAAAAAAATTAATACTAGACTGATTGAAAAAAAAAACATTATTTCAAAAACCTATTTCAAAAAAATTAAAATGTAATCGCTGCTATACTTCCCACTCCACTATGTGGATGTGGAACTAAAAATATGAGAGATGGCAATAATATTTGGCATATAATTAAGATATTTGGCAAGGAAGACACCTATTATAGTTTTATTGAAAAATATACTGGGTGATCATCCTAAGAAATAATTCAACCATAGGTATTTACGCAAGCCTTCCATATTTGGCATTTTCTATTTAATATTGAATTTTTGCTGTCGCGTGACCCCTCCGTGTATTTTTTTGACCAAAAGTTATCGGGTTTTCTTTGTAATAATAGTGATAACTACATTCCGGCTCCTATTCTCATATGTCGTTTCCTAATTAATAATTTTTTAGAGTGACCTCCCTGTATAAAAAAGATGGAAGTTCTGTGTAAATACCTTTACCGATTTTTTTTATTTTCAAAAATATTTAAATAAATGGGTTTATAATGTCATGAAACGTGGAAATTTTACATTTGAGCAAAAACCATTTTTTTTCATTTATTCGTGATTAAAACGTGTAAATTTTAAATTTGAGCGAAAACAATTTTTCTTTCATTATCTATTCCCTTTAGGCTGTCAACCCTGTTCATTTTCCAGTGAAATACATTCCGGTTCTTATTCTCATTGTCGTTTCATAATTAATATTTTTTTAGAGTGATTTCCCTGTATAAAAAAGAGGGAAGTTCTGTGTAAATACCTTTACCGTATTCTTTTTCAAAATTTTAATTTTATTTTCAAAAATATTTAAAAAAAATGGGTTTAAAATGTCATGAAACGTGGAAATTTTACATTTGAGCAAAAAACCTTTTTTTTTCATTTATTCGTGGTTAAACAATTTTCCATTTTTTTTCTAAAATAGATTTAGAATGTCATAAAACGTGTAAATTTTAAATTTGAGCGAAAACAATTTTTCTTTCATTATCTATTCCCTTTAGGCGGTCAACCCTGTTTATTTTCCAGTGAAAGTCTAGAATCATTTATTTGGTGGCAGTAGCGTCAGCTACCTACCAAATTTCGTTTTTTAGTTAATGCACCAACAGACCGACAGATAGACAGGCAGACGGACGGAAGTGAAAAACCCATATTTTCGTAATCTACATGATCTGAAACGTGAAAATCCGAAGAAATCTCGGATGGTGATTTTTTTCTCTAATACAATTCTTCCCTTCGGTATATGTGAGGTAGTAAAAATCGTAGGAAAGTCTGCGAGAGATTAACAAATTATTCTGTTTTAGGTACCTTTGTTATCCACCATCTTATTTTCTGTCGAGGTTTTCTGTTAGTTGCGACATTCCCTTGTAATAAATAATTAAATGTATACCTAAAGCAGCCATTACCATCGCAGCAGCAATTTCCACGTCTGTCATCTAGGTTCTAGCAAGCACTGCTGTATTGGCCAGTATTGTCACATCCTTTCCGGCGATTTAGGTAGAATAGGTTGAAATTTTCCGGTAGATTTCGTATCGTTGCGCGGTACAGGGAATTTCAAAAAACAAATTTCACTCACTTTATAATCACATTTCTTTTTATTTTATAGTCTAATTCAAAGGTGTTAATTCTTGAAATAGCTCCTAAAAATATGAGCGATAGCTCATTGGATTTGGAATGACGTCTAGAAAAATGCATTAAAATGTTTTATTAGCACATAAAAAATTGCAAAAGTTATAAACGAATTAAGATTTAAAAAAATGGCATTTAATTTTTCGCTTATAACTCAAAAACTATAAGCGATAACTGAAATCGCAAAGATTATTCTAAAAAGGAAGAGGAAATTTCCAATAAAAAATCCCAACTCCAGGAACTCTATCTCCATTATTTATCATTTTAAATTAACGCTGAAAATAGGATTCCGCGCGACCGCTTAGGATGCGAGCGCCGCGCGCCGCCTCAAAAGAGAGTACATCACATAAATTTATTTTTTTATACTATTAAATATCAATTAAAAAAGTTGAAAAAATTATGATGTATTCGTAACACTTCAAAAAATAAGGTCCCGTTGGAAAAAAATGTTAAAGTTTATTTTTCAACAAGTGAGGCCATTATTAACTAACGAAATTTTATGGGACCTCCGTTATCCTTGGAGACAATTTTTTTTTAAAAATAATTGGCCTATAAAATTGTCGCTTCTTGGAGCCCTTCTTATAGATATATTTAACAAGATCACATTATAATAGTTTTTAAAAATTGTTTATTTTGTTTACTATAACTAAACAGAAAATGAAAAACCAAAGCAAAGTTGTAAAAATATATTTTTTTAAAATTCGTTATCATATTAACATTTTTACATTGAAGAAGAGCATTCATTAACGTTAAAAAAAAATTGCGCCATTTGTTTATAAGTTGTTTATAAACAAATTGATTAGTTTTATATTCAAAACTTTTTTTTTACAATTTTGTTGTCTTGAGAATATCATGATTTTTAAATAATTTTTTTTTTCTTAAAAATCATAATTGGCAATCCTCAATAAAGTAACAAAAAGGAAAAAAAATGTATCAACACTTTCTTTGTTTACTAATTTAATAATTTGTTATAAACAAATTCTGACAATTCTAATATTTTTTCCTAAATCTTAAAAAAATTACAAAAACAGCCATATGCAACAACATATTGAAAAAAGATTGTTTGTATTTTTTTATAGCGTTTTTCAATATTACATGATACAGAAGTTGAAACGGAAAACGGGAGATATCACAATAGACATTCAGGTCGTTTTTATAGAGGATTAATTAATCTTTAAACGAGTTGACTTCCAAGTTTGTAACTATTATTAATCAGGTATTATGCGCCTTTGTTTATAAAAATTAAATGTGTTTTCGACGTTTTTGAATCTTTTATGACTTCTAGCTTATCAAATAATGCAGATACGGTAATGAACCTTCAAGGCAATTTGATAAAATTTGATGAAATATCTGAAAGTTGCAATTGTTTATTTAAAAATAAATAGAAAACACATTTAAGTTTTATAAACAAATGCGCATAATAACTGATTAATAATAGTTATAAACTGGAAGTCAACTTATTTAAAGATTAATTAATCCTCTATAAAAACTACCGGAATGTCTATTGTGATATCTCTAATAGTTTAAAAGTTACATCAGTGTTTTAGTTGACAAATCAAGTGCCCGTTTCAACTTCTGTATCTTGCAATATTGAAAAACGCTATAAAAAATACAAACAATTTTGTTTCAATATGTTGTTGCATACAGCTGTTTTTGTAATTTTTTTAAGATTCAGATATTGGAATTGTCAGAATTTGTTTACAACAAATTGTTAAATTAATAAACAATGAAATTGTTCATAAAAAAATATTTTTTCTTTTGTTACTTTATTGAGGATTGCCAATTATGATTTTTAAGACAAAAATAATTTCTTAACTAATTATTCAAATGATGGATAATTAAGAAAAAACGATTATAAACAATTCGATAATGTTTTTAAGAAACAAATTTTATTTAAAAATCATAATATTCTCAAGACAACAAAATTGTAAAAAAAAAATGTTTTAAATATAAAACTAGTCAATTTGTTTATAAACAACTTATAGACAAATGGCGTAATTTTTTTTAACGTTAATGAATGCCTTTCTTTAATGTAAAAATAGTAACATGATTACGAATTTGAAAAAAAAAGATTTTTACAACTTTACTTTGGTTTTTAATTTACTGTTTATTTTAAACTATTATAATAAACAAAATAAACAATTTTTAAAATCTTTTATAATGTGATCTTGTTAAGAATATCTATAAGAAGGGCTCCAAGAAGCGAAAATTTTAACAATGGCCTCACTTGTTGAAAAGTAAACTTTAACATTTTTTTCCAACGGGACATTATTTTTTGAAGTGTTACGAATACACCATAATTTTTACAAATTTTTTAATTAACATTTAATAGTATAAACAAAAATGAATTTATGTGATGTACTCTCTTTTGAGGTGGCGCTCGCATCCTGCAGCGGTCGCGCGGAATCCTATTTTCAGCGTTAAATTAAAATGATAAATAATGGACATAGGTTCCGAAAGTTGGGACTTTTTTCTTGGAAATTTCCTCCTCTTTAAGAATATTTTTTCCAATTTCCGTTATCGCTTATAGTTTTTGAGTTATAAGCGAAAAACTAAATGCCATTTCATTTTCATCTTAATTTGTTCATAACTTTTGCAATTTTGTATGTGCTAACAAAACATTTTAACAAATTTTTCTAGACGTCATTTCATATTTTTAGGAGCCATTTCAAGAATTAACACTTTTTGAATTTGTGAATTAGACTATTAGTGACACCGACTTAAGAAAAGTGTTCGACAGAATTTCATAACAGATCAGTGTTTCCGTAGACTTCATCCAAATTCGGTAGCTATGGCATCGCTGGTATCGGCCAGTGTCTGGATGGTATATTTTTTGTAGACAAATGTTTCGGCAATTGTTTTGGCAAATGTTTCGGTCACAATATGGCCTAACGTGTGGAGCCGGGCATCCTCAAGAAACTCCGGTCCCGGGGGAAATACCCCTGACCTCTCTCCCTCTCGACGGGCCTGGTCGCAAGTCTTTGCAAGATACCGGAAAAGACACAATGCGGCTTTGCCCTCATTTAATTCTGAATACATTGCAGATGTTAACATAGAAATCGCATTAATTTATTTCTATCCATACAATTTTCTGTTTTTTTAGGATATTTTCAAAAATTTTGGCCAAATTATTAATTAAAGAAATTGAACAGTAATTTGTAGCAACAGTTTTATCACCACTTTTATAAAGAGGTTTTATTACCTATATTCTGAATTCAGGTGGACAAGAACCTTCTTCAAGAATATTTTTAATGAGGTGTGCCATTGGTTATGATATTTCATCTGCAATTTCTTTAAGGGTTTAAGCTCGTTCTGTGACAATTCCTGGGGTTTTCTTGACTTTAGAGACTTTAGTATTTTAATTATATCTTTTTTATTTGTGGGTTCGAAAAAAAATTGATTGAGGAATAGACAGTCTAGTGGAAGGTAGAGCTGGTGTTTTGCTAATTTTGCCAGCAAGATTTGGTAAGACATATGTTCAAGTATGTGGAACTTTTATATATAAAATCTAATAACTTTATATATTTCAAAACTATTTTACCATCTTTTGCCCCAATTTCATTTTTTTTTAGTTAGAAACAGTTTGAAAAATGACATACAAAGGGCGAAATATAAATAAAATGAGTAATTTAAAACACTAAATATTTCACAAAAATATTTTATTATGAATTAAGTTAATAAGAAAAATGATCCACTATACAAATTCTATAAATCGTGTTACATGGAATTAAAATATTTCTACATGATAATAATAATATTTAGTTGATATTACTTGTAAATTTTGTTCAGTAAACTTCTAAAGTTATTTCTGTACTCATTTTACTTTATTTCTTCTATGTTCCCTTTTTGCTAAAAATATTTTAAATCGATAAAAAGGAATGTAAACAAATGACTTACCAGTAATTAACGTGAGGGCACAAAGACAAGCGAATGCGGATATATCTATTTCCATCGAATGTAATCCCGCACAGAATTCCATTATTGCATGTAGCCAGTCTCCGAACGACCGTTGACACTGCTGAATATCCAACACAACACCATTGCAAAAAGTCAATTTCGTGTCATTGGGATGAGTGCGGTACGCTAACCGCAAAACAAACAATTCTAAAGAAGCAGATTGGAATAAGAGTTCTCGATCTTCGGTACATATTTCTTGAAAACCTGGTATTTTATCGGCGAAGTTTTTAATAACGTCTACAGATGTAGTTAGTAATGTATAGAATTGCTGGATTTTATCGGCTTCTGATATAATTGGTTCGATTGGACTGGGTTCTAAGTACTGAGAATAGTCTAAATTAGCGAGATCTGGTGTTGTGTCTACATGTGCTCGAACTAAAGCTGTAATCAGAGACACCGGCGGACTTGGTGGTGATTCCTGGGGTGATTTAGGTTTAGACGGCAGCCGCCCTCTTCTCCCTTTAAGTGAATCCGTTCGTACCACTTCTTTAACCATGCCCACTGCTAAACATTTTTGGAACCTGCAGAATTGACAGCGATTTCGTCTTCGTTTATCAACAGGACAAGCTTTATCTGCTAAACAAACATATTTGGATCCTTTTTGAACAGTGCGTTTGAAGAATCCTTTGCATCCTTCACATGTGCGAACACCATAATGTTGACATGCAGCTGTATCGCCGCAAACTGCACATAATTGTGAAGGGGATGGAGGGGTGGGACCCTTGGAAACTGAAGGTTGATCTGGAGCTCCACCTGGACTACTAGCAGCCGAAGAACATGCTGATGGTGCAGGACCCAGCCTTAATTTTGGACTTTCGCTACTACTTGTCGACTCAGATCTTTGCAAGGGTAAAGAAGCTCTTCGCTGTCTCGGACTTAGAGCTGTACTGACGTGTAACTCTGACGTCGTTGTTTGATAGGGAGGTAGCGAATATGATTCTTGAGATATAAGTGCATCGAAGCTTGGAGTACACGCCTGTGGAGGAGGGTAGTAAGGACTTGCAGCTGTAGTATACTGCAACTGCTGGTATTCATATTGATGAGAAGCAGCTACATGATGAGGCGTAGGTGGGTGATGGTAGGAAACGTTGAAACACTCCTCATCCATTTTCAACGGTGGTGCGTTCGGTGTTTGATAACGAAGAGAGTAGGTTTCTTGAAAACTAGGCAATGGCGCAGGAGAAGAAGGTTGTGAGTGGAGGGCTACGTCAGCGAAAGGATCGAGATCTTCATGGGGTAAAACGCCACTCGGGTCGTCCGAAAACGGTGCATTCAGCAGATCCGCAAAACTGCTCGAACCAAACGGGGTCTGAAACAATAAGACACTTTACACGTCTATCCATAAATAGCGAGTCACAGCTCATTATATTTAGTCGTGTCGATCTTGATCGAGACAGATGTCTAATAATAACGCGGTTAAATTTTACGACAGGTATTGTAAGTCACTTTTACAACGCTGTGGGTATAGAATAACTAACTACGAACGCATTGTTTGCCATAGAAATAGGGGACCGCAACTCATGCGGATCATGAAGAGGCGTGGTCAACTACAATTTTCTCATTGGTAGACAATTTCACATGCGTCGCCGTTTCTATGAGGCCACCGCGACGCTAAACATGGCCGAATAGAATGATTAGAAATATTTACGTTCGATTGTGAACTAAGCAAATCTATAGCACACAGTAAATTTATTTCTTTCTGTTTTATAATGAGATGCGAGTAGTAAACTTTACATTAAATACTGCATTTGTGATAATGTATTTATTTTGCGTAAATTAAAAAACACTACATGTAATTTCAAGCAGACGTGCATTCGCATTTTTTCGTCATGTATTTATACAAATGGAGAAATATTCTTATGTCCTATTTTTCTTTCCTCTAAATATATCAATCAAATGTGTCAAATATATATTTATTATCATATTTAATTGCATATAAAAAGTTAAGTTATTTATTAATTTCCATTGACTTTTCTATTTTACAACCTTGTATTAAGTATCAGATTTAATTAAAGATTTTCTATTAGGAAACTATCGATATCATTCAATAAACGACGTAATTACTACAAGGTTCGCTATTTTTACGTAACAAAACTATATGTGATGAACAAAAGACCGCTTAAGAGCTTGGAAGAAGCAGACGGTTAGTTGCGAAAGTAATTGAAGAAGCTGATTAGAGCCGTGTTCGGCACAAACTGCTTACTTGGTTAATAAGTGTAATTACAGAACACTAATTGTTGTGTACCGGTGGTGTACGTGGGACACGGCCCCAAGAAATAGGCGGTCGATGTCGAGTGTGCAACAACGTGTGAATGCAACGCCTTTATAATATTCATGCATAGTGAGACCCTACTGCAAAAGTTTATTACTATGCTATCTCTTGTGAACAGAGCTGTAGTATTATGTCTCCATTTGCGGAACGCTATTCAGTGCAATGTAATGTCGTTCAGCCTTCAAATTCTTGATACGTGGCTCAGATGCATTGTCGTTTTGTCGCGTATTTATTTCAATATAAATGTTGGTAATATGCGGCAATTAAATGCAACCTGAATGAATACTTCTTAAAAATATATTAAAAATATTAATTAGAAGACCAGGAAAAATGTTTCATATTGGAACATTGTTCAGCAATCAATTTTTAAGATTATGTTTAACCAGATGCAGATATATAGGTATAAGCCTTTATTATAAAATAATGTATGTATGTCCACAATTTGAAATTATCTTTTTTGTTTACCTTCTTTAGATCTGAAATTAAGCACTCTGTTAAGATTATTTTATGTTACCAATTTAATAATTTCATACAAGTGGTGGGTACGATAATAACATACCCGCTAAATTAGTATACTACAAAGGAAAATAAATTAATGTAGATGTAATTTATAGCGAGAAATAAGCCCAACATTATTTTGAAATTTCTTTATTAAATATGCTTAACCATAAAATGTTATGTATATTTTTAAACCAATCGTAATGGTAACATTTTTATGCCAATGTAAAACAAACAGCTATTGCTTAGAGAAAACAATAAAGCATGCGTACGGCCATTTAATGTGTTTTATATGAACGGTATTTGCGCTCATTCCAGCCAACAATAAGTTCTCACGGCACGCCGGCGCCCGCCGCATCTCCATAATACATGCATTTTGCTACTACCGGATTTGCTTAAAGTTACTCGATTATCTTCTATGTCTCATTTACAGTCAACCCTTTTGTGAATAGAATGGAGGTTTAAATAACTTATTATATTTTCAGAATATATACTAAAAGAGTCTGAATTATTGATTAACGGAATCGCCTTTAAAATGTTTAGGTATTTAAAACTATAGATAATAATATCCTGAATTCCGGCATTTACCTCATAAGGCAGTCAAATTTACAACATAACCTTTAAGAAATAACGTGGCATGAAATGTTATAGTTCTTCTCATCTATGTAATGGGTTGAAAAAAATTGCAAGAAAAGCCGTAACTCCGCTCCTCGCTCTGAATTAGGGGCAAGTGGACTCATTCGCATAAGTAATTTGAAATATGAAAAGTGTGTTAGCGCCTTAATTTCACTGTGAAATATTACAGAATGGACAGATTATTGCTTAACAAATAATAATTACATTGTACGATAGCTTCATAGCGTAAAATACGCGACGAATTATGTTATATTTTTACTACAAGTCATTTTTTATAGTATTACGCAGGTCGCCCCACCTCGCGTGTCACAGTGTGATATATGGCCTTGTGTACAAACAGGCACATGCTAGCGCAGTACAGAATCGGCATCGTTTGGCATTATACGTGGTGCTTCCTATTTGTTACTTATTTACTGTATTTATAATTTAGTTCATAATCAGCATAGTTAAACCGTGGGAAAGCCCCTAATCATCCACAAGGAGAGAAGATGTTGAAAATGTAGATGACAGAAATATTGCAACCATCCACAAGTAGAGGAGATGTTAAAAATGTAGAAGACACAAATATTGCAAGTCCCAAGCAACCAAGACGAAAATATTTATGCAAAAGGGCGCAAGAAATCGTACTAACTGTTTATAAAAATATAGTAGCCAGTGAAAGAGAACGAGCAGCAAAAGAAAAAACGGCTTACTTAGTGGAAGTATCGATATTGACAATTAAGAATTTATTGAGCTGGGGGGCAGAAAAAGAAAATACGACGAGACAAGGGAGTATGAAAGGAGATAGATCCTTCAATGGCCAACGGCATAAGGAACGTAATTTACAACAAATATTAAAAAATAAAATACCGATACTAGTAACAATATACAGCGAATTACGAGAAAATTATAGAATTACTATTAGCCAGGCAACATTAGCAAGGTGGATTTCGAAATTGGGTTCTAAATTTAAAATGATAAATAAGCGAGCCAGCATCATGGAAACTGAAAGAATTGTGAAATGGTGTATGGACTACTTGGACAATATTACAACACATAGAGAAGAAAACAGAACTATTTTTTTATTTTATTTTATTTGGACGAGACCTGGTATGACACCCATGATACTCCTAAAAAAGGATGGACGGATGGGTCCAAAAATGGCACGGTACACTTACCGAAAAAAGGAAGTCAACTAATAATTATTGTACACTGCGGTTCAGTGAACGGGTGGGTGGATAATTGCCTGAAATTAAATGGGGAAAAACAGAAGAGTCAAATGTGGATTATCATTACTCTATGTCGGCGGAAATATTCGAAGAATGACTTGAGAATACACTAATCCCAAAATTGGACCAAAATAGTGTCATCCTAATAGAAAATGCTCCTTATCACTCTCGGCTAGCCGAAAAATACGAATACGAATACGAGGAAGACACATATACAAATATTTCTTACATCATATAGTTATAGTTATAGTTAGTTATAGTTATTTATTTTGTGTGTGATAATATAATATTGTTTACATTCGTCAAATACAAAGATAATACATAAGTTACTTAAATAGGTAAAAAAAATATAAAATATAAAAACAATGACCTAAGAACATTAATAAACAAGTACCACAATTACAAACTGCAATACAATGACAATCAGAACAAAAAAAAGATCAACAATAGACAATTACATTCAAGAACAATTAAAATACATGAATACATCAATCTCATAGAAGATATCTTCCCTCAGAAAACGTTTCACCTTCTTGGCAAATGCAATATCACTAAGTATCCTCCAGCCATTTGGCAGTAGGTTGTAGAATTTTACGGCTAAATATCTGAATGAATTTACGTTTCTAGTCAGACGGAAAAAAGGAACTTCAACAGATTCATTTCTTGTTTTGTAGCAAATTTTGAGTTTGGTAATGAGACAGATGGTTTCTAGCAAAAAGAATACACTCCAATATATAGTGATTAGTGCAATGAGGATACGTAACCTTTTAAACAAAGGTCTACAGCATTCACTATATTTTGAATTCGTTATAACTCTGATAGCTCTCTTCTGTAATTTTAAAATTTTGACAGCAAGTGCAGTGCTGCCCCACAGTAAAATTTCATAGCACATTATGCTTTGAAAGAGTCCATGATATGCTATCAAGATAATGCTTTCATCGATTAGATTTTTAAGTTTTTTCAGAAAATATATTCTCCTTGACAATTTTTTTGGACGTACAATTTATGTGGCTATAACACAGAATTTGACGAGAAACTAACAAAAAAAAATTAATAATTGGATATAGTTAAGAAGTATAATTTTAAGAAAAGATATGTCGTCGACGAGATGGCAGAAGTATACGGACAAACCGTTTTAGGTCTACCACCATATTTTTCCGTGTTTAATGCAATAGAATTATTATGGAGCCAGCTAAAGAGAGCTGTGTGAAGAACCAGCACATCTCCAAAATTTCACTCAAAAGTAGTAGACCTTATATGGGCAGAAGTGAAGAAAATTACTAGAAAAAATTGAAAATGAGTACATTTCGTTATAGGAACTACATAATAGGAATGACAGAGATTCATCATAGTAGCCTATGGCTAAACTTCGCCTTAATAAAGACGTTTTATTATTATTATTATTATCATTATTATTATTATTATTATCATACATGTTGGGGGCAAGTGACCGGACCAGTGATGAATTGAATAATGACCTCGGTAGTGACTGACAGATAACGAATAGAGTTGTTTAGTGGAAAGTGCTGTTTAGTGAAATAAATGTTGTTTAGTGACAACTGTTATTTGGTGGAAGGTGCTGTTTGGTGAGGAGTTCTCATTTCATTGCAAAATAATTCATATTGTTATTTGGTAAGAATTTTCCGTTCATTTATTTCATTAAAATTCAAATTTCTGATTATTTTACTTTCTTATCGAATTCCTTATTTACTTATTGTTACTAGTTTATAATATTGAGAATTAAGTAAGTGTTAAGTTTGGTTAGAAGGTTTGGTCTACAGTATTAAATTAATAAGTATTTCCTTCACACTTCTCAATTTGATAAATAATTCATTATTAAAGTATAAAGTACGATTCAAAGTCAATTGTCAAGGTTTAGGAAAACTAAGTCCCTCCGCGACCCTTGCCTAAATGGCCAGAACGTCGGCATGTTCATTGTTTTTTGTCACGTTCTTTCAACCCATTATATAGACGAGAAGAACTATACATTGCGGCCAGTAGTTTATAAACAAAATGTTTGGCAGGTACCAGTCAAGGCGAAGCTTGTACAGACAAAATATTAGAAGTCACCGCCTTTAAGAATGAACTTTACCTTAACAAGACTATCATTATATATTGTATATAAAAAGTATATAGTGGCACACAAAATTTTACAAGGATTTAGACCTTACGTCTCGTCCTCTAGCTAATACTAACTAACTGTCCAAATTTCAGTAAAATTGGACTTTGCAATCTTCAGTTATCGTGCTTACAAGAAACGTAACGGACCGACAGACAGGCGAACACTTTGAAAGTCGAGAATTCGATCACCGCACCAATATTCTTGACTAAAGATGACGGTCTCGGATGATTAGGGGTCGAACTTGAGCTCTTTGCCCCAATCATCGCTGTAGACCTGGACCGGCCTCGTAAGGGGTGGGCCTGCTTTTTCGCCTACCCCCCCTCCCGCAAATGCGGACGGTATTGGCGATGTTAGCAAACCTCCCCTGGTCCTGGCTGTTGGAATCCTGCCAGCTGGGTCGTTTCTTCTGGCGCTTTTCTGTCTTGGTCTTCTTTCTTCGCTGGCATGTATAGGCTCCCGGGAGCGTCTTTCGTCTGTCTCTCGGAATTTGAAAGGGATTTGGGGGTGCTGACTAGTCAGAAGCCCAGGGTGCCAATTGGCATCGTGTGCTTTCTTAGCGTCAGAGGCTGGCACGGGCTAGGGTAAGGGTACCGAGCTAGTTGTTTGCTTGGTACTCCCGGGATCGGGTAATTGGATGTTTTTGGTCATTGTCTCCTTGCGGTGTGGCTTGCAGATCTGTCTGTAGCAGATAAAGGGTTAGTTATACTTACCCATTATCCAGGATCTGGATCTGGACCAATGGATTCCCTTGCTCTGCTGCACGGGAGTATAGGTTCTTCGCTCTGTCCCGGATGACTTCAGTTACTGGGGTGTATTCCAGGTCTCTGAAGATGTCGGCGTTTCTGACAAACCATGGTGCATCCACGGCACACCGAAGTGCGAGGTTTTCCACGGCTTGTATCCTCTTCAGATGGGTGGCTGCTTGGTATCCCCAGGCAACGGAGGCGTAGGTCAGAATAGGTGCAATGAGGGCCCTGATAAGCGGGAGCTTGTTCCTCAGGTTGAGTCGGCTCTGTCTATCTATCATAGGGTAAAGTAGAGTCCTCCTCGTCCTCGCATTCTGTATTATCGCTTCCGAGTTCTGTCTCCACGTCAGGCTTCGATCCATTGAATGTTCTCGCCGTTCAAGGAGACCTGTCCTGTGGGAGTTTGCTTCCTGATTCTCTTGAAGAGGATGGCTTTGCTCTTCTCCGCACTGATTTTGACTTTCCACTTGTTGCACCACTCTTTCAGAAGGGATGCTGCTTCCTGGAGGTTGCGGGTGGCAAGTCTTGCACTCCATGACCTTGCGACTATGGCCGTGTTGTCTGCGTAGAGCGCCAAACAGGTCCTTGCGGTTCTTGGCATGTTGGAGGTGTAGATGGTGAACAGGTGGGGAGAGAGTATCGATCCCTGCGGTACACCTGCTTCCATGGGCCTGTAGTTTGACAGCTTGTCGGCAATCTTCACACGTAGTTGCCTCCGGTGAAGGTAGGATCTCACAAGCTTGACTATGCCGACAGGGTAACCCATCGACAACATCTTCGCCAGGAGACCTTCTTGCCAAACCCTGTCGAATTCCTTGGCTACATCTAAAAATATCGCTCCTGTGACTTGACGGTGGTTGAAACCCTCCGTGACGTACTCCGTTAGACGAAGTACTTGGGGCTCGGTGGAATGTTCTGTTCGGTAGGCGAACTGCTCATCTGGGATGATCTGAAGCTCATCGGTCAGGGTTTTAAGTCTCTTCAGAATGATTCTCGCTGCTACTTTACTCATCGCAGGTAGGAGACTGATGGGCCCGTAATTTGACGGAAAGGTTAGATTCTTACCTGGTTTGGGAATCATGATGACGTCTGCTTTCATCCACTTGGTGGGGAAATATCGTAGTCTCAAGATGGCATTGATGATGTCAACCATTGCTGCTACTCCTTTGAGGGGTAGTTTCTTGAGCACTATGTTTCCTATTCCGTCGCACTCCAGAGCGTTGCGGCGCTTGAGGCTTCTCAGGATTTCCCTGACTTCTTCAGGAGAATTATTTCTTCATCCGGCATGCGTCGCAGCCTTCTGACTCTGCGTATTACGTCGTTCTCCCAGTCCTCGTCCTCGATCTGGTTTTCCCTACACTGCAGTTCCAGACTGTCGGCAAAAGCCTCGGCCTTTTCCTGTCGAGTGTAGACAATACCATTATCTCCGTGGATAGGCGGACTGGTTTTCGCTTGGCACGCAGAGCCTTCTGGGTAGTCCACATGCTTCTATCCTGAGGGTCTAGCGACTCTAGATGACGTTGCCATCTGTTCTGCCTGTGTTCTTGCAGGGCTTCTTTAACTCTTCGAGTTAGTTGGTTGTATTCCCTCCGGTGTTCAGGGAGTCTTGTCCTCTGAACTAGTTTTTTAACCCGCCTTCTGTCTCGAATGAGCTCCATGGTATCTTCAGGGGGTTCTCCCATCGGAATTGCAACTCTTCTCGTTACAGTTTCCGTCGTGCTTTCCGTTAGCGCTGCCTGGATGTGGTTTTCCAGAGAAATGATAGCCTCTTCTAATTCTTCCTCACTATCGATTCTGAGAACGTGTGCAATGTTCCTTTGCAAAATTGCTCGGAACTGTTCCCAGTTCGTTCTTTTCTTAGTGAAAGTTTCTTCTTCAGGGACACCATCACCTAGTTTTAGGAATATGGGATCGTGATCCGAGGAGCCTTCAGCTTGTGTTTGAAGCTCGGCAGTGAAGGTTGTCTCTTTGAGCAGGACTATATCCAGCACGTCGGGCCTATGTCTTCCGTTGTCAAATGTCGGTTCTTCTGGACCTAACGCCTGTACGTCATGATGATCCTCTAGGAATCGCAGCATCGCCCGTCCACGGGTGTTAGTAAGCCTGCAATTCCAAGCTGGTGATTTGGCGTTGAAGTCTCCTATAGCCACCGTCTGGGTACCCCGTGTTATGAGGGCATCCAGGTCATGGTTTAGGAGAGGACGTTGAGGTGCTTGGTAACAGGAAGCTATCTTGAGTGGACCGTTTCGTTCCGTTGAAACTACTATGACGATGGCTTCCATGTTTTCCAGTTCCGGCGTGTCGATGAGATGGTGGTTTCGACGAGCAGAGCAACTGCTCCTGCGTTTGCTCTTCGTTGTCCTCTATAGACTTCGTAGCCTGGGATTTGAAGTTCCGTATTATCCTGGCGAAGTTTGTTTTCTTGCAGGGCCATCACGTTGATGTCGTACCTCTCCAAGATTTCATCTATTTCTAGCTTCCTCCCTCGGAGACCTTTACATTACATGAGGCGATCTGCAAGGTTTTCGGCTTCACCAGCGTAGTAGCCATCTACTCTTGTAGCATATTTGGCATTTGGGCGAAGAATGCACTCATTTCTGAGCATATCGGCTGCACCTGTGCCAGCGCAGCTGTGAAGTTATGGGCCACAGCAGAATTTGAGGGTTTGACCCCCTTCTCCGGCGCTGTCTTGACCCTGTTTGCAGGTGCGGCCTTGGCGCTTGCTGCATCTGCATAACTTCTTCCAGCAGTGACCTTTCTAGTCTCTGCCGTGGCCGTCTTCTCCCTATGTCCCTGGTTGCCTTCGGGGGACCTACTGTTTTTTTGGGATCGCTGGGGCATCCCCTGTAGCTCGCTGGGTGGGCCCCTTGACAATTTGCGCATTTGGCGGAGCTCTCCTTTTTCTTTTAGCACTCAACCGAATGGTGGGCCTGATGCACGTCACGCACTTTGGTTGTGCAGTGCACCTACCCTGTGCGTGGCCAAAGCGCTGGCAACGGTGGCATTGGGTGATGGCAGGAGAGGCTCTCTGTTTCTCTACCCTGACGACCAGAGAGCAACATCTGTTCACTTCCAGGATCTTTTCCTAGCCCAGGGGGACCTGCACGAGGAGCATCTCTCTTGGTCCTCCTGGATGTCATGGGCTGAACTGACACTGGTGTCAGTCCTTGTGTCTTAAGGTCCTCCTTGATATTCTCCATTATGACACCGGAAGGGATTCCTCTCACCGCCACCCTCAGGAGTTTTTCCTCTGGGAGGGCATACGTATGGTATTCCCACTTTTCTTTTGAGAATAACCTTGCCATCTTGCGGTAGTCGTCTGCGGATTGGGGTTCGACGGCGATACCTTCACCGACGACTTTTGCTTTCAGGGTTTCAGGTATTTGATACATGCTTCTCGTAGCCTTTGGCTTACAGAGGTCCATACTTCTTTTCTTCTCAAGATGACTGGAGGGACCTTCGTCTTCTTCTCCTGGCCCGGTGCAGGGGTGGTGGTGGTCACCGTAGGAGCTCGGTCCTGGGCGGTCTTCGTTTTGGGCTGTTTAGGCTCCTCTTCGTCGGTGTCCATTTGATGGGTGGCCGATTTTTTTCTCTTACGGGCTGCTGCTTCTTTATTGGCAGCCGTGGGGGTTGGGGTTGCTCCCTGGATAGCCCTCAGGAGCTCCTCGTGCTGGATGTTTTGAGTCTCCAGCGATGCTCGGGCTTGGTCGGCCATTTGCTTCTGCATTTGGGCCATTTTCTCAGTAAGGTCCTGGATTTGAGTCCTTAGGGCCTTATTTTCATCTACGAGCCGTAGTACCGTACGGCCCTTTTCGTCTTGGACGGGTTCACTGCTCCGGTAGCTTCCAGAATAGTCATCCGTATTGCTGTCCTCATCAGCAAATGACACTTTTATTTCCTGCAAGGGAATACCTAGAATATTATAGGAGAGAAAAGGTACATGTAAAATTAAAGAAAAACGACATTCGTCTCCAAGGTAGACTTTTACTTATCTGTTTGTTCTATTGTCTTGAAAAAGACATATAGAACACCTCTTCTTAGTAAAACTTGGGTGTGGTCACTATTAGTCACTACTACTAACACTGCGGCGCTGGCGCTGCTACTCCGTAAACACGTCCGCACGCTTCGGTAGACACGACTCGACTGATTCGACCACCAACACTGATATGAATTCTTTTTTTCTACGAGCGATATTAACGGTTTTAGAAATATGCCGATCAAATACATACCCTTTATTTTGTATTTACGAGGAGTATAATAATGAGAAGTTCATAAACAGTTTGAAAGTCTTCGATTATTTTAGTATGCCTCCCTGCTTGCGAGCGAAAAATTTAAAAAGCGCATTTATGTAAATATCTGGAGCAATGCCAAAACAAATCTTGTACCAGAAAATTGTGAATGGCTCTTGTCGACGGAAAATTAACTCATTATACGATGGAAATCAGGCGCCTCCACAGTCGCAGATATTCTCAGTTAGACGAGGAACGGAAAATATGAGGGTAAGAATACAAAAGAGACATATTTATGAAAGCTTTTACAATGCTTTAAAATACAGAATCTGATGAATATTTCTCACATAATGATCACAGCGAAGATGAATAGCCATTTTTTCTATAAATAACTAATGTTAAAATTTAAAATATTAGTTTATTTTCTTATGAATGTTTTTATAAAATTTCATAGTGATTGTCCTGTATAAATCAAATCATTAAATAATCAACGTTAACCCTATGTATCGGAGTAATATAATAAAAATATATTACTAGTATTTATAAAATTTTCACCCACTGGAACTTGGCTGTCAAATATTATTTTATCCTTAGAAAGCTTTACCTACTATTATAGATTTTTATACACATATTCTGTTGCTCCAATTGAGGTAATTACTAATTACCATTTTAAAAGTAATGATGTATACTGGACTAAAATTTCTTGTTGCTACTTTTCCTTTCATTGTTACCTAAATAGTAATTTCTTTGCAAACTACTCATCATACTGTCACAATTTCTACTAAATTGTTTCTTAAAAGTATGACGTAAATTAGCAATAAAAATATTTATTGTTCATGAGCTACTGATAATTAATGCCACAACAGCAAACTATTTATTTATTCAGAACTTTATTTTCTAGCTTTCTAAATACCTAAACTTTTTAACGAAGTTCACGTAAGGATTTTCTCCCTGCCTTTCAGGGTAAAACTATACTTGAATATTATACTGAATGGGCGTTTCACTAAATTTTTGACATAATATAGAGATGATTAATAGTTGCAAACATCCGTTGATCTTAGCTAATCTCTCTTTATCGCGAGTGAAACTTAATATAGATCAGTTGGTTGGGCGTATGCGTTTCGAATATAAGTTGATATTTTCACGTTATTAATTTTTAAAAATTGAAAATTGAAAATAAAGATTCATAGAGGTGAATGACACAAATATTTCGTTTTAACATATCCTGCCCCCTAGAAGCATGCTCTTGAACTATCACATGAGCACCATGTCGAGATATTGTTTTGATTGAAGCAAGCATTGGTCGTCAGATGGAGCTTCCTCCATTTCGTCGTTATTACAACGTCGAAATATTCACTTGGGCATAAGGAATTCTCAGACTAGTTGTCTCGGTCCCCCCTTGCACTGACGAGCGCCACCAGCGCGAAACTGCAGTCTGCAAGTGGTCTGAGATGACTAGCACGAGAATTGCCTTCAATTAGGTATAAATCTTTCGGCTGGTGTTTGTTTCTGTAAAAACCAAGCGTTTTGTGATCGCGGTCAAGCTAGCAATTCGTAGTAGTTTGGTTTACCATCCTCATGAAGATAAAGGATTCATAGAGGTGAATGACATAAATATTTTACATGGGCCACATGTCGGGATATTGTTTTGATTGAAGCAAGCATTGGTCGCCAGATGGAGCTTCCTCCATTTCGTCGTTATTACAACGTCTTGGGTATAAGGAATTCTCAGGATAGTTGTCTCGGACCCGCCTTGCACTGACGTGCGCCACGAGAGCGAAACTGCAGTCTGCAAGTGGCCTGAGATGACGAGCACGAGAGTTGCCTTTAATTAGGTATAAATCTTTCGGCTAGTGTTTGTTTCTATCAAAACCAAGCGTTTTGTGATCGCGGTCAAGTTAGCCATTCGTAGCAGTTTGGTTTACCATCCTTATGAAGATAAGGATTCATAGAGGTGAATGACAGAAATATTTTACATGGGCTCCATGTCGGGATATTGTTTTGATTGAAGCAAGCATTGGTCGCCAGACGGACCTTCCTCCATTTCGTCGTTATTACAACGTCTTGGGTATAAGGAATTCTCAGGCTAGTTGTCTCGGTCCCGCCTTGCACTGACGTGCGTCACGAGAGCGAGACTGCAGTCTGCAAGTGGCCTGAGATGACGAGCACGAGAGTTGCCTTTAATTAGGTATAAATCTTTCGGCTAGTGTTTGTTTCTATCAAAACCAAGCGTTTTGTGATCGCGGTCAAGCTAGCAATTCGTTGCAGTTTGGTTTACTATCCTCATGAAAATAAGGATTCAGAGGTGAATGACAGAAATAATTTGTTTTAATATATTCATGCTCTGC
The DNA here is from genome assembly GCA_963583905.1 of Stenurella melanura. NCBI lineage: Eukaryota > Metazoa > Arthropoda > Insecta > Coleoptera > Cerambycidae > Stenurella > Stenurella melanura. The sequence goes on along the minus strand of OY757311.1, from coordinate 95,624,134 downwards.
AACTATCTCCATTCTCTTAAAGTGAGACAGAAAATATTTTTTCCAATAATTTCCGTTTTATTGAAGATACAATTTTCAAATTTTCATGGGACCTGTATCTCTATAAGTACTCTATTTAAGCTTGATAACAATTAAATGTCTTTTGTCTCTCAAACGCGACAGACTTCCTGTTTCACAAGCACTTAGGACCTACAGAGAAAAAATTATAATTCTTGATTTTTCGTTGATATTACACAAAACTTTAAAAGTATTAATTTATGTGTAAATATTTTTTTGGCATCAGCGACCCTCATCACCTTCATTAAACGTCGATCGGTAGAAAATGTATTGAAGTGGCACATCATTTCATGGGTCTTTGGATCAGATGATTTCAAATATATTATTAAAATTCTAGGTGCAATTATTTTCACGTACTGGAGTGCAGATATAATATCAATATGCTTTCGTTTAAAGAGACTTGGATGTGGGAGTAGTTATTCCTTAGACAGTGGTTTTTTGTAATATCGTTAGACTCTGCATATAAACTTCCAAAAAGTGAAATTGACAATATTTAATTTTATATTTATTGCAAACATTGTTTGTTTTTACCCGCGCGCACCTAGCAAAAAAACGTATTTATAACGTATTTTTTCTAAAATCTAGTTGTGTACAACTAACTTTAATTTTTGTGACATTGTCAGTTAGTTGTCAAAATTCATTGCAAGTGTGCCAAATAGACATTAGAAGAAAAAAAAAGGTTTTTTTTCTCACGAGAGTACCAATCGTCCTAATTTTCTACAAGTTACTGTGTTGCTGATTTTGGATATAAACTTACCGGATACGACCCTTTCGTATCCGGTAAATTTATATCCAGTGTGAAAAAATTATACAGGTCATTTAAGGTACAAATACAAATAGGAGCTTTATGTGTACGAAATTTTCAATTATTTTGCAACTAATTTACGATTAAATGTCAACTGTCAGCCAACTCGATGCTATCAAAGAATAGAGCGTGGTGGCGCTATAAGCGTCCCTTGCATCATGAGATGAGACACCTGGGCGTAGGATGAGGAATGGCTGTCCACCATATTAATGGAATTTTTTCGGCCTTTCAAACTTTTTCAAATTTTTTCACTCTATGCGGATCCTGTGTCTAATTGTCAAGTAGTATAAAAATCTTTTTAAGTCAACTTTTAAGTCAAAGTATAACGCACACGCAGAAAGATGAATTGTACAAACGCGTTCTTTAAACTGTTCGGTGTATATATATATTATTATTAACTGAAGCCATATGGAAAAGTTACTTAAGTATATGAATATTACGTCATTTGAAATATAAAATGATATCTAGATGGAAAATATTGGTTCATTTGGTACAACACATATTAATTATTTCAATTGGCTACATTCCACTAGATCACCATGTAGTAGTACCTTTTATTACTGTTGCGTGCAAATTTCAAGAGAGAGATGCCACTCATCTAAGTTAATCTTAACATGCAATACCACAGAGCACAGAATATGTTCCTAAAATAAGGATTGATAATATAAGATCGTATAAGAGGGGCTAGAAGTCTAAATCATAGACATATTAAAAAGACAGACGAGGCATAAGTTTGTCTGAGAGCAGAGAGGACATATTTGTCATTTGGGGTAGAAATACCATTTATTATTTGTAGATTGCATAATATGTCGTGTTATCTGCCATAACTTTTTAATACATTGTTATGACATATTATTTCTCTGTATTTTATGAAAACGGTGCTGCCCCCTTAAGAAACAGTAGTACACAAAAATAATTAAAAAATTGAAAATCTTTTTAAAAATTGGTGACTAAGAATTATGACATATAATTTCTTCCAGTCGCCCGGTTACCCTTATTATCAAATATTGAAGTTAGTTATAAAAAAGATTATATAAAAAATATATTTTTTAGAAAAAACTTATTTAAAAAAACTGGAAACCAAAAGCTATTGCATAGTTACTATGCTCAATTGACCACCCCCAAAGCTTTTGGATTCCAGCTATATGAATTTAAAAAAAATATTGCTTAATTTTTAGTACAGTTTTTTAAAATAAAGGCTTTCTCTTAAAAACATTTTTTTATATAATTTTTTTTTCGACATAAGCGCACTTTACTCTTGAACGATTTTCATATTTTTGCCCTACCCTGTTTACTATTTAACTTGAAGCCATTCTAAGTGCACCTAAAATGGTTATCGGACATGCAATAACTTTTGGCGGTATTTACACTTGTTGTGCAACTAAAAAAAATTACATTTGTTGCACGCTTAATCGACCACATCGCAATCCTGGGTGTAGAATCAGGTCATGCCTATCATAAAAATGCATTGACATCGAAATGGAATCAACGTGTAAAATTTCAACTCCATAGGATAAGAGGAAGTGGTTCTAATTCAGCTTGCAAAATTTGACCTAAACAAACTACTAACATTGCAAGTTAAACAAAAGCTTTTAAATATGGACAGCTAGCGGAAGCGGCTGGAGTTCTCTTTTGATCGAAGATTGACGAAAAAGAGTGAACTGTGGGTATATATCGCTGAAATAAGAACACTATCTACTTTCTTTTTCTCTACTTTAATTTAACGACTGGCAGTTGCAGACTGATTTTTTTTTTACGGAAAGTGAACGAAAATAGTGGTGTTGAAATCAGAATACATCTACTTTTGAACGCTGCAATAAAAGATGCATATTATGTTGGAAAATCTCTGTACAAAAGGGTGCTAAATATTTGATTTGCATCGCAATCTTTTTAGCTCGTGTTACTGGAACCTCAAAACGTAAAGGGCTAGCTTTTTCATTAGTTTTCGATTTTAGATCCATTGCAGTAATCTCCCTATTTTTATGGGAGGGGAGATCAATAATACGTTTGATTACACTATACATTTTAAATAATTGCAATGATTTTATTATTAATATGAATGACTGGGTGAAATTTTGTTTTGTAATTTTCATTAGTTTTTTTTGTTTACTTGTTAACCTTGTTAGTGGTAAAAGATTGATAATTCTTGACTGTACAAAACCTTTTCCTAAACAAAGTTCATTTAGTAGCAGTACTGTCAAAATTGGGGATTCGACGTCCGAGTTGATGAATAAAAACGAGCAATTATATTTACATAGACGTTCTCTTTTAGAAAATGGCGATATTTTACAACTTTTAAAAATAATTATTTTTTTTGGCATCTCCCTCTATTCTGTGGTCATATATTTTCTAGTACATTAACGAAAATCGTATTGGAATCGCACTAGTAGTTTTGGAGTTATGCATTATGACATTATGAAGGTTGCACATACATTCGTACATACAGACAAGATGGCATACGGAAAAATACAACCAAACTGAGAACATCAGTTCTGAAGTTAGTTTATAAATTGTATGCGGAAATCTACTAGGGTACTATTAATAATTTTATATGTGTAAGAACGTCTACATGATGTTCTATTTGGATATTTCCAATCGAAATATAAACAAGCTAACCATTATACTCTTCACCGATTTACTACATTTGTTATATAATTGTTGCACATTCTATAGGATACTCTTCGCATTTTTTTTTTGTAAATGATATTAGTTTTAAACACTTTTTGTTTAATTACAAAACAAAAAAAATGTTTTATTTCAAAAATTAATAACTTTTTTATTTATTGATCGATTTTGTTAAAAAATAATAGGATCTTCCTCTAGCTAACACTAACTTACTGTCCAAATTTCAATACTATCGGACTTTTCGTTTTTAAGTTATCGTGCTTACAAGAAACGTGACGGACGGAGAGGCAGACGGACGGACAGACAAACAGACAGACAGACAGACAGACAGACGGACAGACGGACGGACATTTTAAAAGTTTGCGAACAGCATAATAAGGATTAAATGGTTTACCTCTAAGGAAGTCAATCCCCATCATATGAGATTGGCCACAGCCGAAGGGAACGCACCCTCACACAGAAAAAAAATCGGGAAAAGGCATATAACCAATTTTAAATATACAACATGTTTCCCAGCCCAAAGGCGATCCTTAGCTCATACGAAATATGATGCATTTACCGGCGGGTGCATTTACCCCGCTGCATCCGGCGAGATGCAGCGGGGCCAGGCGAATGATCTCTCCCTTTTCAAACATTACGCGTAACAGCAATAGATGTCCACAACTACATGTTTCTCTATTTGGTAGTCCAATATGATTGAGATTGAACTGCTTTACAGTTAGAATAAGATAATTATGCAGTATTTGAATTTGCCACAATTTGATGTTGAGTTATTTCTTTGATTCACACTAATCAAAGATACACATTTATTCAACATCTGATATGAACCGTTTGTATTTAATTCATGTAAAAATGTTTAAATGCCAATTTATCCGGCATACATAGATGTGCCTAATAGGCATGATAGGCAACAATATCAGATAAATATTTATATTTATATAATTATTTATAACGGATTGAATCGCATTTGAAATTATTGAAGTCTAGCAGAAGAAGTATGGAAAACTAGGAAACGTATATTTATGAGAACCTAGGCCCAGTAACATTCCACTAACCAGGTCGAATCGTGTTCCGTTTCTAAGGCCCTACATTTCCCTACTCCTTAAAAGGAGCTGATATTTTCTTTTTTTACCATATTTTCTGACTGACGTATTGTCCTTCTCCTTACATTTAATAACTTTATTGAAAGATTAGAGTAAATGTCCGCCCCTTAGACCATTTGCAAGGGAAAAAATCTTTCGATTTTTAGCGAATTTTTTCGTTGCTGCAATAATTTGAAGTTGGTTCTTCGTTTTCTTCATGCATCTAATATTTTTATTGCATTATCAGGGTGTATTCTCACCTCTCAGACCACTTACCACTCTGTTTTCTAACCGTTCTATTATTTTAAGTTAATTAACAATTTATTTCTTAGCACAGCAACATTTCATTCAACATGTATCAATTATTGGTATAGAAATTAATTTGCAGTTGTGACAAATTGCAGGCATTAAATTTTCAGATGCTCTTATGTCTTATTACACTAGTCCACCATCATTTAATTATCAGAAAATTAACAAATAACAACAATTAGCTTAGCAGTTAACTTTAGTAGTGCTAGATTGCCGATAATAAATTATAAATCCTTTTAGTAAAGAGTGGTAATACGACAAATTTATTCCGGATGCTGTAATTTATTTTATCTACGATCAATAGATAAAGTAGGATTTTTGCTCACATTTGATAGAGTAGATGAAAACAAATAGTCACTATTTTCTGTTTGATTTTTCACAACATCCGTTGTCTGTCCTACATAAAATCACAATATTTTAATCAGAAGCAAGACTAATAAATTGACACTCATAAAATGTTGACGAATCTCGGTTTTCAGTCAAGAATTGAACTTAATTACTTTTCTATTTTGATATTCTAAAATGATCGTAGATAAAGTCATCTGCGTAATTCGATCACAAAGTGTGATGATTGTCGCTGTAAACTTACTCTCTCGTCCGACAATGAGGCACTTTGTGCTCTTAATACACAAGTAGCTATTATCATTACACTAGCCCACCTCCATTTAATTATTGGAAAACGGATACATTTTGCTTAGTGTATATGAATTGAATTAGTAATAAATTTTCAGTTATGCTAGATTGCAGATAATGAAGTATTGAACCTTAAAAAAAAACTAGACAAATAAAAAAAAAAAATCTGGTGCTTCACTGCACTATCCGACCGCACAGCCCCACATAATCTTCGCAGCCATTAGGGGGTAAGATTATGTATTCTGTAATTAAAAGCTTTTATTTAACTAGCTGTATGTTAGTTTGTTGGTATGTTTAGGTCAAATCTTGCAATCAAAATTTTGACCAGTTCTAATTAAGCTAGAGCCTTGAAATTTTGCACACATGTATAAGTTCGGTGACAATGCAATATAGTATATATAACTTTTTTTTTTGACGAGTAAAATACGGTAGAATATGTGACGTCATCAATCCAATATGATGGACGCGCAGTCAAAATTTCAACTAGTTTTAATTAAGCTTTGAAATTTTGCACACGTGTGTAAGTCCGGTGACAATGCAATATGGTATAATATCGTTCCAAATTCAACATGGCCGACGTCCCCAGGTAGCGGATTACCTATTTCTTCACAATCTCCTTGATATGGGTACCAAATGAAAGGATTGGGTGAGTACAATAAGATAAGCAATGTGACGTTATTTTAAATCCAATATGGCTGACGCCTTAGGATGGCGGATTACCTTTATCTTCACAACCCTCTTGACATGACTATCAGATGAAAGGATTTGATGAGAAAAATACGATATGCTATGTGGTGTCATTCTAAACTCAATGTGGCGGACGCCCCAAGATGGCGGATTATCGGTTACTTCATAACCCCCTTGATATGGATATCAAATGAAAGAAATTGACAATTAAAATGCGACACAACTATGTAACGTCATTCTAAATCCAATATGGCGAACGCCCTAGAATAGCGGATTATCTTTTTCTTCACAACCCCCTTGACGTGGGTATCAAATAAAAGGGTTTTGTCTGTCTGTTTGTAAAAAAATATTTAAAATAGGCTTTTATTTAAAACAAAGCACTAAAAAGTAAAATAAAAAATAAAAAAAGTTTCTTAAATGTATACATCTGGAAACCGAAAGCTTTGGGGATAGTCATATAACACTATTGCACAGTTACATTGTCCAATTGACCGCCCCCAAAGCTTTTGGTTTCTAGATGTATGAATTTAAGAAAATCATTTTTTACTTTTTAGTACTGTTTTTAATAAATGCTTTTTTACATATTCTTTTATATCATTTTTTATGCAAACAATCTTTAAGCATAAAATGATTTCAATAAGCTAATTTACCTTATACATGGTGAGCTGGGAGAATAGCGCCAAACTTTGGGAGTGACTACACATATGTGTTACTAAAAGTCCCCATAGTAGTAATCCTACTTTTATTCGCTTTCGATTTACAGCATCTTAAATGATCAATAACAAAAAATCAGAAATGTTAAATTATAAAAGTTTAATTTACTATAAATTTTTAAATGTGTCTCCATGGTCCTCGAGAAATTTTATGCTCTCCTCAGATTATCTTGATGTTCCTTATTTGAGCTGCAGCATTGAAAATACGAAGAACTAATGCATTGCTATTGTCCACTTTTCATTGACACATTTCACTTTTCATTAATTCCCACAAACAAAAGTCTAACGATGTGAAGTCTGGATAACTTGTCGATCAATTAATAGAACCACCGCGACCACCATCGTCCCAGAAGTTTTATTTAAAAGTTGCGGTCAGATGAGTCGAATGTGGAGGAGCTCCAACGTGCTGATATGCATGGCATTTCTTATGTTTAAAGCAACATTATCTATCTAAAAATCATTTTGCAAAAGTGACAGGTAATTTACTTCTAATAGCTGATTTTAAAAAATGAAAGGACTAATAAAGTAATTATCACCGATGTCACATAACACCTTAACTGACAAACGATGCTGAAAATTTATTTCTACTGTTGCATGTGGATTTTCGTCAGACTATCGATGAGAATCACGTGTATTGTTGAAATGAGTGAATGTAAATTCATCGGTATAAAGGTATACAAGAAACCAAGTAACGATTAGAATTTATCTACCTGCAAAATTGCATGGTTTCCCGATTGCACAAACTGTTAGTGGTATGGGTAGGTCCTGCTCGTCGTTTATTTGTGGCATATTCAGATTTTCTTACTTTTTATTGGGTATTTTGTCACTGAAAAATATTTAAAAACAAAATATATATAGTCTTATTTAAGCACAAAAAACGAATTTACTGATATTGAACGAAAGATATTAACTCCACATCACAGAAAACTTCCTCATTTCTATGGTTTGCCAAAAATTCATAAACCTAACATTCCCTTAAGACCAATTGTGAGTTCAATTAATTCTCCATGTAGCAAACTCTCAAAATATTTTTTAGAAATTCTAAATCCATTATCAGGTTCCTCCGAGTCTTATATTAAAAGTAGCAAACATTTCTTGGAAAATCTGTCAGAAAATAATTTTAACAATCATCATCTAAAGGTCAGTTTTGATGTAGTAAGCCTATTTACAAATGTTCCTGTAGATAAAACATTAATAATAATTAAAAATAAATTGCAACAAGATGGGAATTTGGCGAATAGAACTAAGTTAAGCATTGAAACTATAATGGAATGGAATTGCATTAAAACAACATATTTTTAATTAAATAATGACTTCTATCAACAAGACTTTGGGGCGGCCATGGGTTCTTCATTATCTTCAATATTAAGTAACATTTTCTTGGAAAATTTTGAGGAAAGTAATATTAATAATCTAGCTTATAAACCCATTGTATGACGGAGATATGATGTAGATATTTTTGTTATATGGCCTTATAGTAAAGAATGTTTAAATAATTTTTTAAATCAGATTAATGAAAAAGAACCTTCAATTAAATTTATAATAGAAATAGAAAAAAAATAGTTAATTACCTTTCTTAGATATTTTAATTAAAACATTAGATAACACATACCAAACCAGTGTGTATAGAAAACACACACACACAAATGGATACCTAAGTTTTAATTCAAATCAACATATTAGTGTTAAGAAAGGCGTTGTTAAGTGTTTGTATGACAGAGCCAAAATTATTTCTTCAAATGATGTAACATTAAGGAACGAAAAGCAATTCATAAGAACTGTCTTATTAAATAATCAATATCCTGTGAGTTTTGTTGATAGTCAGTTATTGAACATTGGTAGGAGAGAGAATATATGATCAAAACCTGAGGTATTTATGTCAATGGAAGTAATTACATATATACATAGTTTATCGAATAAATTACGAAAAATTAGGAATAGGTTTTTCGTACTAACGGTTTTTCAAACGGGATCCACGCTAAGCTCGGTTTTATCAAAAACCAAACCTTTCAATATTGTTCAAAATTCAAAAAGTTGTATTTATAGTATTTCGTGTGAGTGCGGAAAACCATTACGTAGGTGAATCATCTAGACCTTTCAACCTAAGGCTTGGTGAACACAGAAGAGGAGAATTTGAAAAATCCAAAATTTGTGAACACGCGTGGGACAATCATCACAGGATTCAATGGGACTCGGTGAAAATTTTGGAAAAAGAGAGCAACGGAACTAAAAGAAAACTTAAAGACTCTGCGATTATTTTTTTATTAAACGAGGATAGATGCGTTTCAAATTATTCAATAGATTTTTCGTACTAGTTGGTTGCCCATCCTTAGAGACGAAGTAAGTAAGAATAAGATAAATATAATTTAATGTCTCACGTGACTATGGAAATACATAAACAACGAACTGTCATGGTTGACGGTCAAAAAGTTTTTGAGAACGAAAGTAGATGTTCTTCCGAAACGTTAACTGCCTATAAGTTTCATTTTCATTTTTTAGTTTATAACTTTGCTCTAGTTTATATATTTTTAGGTGTCAGACTTTTTGAAACAATTAGGTATTCAAGAACCAACCTCTGTCTGATCCGTTTGGGGCATGGGTTTTTTCATTAAAAGTTTTAAATATTTTTCAGTGGAAAAATACCCAACAAAAAGTAAGAAAAGACAAGTTAATGTTTGACAATTCAAAATTTTTGTTAATAAATGTTTAAACGCTGTAATTCGAAAACAAAATATCGCTGCCCAAGAAATCACTACTTCCATATCCAGATTTCCCATCCAAGTCTCTTTAAAGAAAACATCTTGATATTATATTTGCACTCCAGTATGTGAAAATAACTGCTCATAGAATTTGAACAATATGCTTAATATTTGAAATCATCTGCCCCAAAGTGGTTGGTAATGGAGGTGGCCGATGTAAAAAGTTTTTTTAAGAACTTTTGTTTTCATACACACTAAATCCCAATTTTATTTTGTTAACTCCTTTAATAATGGAGTGGGGTCATTGGAGGTGGTGGCGGGTGTGAGAGTTGATACTTTGGTTTCTAATACCTACAAAAACCATGAGCCAAGTTTCTGGACTCTTAATAGCTTGCTTTACTTATTTACCACTATTTACCCCCAATCCTTCAACGAAATACTTCCACTCGACTACATGGATGTGGAACTAATATATCCAACTTTTAGTATCGCCGATATCTTTATTATTTCTATGGTTTCTATAAAGTGTTAGTGGGCGATACTAAGAATTGTCATCTGGCACAATCTTCGACCTTTATCTCCATGATATTGTAGACGTAGAACCACAAAGGTTCAGTTGGTCAAGGACAGTGCGGAGTTGCTAAATGCAGCTGCATTAACGACTACATTGAGACAATTGTCTCAAATCGTTTGAAAAACTCCAGAAATATCGATGGGAAAGTGCGTAATGTTCTAACGGACCCTAGCTAGATTCAAAAGTGCTACAGCACATTCGATGATCGAACTCGTTTCCGTTGAAGTATATATATATAAAATGCAACTCCACTTTCTCCAAAATTCGGAACTACAACAACTGCAGGGCATGAAACGATTGGAAAAAATGTCTACTTTACGAATCTGAGTGGTGCAATTTATAATTCTTATGTTTCATGGGTGATTTAGCCATAGAAAGGCAAAAAGGTTTCCCAAAAAAATGTTTGACGTTGAAAAAAATGATAAAAAAAAGTGAGGTCGCATTTTCCCATTTTCCCAGCGAATGGCACTACAGAGTCATGTGTAATACAACGGTCTATCAGCAGGTTTTCCTTGCAGCCTGCCACGCCTTCCTTACCACTTCGCTGGTCGTTAATCTGTTGAAAGATCGAATCAAGTAACCTCTTCGTCCTATAATTTTTCGTGTAAGACAGATCTCCCTTTTTGGGAATCAGCACAGCTCGTCCCCCCACCAATCTGTTTGGAATCGGCTCGCCTTCATTCAACTACGAGTTGAATATTCTGGTCAGACGGTGATGGGTGGATGAAGACTTTTTCCACCACCACTTGTTTATGCCACCCGGGTCTGGGGCAGCGAAGTTTTTAGTAACAACGACAGCTTGTACTTCTTCCGTATTCGAGAAGAGTGTTTCCTGGCCGATTTAATTTCTTTTTTACGTGTCGCTTGATCTTCTCCGTTCCCTCCAACGCAATGACATTGTTGCGAGGCAAATTGACTAGCGGCTTCGTGCACTGCCTTATTAAGTTGCCAAATGTCGGTATCTTCTGGAAGTTCCTGAACGATCAACGAGTCTATTCTTGCCAGGTCTACTGGCTTTAGGTTAACCCTGATGTTTAGGTTAACCCTCGTCCTCAAGTCGACATCGACTTACTCTAAGAAATGTTCTCCATTTGTAACAGATGCGGTGGTTGCGCGAATAAAGAATACTTGGTTTCTCAATACTTGTGAGAAAGCGCGATACCCAGAGTGCATATCTCACCACAACCGGCTTAGTCGCGCCATGTAGCCCCTGCGCACAGGTTCGCTATTCTCGTAGCAGTCCAACAAGTCATTCCTTAATTCCTCCGCCCCCTTAAAGCATCCTTGTCTAGCCATGTCATCATCGTTGAGACCGTCCAGTAAGGCCCCTCCCATCTTTCTCTGACCCCTTCCGGACGAGGTCGATTGTAAGGGACTGTTCTCTATTGTCGCCAATGGAGTCGACAAGTCCTGTAGATAGTTAGTCGAGAGGACCCCCAGTCGACAATCATCCTATCTAGGATGCACCGCGAGGAGGTTGCCGACCAGTTTACATAGGGTAACCCACACTTAACCCATCAAACGTCCAGGATCGATTTTTCAGGTTGAAATAAGACCTTTTTCATGTATAAAGTTTTTTCCAAAAATGCACCCCCTACGAGCTAGATCAAAAAGGGAAAAGGAGGAAAATGCATCTCGTTCTATGCCATTTATTACAAAACGGTGAACGAAAAAACTTTATAGATGAAATAAGTCTTACTTCAACCTGAAAAAGCGATCCTGAACGTTTGGCGGTTTAACTCTGGGTCACCTTCTATAAAACTTCAAGATACTTGACTGTAATTACCACACAAATAATTGACATAAATGTGCCTTTTGACTCATCAATATATTTCTTGAATACTATACGTTTACATTATTTGTTATATTGCTTAGAAATAGAAACACGGCAGGCAAGAGGAGAAAGAAATGAAAATGTTTGTATGAGAAAGACCGCAAAAATTTCAAAATTTCAAGAAACGATGGATCCAATAGTAGGCAAAATGAGAGCAGGAGGTGCGAGATTTTCTAGGGATGAGAATACTTTTTCGTTAGAATCGAATCCAATGTTATCATAGGAAATAACGGATATAAAAAGATTTCAATAAATATTGAATTTATTAATTCTTTATTTGTCGGCATATTTAAATAAATAAAAACAAAGCCTGTATTCGTGTAAGCCGACATTTCGATCATTTCTATTGTACTTATTCATCAGGACTAACGAGGTGTAAGCTTGAAGACCATCATAATATATTTTGAAAAACAATCGCCGTCAATTACTATAACATACGTAAATCTATGTATAATAATGTAGTAATTATTGTCGTTTCAGAAGAATTATTTATTGCTAAACAAAAAAGTAACAAATAAGTTGAAACTAACCAACCATATTTGGAATATATTGTCATTACAGATTAAATTCTATCTCAACTTTTTAACTAGAAAATTGTCAACTAGTTGAATTTGTAACTTCGTTGTTAATTAGTACGACCTGTCACGTTGTCACTGCAAAATAAAGGACACAACACAGAAAACATATTAACGGCCGTCGTACGTTGCTTAAACTAAAGTTATTATAACCATATTTCACCAAGCTGTCAGAGCACAATGTGGATAGGAGCTCTAGATCTCATAAGCAGATAAAAGTAATATAGTAATCTGATATTTTAGTTTTATTTTCATTATTAAAGCATATGGCTCGTACAAGGTGGACCTCACATGTTCGCGCCTATTAGAAGTGTTGCAAATCATTTAATCTTTAAACTGGTTATTTACTATTAGATTTTATCTGCCTAACGAAGACTATTCTTTATAATTCGGGGGCGATATTTTATTTACGAGTGATTTAACTTTTGACATTGAGAAATGAAGGACAAATGACAAAATTACTATTTAGGAGATCGACACCGCGTTGATGCAGAATTGATGTCAACTCTTATTAAAGTAGTTATAGTAATAAATCATATTTTCAATCTCGTTATTCTAAAGTTTTGTGATATCAATAATGAGCTGAGTGTTCTCTCAATAAATATTTACCTGTGTTTGCAATAGAAGCATACTTGACTGGGGACTGCTGGGGGCGGAAGGCTGCGCGCTCGCCGCCACCAAGGGAGTACTGGAGACTTCGCCCTGCACTAACGCCGTACCTGCAAATGAGAAAATCGTTGGTAAAACCAAAAGTCCACAACCTGCAAGTTGTTTTATTTAATATAAGCAATGCGTCAACATTATTTCATTGGGCAAATTATTTCGCATACGATTGTCTCTTTTCGAAAATGCTAATCCTATAAAAAAAATTTCAAGTAAAAAATTTATCTCCATTCCCTATCTTTGTTTCTTCATAATCTGCTTGGTATATATTTCGAAACTTAAAAACGTTTCCCTCTTGCTATATTCACTTCTGCAAATTATCATGCTTTATTGACATAAAAAAATCATATTCTCTACACATATTAAAATTTGACCTTCACATTAACAAATTTTATTAACAAATATGCAGTGATAATACGGCAAAAACTTTACGTCAATTCACTAATCCTTGATATTAGATGAAGGAATTGAAAAGGATTCAGGTTGATTCGATAAGGATTGCGATCTGTAGAGCGTCTTGTGCGCATGACTGCACGATTTCCAGTTTAGATCAATTATTTTGAGTCCTCCTTCTTGAATTTTGAAATTATAATATCAAAATCGTAATTACGATTTACGAGTTTTCGAAGAAGCTAATAAGCTTCGAATACTCCTGTATGAAATATTTCGTAATTCTATCACATGCATTGTTGTCGGAATTACAGTTTCAAGATTTTTAAATAAAATATTTTTTTTTATTTCATCAAAAGAATTTAATTCCTATACTTGTGGGTAAACTTTAAATTGATCATTTTTAGAGTAAACTGCAGAAAAGTTTCGTCCAAATTTATTTTCGAGATGTCGCTTGGAAGCCAATCGACAATTCCAAAACTGTAGGCAACTACCGAGACGGTTATTGCTGAGATTTTGTTCTTTGCGTTTAGTGTTTAGAGCTTGCCTGATGTTTAGGTAGAATTCTCGTGCTACTTTGTTTTTCATTTTGTCGACATGGCGCATTCTTAAATACCCAAATATTTATGCGTTTCTCCCCAGATCCATCCTTCGTATCACATATTGATAATCACGATGGCGGTGATAGAATGTCTCCTTGGAGTTGCACAACCTCCCAAACGGCCAAAGCCACCCCCAAACGGGGTTAAACGCTCAGAATATAATTTTCACTGCTCAGAAATATCCTACGCCTCGTTTTGGAGGATACTGATGCTGAATATTTATTACGACCCCCCGCAACCTCTCCAACGGCCAATAATCACCTCTGGAAGGGGTGAAAATCTTTGAGTAAATACTACCGCAGACCTACAGGGAGCCACTTTTCACATAAGCAGATTTTGCCCGCCTCGTGGAATTTTGGTGTCACTTCCGGTCACGATTTTTTATGTTTTCGAATACATGAATAAAACTTACGTCAACATGTAGGTTTTGAGGTATATAATGAGATTATAGTGGGGTGCCATACTTAATTTACCCGCAACCCTGATACACCCCCAATTAATTTTTCTTCTGATTTCTTAAGTCATCGAATCCGCGAATGAATTTTTTTACAATGAAAGTACAAACCTTCTAGTTATTTAAAAAAATAGGGTGCTTCATCTTATTTGCCCGCATCCCCTCACGGCTGCTTCGCTCACGCCAAAATTCTATGACGTGGGCAAAATTTTCTTATATGAAAAGTGGCTCCCTGTAGGTCTGTGGTAGTACCTACTCACTTACATAAAGTTTGAAAATTCTGTACAGCCGGCTCTCTAACTAATGGTGATGCTGAATATTTATTCCGACCCCCCCCCCCCGCAACCACTCCAACGGCCAATAAATAATCAACCCCTAAAGGGGTGAAAATATTTTTCTAATATCAGCGGCAAAACGTATATACCGCCTGTTATCGAGGAATGGAAAAATAATGATACTTCTCTTCTTGATTGTAATTCTCTTTCTTTCCCCTTTAGCTGCAAAAATATGATCGAATCCCTCCAAAAGCAAGTCTATTGAATGATTAACACACTCTATTATTTTAATATCAAAATGATTGAGAACATTTATTTTGAAGCATACAATTACGCTTAACCAGATTGCTACAGTCGCTTCTCTTACATTACTAAAATTTATACGTAAAGATAAAATTTATCATTTCGCGCAGGTAACCGTGAAAGAAAAGAAACGGAGACGAGATGGTTGTTAGGCATTAGGAAATGGAGGAGTTTGAAAAAAAATCGAGTACCATCACCTAACTCAGCATCCCCGAAAACAGGCGGTATACAGGGTGTCCCAATAAACACTCCCAGGCCGGATATATTCTAAACGAATAGAGATATTTTAATTCTGTAAAAGCCAATTTGCACAGAGAGAAATCGCTTTGGAACATGTTGCACAATGTTGTGGAACGACGTCTTGTTGCATTTTTTAAAACAATTGTAAAATTTTAAGGCACAACGTTATATAGTTTTACACATTTTAATTGTGCATAATTCTTGTGCGTTTTATTTATCCAATATAAAGATTTAGTTACGATGAAGTTATTGAAAACTTCGACCAACAAATTGGCCAAATTTAGAGTTAAATTTATTTATTTTTTCTCAACAAATCATAGCCAATTTAACTAAATTAATTGTTAATAGTATCCTCAAACTATATATTTTGTTGCCATTCTATTTACAATTAGTTTTAAGTAATTGTTTAAAGGATTTGTACAACTTGTGTAACATAAAAGTGTGATTTTATTTTATAAACGGTTGTTGAAAAACATGTGAAAGTAGGAGTCCCAATATATTTATTTCCGCTGAACAATAATAGTAATCTATGCCGCCCGCACAAGTTGCACAATTTAATGACATACTATTCACAATCAGTTTGGTGATATTGTTTTAAATTTTTTTATAATTGTTTCATTTGTTCACGCAAAGTTTATTGGTTAAAAATTGTACTGACTGCGCCGGCCATGCTACGCATATACGCGCAGGCAGTTACGCATCAGATCCAGGTGATATTTCGTTAAGTGAAGACGTACACTTCCGAATTATACAAGTACTTACATTTGTGATGGAATTTGTTGAAAACTTATTAACCGAGTGGGGTTTCCTAGATGTAATTCCATGCAGCATTCACAGAGGTAAGTACTTCACACAGAGTTACAGATTTACATATATGTTCTCTTAAATTAACTTCGTCAACATATAAATATAAAAATGGTTTCTTGTTTATATGCGAAGAATGCATGATATCTATCTTGTAATACTTCATTTCGTTTACTTGAGAGTAATTTCGTTTTCTTATGCGAAGCGACAGAAAGCTGTTCCTAAACTACTAAACCCAAAAGGCAAACTTGTAAAAGAACTGCTTCAAAACGAAGATATTCTGATGGTAAGCAATACATTTGATTTTGGTGATGAACTGATAAATGTTATTTTTTTTTTTAAGAATATGACGTGACTACGACATAAGCTTTATTACTACAAACTGCGTTAATAGAAGCTAAAAAGAAGAAGCACTGGAAGCCTTCCAAATTAGAATTATTAAATGGATTTATTTTAAGCATAAATGTAAGTCACCTACTTCTTTTCAACTAGAACTTTATGCATATAAAATTTATTTGTATTTAAAAAAATAGAAATGTTTTCATTTACCATATGATAATATATAAATGCATGCTCTATTATGTATTGTTGTTCTGTTAAAATAAAATATTTATTCTTTAATTTTTTTTTATTGAAATCCTTTAGGAATACCTCCAATTTTGGAAACAATATTTCACAATTTGTGTTACAGAATAATACAATTAAAATGAAGTGGATACATATAGTGTGTGAAATGAGTGCACAGTGAACCAAAAAATATATACATAATTTGGAGATTATAGAGTAATAAATTGTGCAAAACTAACCCCGGTTCATACATTACTGAACAGCTTCTTTGAATTAAGTGTATATACTGTGCAAAATGAATTACAAAGTTGACAAAATAAACATACAATTTGAGGATTTCTCATTTAGAATTTGTGGAAAACTAAAACACATTCTTTTAAAAAACTATAAATATTGTGTAACTTAAAAGCACAATTTTTGTAAATATGTTTTACAAATGAAGAGGTTTAGATGTGAATGTTTGTTTAGGAAACCTTCAGAATATATTTAAAAATTTCACACAAATTATAAAAACTAACTTCCACAAGTGGAATAAAACTATGTATTTTTATGCAACCATAATTCAAATTTGTAAAGAATTCAATTTATGTGATTTTTAAGTTTGTACAAAAATTTCAAACAATGTTAATGCATAAACTGTACAAAATCATTGCCCCAAAAATGTATTATTTATTTGCACAAATTGTTCCTGTCACCATTTTAAGACCAATTTGGAGTACAATTTTCTACAAATGTGGTAAAATATCACACACATTTTTCTCTGTCTGTAGAGCACAAAGAGAGCATCATTAATTTTTGAATATAATTGTGCTCTAAAGAAATATTTCGATGGGATAAACTTTGAAATGGGGTATAAGTGAAAGAAAATGCATTTCTAAGCCGATTATGTTCTAAAAAAAATACCATAGAACTAACCGTTTTCGAGATATTTGAGTCCAAATGTTGACATTTGGCAATATTGAATAATAATTGTAATCTCTTCAACATTTCAGTCCTTTAAGTGGGACTATCTGTATTTAATTTACAAATTTTAGAAAAAAATATTTAAAGAAATTTTCATATAATTGCTTTGGAATAACAGTTTTGACATTTCTCAATTTCAATCACATTTTGTTTATTGGTGTGTTAATAGAACTGTATTATTGTACCTAATGATTGTTTTCTTTGTGAATATTTATTATTAAATACGGTTTCTCATACAAATGAAGATAAATTAAACATGATTTTAATTTATGGGGAATGTCGTAAAAATTCTTCAGGAGCTGTAAGTTTATATGAAATACGTTTTCCTGACAGACCTTTACCAGACCGGAAAACATTTGTAAGTTGGTTTTCTAATTTGAAAAATTATGGAGGTTTTAAGAAACCAAAAGCAACAGGAAAAAGAACTGCAACTGATGAAAACATTGCATTGGTATTACATCAAGTAGAAAATAACCCAAACATGTCAGTACGCAAGTTGACGGAAGAAACAAATATTGCACGTTCCACCTGCCACAGAATTCTTAAAACAAACAATTTTTTTCCATAAAAAGTTCATTTAGTTCATCAGTTGATTCCAGGGGACAATGAGCGGAGATTAGATTTTTTCGCGCAATTTTTAATTCTCTTTGAAGAAAATCCAAATCTTTTAGATACAATTATGTGGAGTGATGAAAGTCGATTCCACGACAATGGAGTAATCACAACACATAATTGTCGTTACTGGTCTCAAGAGAATACTAGGTGGATGAGACATACCAGATCCCAGAATGGTTTTGGAGTAAATGTTTGGTGTGGTATCGTTAATGGTTACATTGTTGGCCCATACCTCTACCATGAGAATTTAACAGGTGAAAGATATTTACAATTTTTGCAAAATGATTTACAAGTACTATTAAGGAATTTGCCCGCTCAGTTGGATAATATGTGGTTTCATCAGGATGGAGCAGGCCCACATAATCATCACAACGTTGTTATTTAATTAAATTATTTAAATCAAACATACCCAGGAAGATGGATTGGCACCAACGGAGTACTTAGATGGCCCGTTCGATCTCCTGACATTACTCCATTAGACTTTTATTTCTGGGGATTTTTAAAAAGTGAAGTGTACAAAGAACCAATAGAAAACATGGCAGATCTTCATAATAAAATTTATGCTAGTGTTGCCGCCTTTAATCGGCATATATTATTAAAAGTTTGTAGATCTGAACTAATTAATAGGTTTACGATGTGTGTTAATGAAAATGGCAATAATTTTGAACACCTACTAAAATATTTATTTTAATTTCATTAGTTTGTAAAAATTGTTTTATGTTCGTAATTGTTTTTTTATTGCTTAAATGTTTGAATTATATGATAAATAATATTTTTAGTTTTCATTTCCAAGGATTACGTCAAATATATTTAATTCATAAGATATGAAAAATTCTTTAAATATTTTCTTCTAAAATTTGTAAATTAAATACAGATTGTCCCACTTAAAGGACTAAAATGTTGAAGAGATTACAATTATTCAATAATGGCAAATACCAACATTTGGACTTAAATATCTCCAAAACGGTTAGTTTTATGGTATTCCTTTTTATAACATAATCTGCTTAGAAATGCATTTTCTTTTACATAAACCCCGTTTCAAAGTTTCTCCCATCGAAATATTTCTTTAGAGCACAGCGCCGTCTATATACTGATATATTAAAAAACAATTATATTCAAAAATGAAGCTCTCTTTATGCTCTACAAATTGGCTTTTACAGAATTAATTCGTTTAGCATATATCTGGGCCTGGGAGTTTTTATTGGGACACCCTGTATACATTTTGCCGCTGATATTAAAAAAATATTTTCACCCCTTTAGGGGTTGATTATTGGCCGTTGGGGAGGTTGCGGGGGGTAGGAATAAATATTCAGCATCACCATCGTGCTCAGCATTCTCGAAAACGGGGATTGGATATTTTTAAGCCGTGAAAATTATATCCTGAGCGTTTAACCCCGTTTGGGGGTGGTTTCTGAGCGTTTGCGGGTTGTGCAACTCCAAAGAGACATTCTACCACCTTCATCGTGTTCAGCATGCTCGAAAAAAGGGGGGGAGGTACTTTTGTTACGAATCAAATTATTTACCATTTTCGGTTTCTTTCTAGACTCACACGCGCCACTATAATATATAAAACAAGCTAACCATTATACTCTTCACCGATATACTGTACTTTTTATATAATTGTTGCACATTCTATAGGATACGCAGTTTTTTTGTAAACAATATTTGTTTTATACATTTTTAGTTTAATTACAAAACAATAAGAAATATATGTTTTTTATTAAAAAATAATAATTTTTTTATATATTGATAGATTTTGTTCAAAATAGGGTTCCTCTTCTAGGTAACAGTAACTTACTGTCCAAATACAATAGGACTTTTCGTTCTTAAGTTATCGTGCTTACAAGAATCGTGATGGACGAACAGACAGACAGACGGACAGACAGGCGGACGGACGGATATTTTGAAAGCTGTTCAGAATTCGATCACCAACACAGTGATATGAAAATATTTTCTCTACTAGCAACATTACCGGTTTTAGAAATGTGCCGATCGAATGCAATATACTCTTCGTTTTGTATTTGCGAAGAGTATATGTAACAATTCTTTCGACAAATTCTAAGGTATGTTACAAATATAAATAATTATTATATTACTATCGATACTTTACAGGACCTAACGGTGGAGGGTGACTTACTAAATCGGGAAAATACTGTCGAACAAGTGGTCATGTCCAAGCTACATTTACCATGAATTTGTAAATGTACTTACTCGAGACACGATTAACTCTATACTAAAATTATGTGACTGGAGGGTTGCAGTAACATAACCGAAACATGAGAGTTTTGCTATTCTCATATGACTAAGGGTCAATTTAACAACGCAGGATAGTTAAACTGTCAGATAGTCACTTCTCGACCAATAGAATTGCTCTCGTTCATCCTAACCGACCGCTAATTTAACTAAGTTAACATTAATAAAACAGGCCTTAGCCTTAGTATTGGTGCATACAGTTAAAACTTTTTAATAATACTTAGAACATAGACGTTATAATAAGCTTGAATTTCTAGGCTTTACGTAAAATAACATTCTATATAATAACTTGCAAGGGATGCATTAAAAAAATAAATAAATATGCAGGAATGTGAATATATTATAAACACTTAATGAGCTAATGCATTAAATAAATATAAGAAGTCAACAATTAACTTATTACACAAATAAATAAGAATTACATGCTAGAAGCGAAGCAACCTTAATCCTGTTTTAATTATCATTTTTCTTTTACTAATATAATACATCAACATCACTTGATCATACCAATTAACGCTATAAGTAATGGCAGCAATTAATACACCTTTTACTTTAAATAATCATTAGAAAACCGTTTCTTGCATAATTTTATTAATAGTACACAAGAATTAAAACTTCTGCTTAATTAATTATAGGTAATAACGCTATTTTAATAATAGGCCGATTTATTTGGGCGCCTTGCAAAACTTACACAATATATAATGAAGCTTATGAGTTATAATTATTGATGAACATAACAAATTATAATTAAAAAATCATCTATGACATAAAAAGTGTAATTAAGCCTGAAAACGGTTTTAGAACTACAATAATTACAAAAGATTATTAGTACACACCATTAGTATTAGTAGCGAGTATTATGGTGAGTTGAGAAAGCTACTCTCTATCAAAGCAATTGCCAATTTTTAATCATTTTAATGTATAATTTGGCAAATAATAAACTTACTGTAATCTTTTTAATGCGAGTTTTAACTCGTCTTAAACAACATTTCAATGTTGAAACGATATTTTTGAAACGGATATTATTACCGATATAATTTAGATTTTCTTTCCCAAAAACACTGTTCTTATAATTAGAATTCGACGTTTAGTTAAAAAAATGTTTTAAAGATTGAGGGTTCTGTTATAATTTTTTTCTTTACATTCCATTTAAAAGCAAAATAATGTCCGAATAATTAAAGAATTTCAAAAGTTATAAAAAAAATGTAAATAAGAAAACATGTTAATGAAAAAAAGTAATACTATTTCTATAGTAATTAGAACTTAATTTGAACTTTGTCGAGATCATGAAGTTGCACATCTCTAGTAGTGGAGTTAAACTAGTTCTATTTGTAATTACCGTGGCATAGCAATTTTACTATTGAAATTTGTTTTTGGGTCCGAAGAACCAAGAAAATATAAAAAAAATCTGAGGCCTTGGTTCCTAGTATATACACCAAATCTCAAATCTCTGGACTCTTATAGGCTTGCTTTACTTATTTTCACTTATTTACCCATATTAAACCCTCAACCCTTAATCGAAATTAGCGCAAAATATAATCTACTTCCAGATCTTATCATGATACATATTATTATGTGTACCAAATTTCAAGCCAATATCTTAACGTTCGGCGTTTCTGAGAAAACGTGCGCACAAAAAAAGTTACAGACCGACCGACAGACAAAAAATGTTTATTCTCTAATATTAAAATCTCGACGTTTTATGACATTTTAAGCCTATTTCATCAAAAGAGTCTTGATCATTGATTCTTTAGGTGCACTTACTTTTTTAAAACGCAAAGTATACTCGGTAAGGTGGTCCCACATTAAAAATTATTTTCGAGTAAAACCATTCTTTTTCCTTAAAATCATAAACGTAGGATGGAACTCTAGAAAGAAGCTAGAATTTAAATAATGAGTGTAGACATTTTGCGAATTTGCGGAGAAGACGAACGTCTCCCTTTATTGTTATCGTATCCTTATTTAACTGTTGTCGATTTTGATTTCGCTGTTCATTTTAATGTCAAACTACTACGTTTCATAGTATACCGGGTAATTTTTTTGACCTGAAACTGTCAAATATCTCGATGAAATGGCGTAAAATGGCATTGTACGAAAAAATGTTTGAAACAAAAGTTATAGAATTGGATGGGGGCAGTTTGGCGGTATATGTCACTTTGACTTTGGGTGGAGGGGTCAAGGTCAAATTCGTTTTTTTAAATGAGAATCCTTATTTTTTATTGCAAATTCGGACTGTCTGACTAAAAATAGACTACTTTTGTTCGAAACGTTTTTTCTGAAACTGTCATTTTTTTTAGTTATCTGGCGAGGAATACTGTGAATACCCATTTAGCGAATACATTTTTCCAGAGATTAAGTACACAAACTATATATTTAATTGTTCAAACAGGCATTCGCAGACGGCAACGTTCAATTGCAGCTATTGCTTGTTTCGTAATAGTATTATTAAAAACCGCTGCCTAAGGAATCACTACTTCCACATTCAGATTTTTTATCCAAGTCACTTTAAAGGAAACATCTTGACTAGATTTGCACTCTAGTATGTAGAAATTGTTGGTCATAGAATTTGAATAATATTTGGAGCAGATGTCATAGAACAGTTTGGGGCGTTGGTTTCCACCATGTACGTTAAATATGAAGTTTTCATTTTCCCCTATTCACAACCTACTACGTCCCACCCCTTCAATGGAATCATCTCAATCAGATGTCATTATAATACGTGTACTAACTTTCGAGTAAATATCTCAATTTTATGTTATCAAACCCATTAATAATGGAGCGGCGATGGTGGTGTTTGAAAAACATTAGAAAGAAATCTGAGGCCTTGGTTTCTAGTATACCGGGTGGCCACGAGTCAATGTCCGCCCCCAATATTTTGGTTGTTTTTGTATTTAAAAATTTGGTTTTTGGTACACATCCATTAGACAATAATAAGCTACTTTCAGACTAACAGGAATGAAAATATCACTTCCGGTTGAACCAGAAGTCACATCAACTTCTTTTTCTTAAACGGAATGACTATATTTTTTTGATGGTTTCTCATTAAGCATAAATTTCTAAGTCCAACAGTTTTTTCTGATGTAAAAAAATTCCAAAAAATAAGTGATACGAACAATTTTTTAATTTTTTCAAAATTGCCGCGTCAGATGAATGCGATGTAAGGAAATTACTAAGTAGGCTATGGAAATTATTAGTAAGGTTGTAGACTTGTCTGTAAAGCAGAAAATAGTTGTTTGAATTACTGATAGGTACCCTTTAACGGAATCATCTCAAAATATAATCTAGTTCCAGATGTCGTTATAATACCAAATTTCAAGTAAATATTTCAATTTTATTTTATCAACCTCTTTAATAATGGAGTAGGGGTGGTGGGGAGCTGAAAAATATTATGAAAAAATCTGAGGCCTTGGCTTCTTGTACATGCACCGAATTTTAAGTTTCTGTACTCATACCAGCTTGCTTTACTTATTTTCCCCAATTTAACCCTATTTAACACTCAACCCTTCAACGGAAGCTTCTCAAAATATAATCTAGTTCCAGATCTATAATACATACGTGTATCAAATTTTAAGTGAATATTTTAATTTTATTTTATCAACCCCTTTAATAATGTAGTAGGGGTGGTGGGGGTTGAAAAATATTATAATTAATCTGAGACCTTGGTTTCTAGTACATACACCGAATTTCAAGTTTCTGTACTCTTACCAACTTGCTTTACTTATTTTCCCTATTTACCCCTATTTAATCCCCAACCCCTGAACGGAATCATCTCAAAATATAATCTAGTTCCAGATGTCGTTATAATACATACGTGTACATAATTTCAAATGAATATCTCAGTTTTATTTTATCAACCCCATTAATAATGGAGTAGGGGTGTGGGGGGTTGAAAAATATTATAAAACAATTTTAGTCTTTAGCTTCTAGTACATAAACCGAACTTCAAGTTTCTGTACTCTTACCAACTTGCTTTACTTATATTCTTCTATTTACCCCTATTTAACCCCCGACCCTTCAAGGGAATCATCTAGTTAATATAATCTAGTTCCAGATGCCGTTATAGTACATACGTGTACCAAATTTCAAAAGAATATCTCAATTTTATTTTATCAACCCCTTTAAGAATGGAGTAGGGGTGGTGAGGGGGTTGAAAAATATTATAAAAAATCTGAGGCTTTGGCTTCTAGTATATATACCGAATTTCAAGTTTCTGTATTCGTACCAGCGTGTTTTACTTATTTTCTCCTATTTAACCCCAACCCTTCAACGGAATAATCTCAAAATATAATCCAGTGCCTACATACGTGTACCAAATTTCCGATGAGTATCTCAATTTTATTTTATCAACCTCTTTAATGGACTAGGGGTGGTGAGGGGTTGAAAAATATTATAATCTTAAAAATCTTAAAATATCTTAAAAAAACAATCGAGTTCCAGATTTCGTTATAATATATACGTATACAAAATTTCAAGTCAATATCTTAAACCGTTCCAGAGAAAGCGCGCGGCAAAAAAAAAGTTACAGACAGACAGACCGACACACAGAAAAAATTTTTTTTGCTCAATTTTAAAATCTCGGCGTTTCATGACATTCTATTTCAAGAAAAAAAAACTTCGAATTTTTTTTTAAAGATTACTATACTTCCAATCCACTACGTGGATGTGGAAGTAAAATACCTACAAGCATCATTTTAGAGTAAAAACTGCTTCGATTTAGGGGGCACAATAGTGTACGTATAGTTCATATAAAACATCCTGTGATCATCCTGTATGATTGATATGACCTGTTCAATAGAGACTATTTATTTACCATACTTTCTTGCAAATATTACAAATTTGAAATAAGGTTTTTAAGTTTTACAGAAATTATCGTTTATAACGGGCATTTTAATTCCGTCAACTTTCATTAGTATCGTGAGTCTTATTCAAAATACTTCAATAATATACTAAAGTTAAATTGATACATGCAAAGTTTGTTCGAACTTGAGAGATACACTACATTACAGTTAATTAAGTTTTGAATTATAAAATATGTATTATATAAAGATGACAGTTTATATATACACTTCTGCCTGTCGATTTTATATATTTTTACTTTCCTATATCCAAATGAGGAAGTGATTTTCTGATGCTATATATAAAATATATGTTGGTCTGCCGGTTCATTTGTCGATATGTGTGTCATCACAGACAAAAAGTACTTATGAGGACTGGAACAAGATTTTTAATATGTTTCAAGAGCATTACAGGTGAGACATTAAAGATGAATGCAATGCTAGCGCAAGTGGTACCTAACTCAAAGAATTTTACTTGATTATTCAGAAATTTGAACGATTTGTGAGATTCTTCTAAGAACTAAAAAATGAATGATCTAGAAATATATTCTTCACACAGAAATTGAACATTTTAATATATGAATGTTATGTGTTGGCTATATCAATTAATTTGGTTTAGTGCTGATATATCTTTTCATATTATTACTAATATATGCATTATCATTATATCTTTTTGAGAGTTAATGGTTAGACTATCAGTATGCTATTTTACATATCCGCAACAAGGAATGTATTAATGCAACTATTAAAACAGGTATTCTAAAGAGTCGTTTGGTAATATTCCAATTTTGATTACATCATCGACACACGTAACAACTCTTTGACTTTTGCTTTGATTCGTAAATTATATGCAGACAGATTAATAATTGAAAGCTCATCATGAAACACAGCAGTTGAGGTAACCTTCGGTTTTATTGAATAAAAATAGTTAGAGATCCTACTCATTTCAGAACAGATTTATTTTAATATATATATTTTATTTAAAGGCCAACACTTCTCATGTCATTCTTTATAAGATAAGTATAGTATTCGCATCTAGCATATGTATAAATTGGAGCGTCATTTCTATTATTTAATCTATCTAAACTTTGATATTAGACATACTATCACAAATCAGGTTGCCAATCAATTTAATAAGAACAATAATTCACAATCAGTTGATTGCATAAAAATATGCAATATTGTACCTATGTTTGTATATACTTAAAATGGCATCAGTCTAATGCAATTTTTTTTAAAGGTTTCTCGCTGCGTTAAGTGCCTAAAGTCAATGAAACCAACAAACAAATATGAAAAAAATACACAAAAGTAAACCTTTGGTTACCTTTGTGTATTTCCAGATTAATCCCCTATTATTGTAAATATCTAATAATAGTTATATTTTAACTAGACCAAGATTCTTGATAAATTTCGTGGAAATAATTTTTGACATAACACACTGGCCTCAAATATCGAATAAAGAATGTCTACGTGTATGTATGTATATGTATATTATTGTATCACTGTGCTATTTAATACCGCAATACCCTGTTATTGTGAAACGCGTTGCCCGATTTAATAATTTTTTTTCTTGGGACAGCACTCGATGCTCTATTGGACGATTTAAAAAATTTAAAAAAATTATATTATCATGGCCAAGATCCAGTAAATAATGATAATAATAATAATAAGATTAATAATAATTAAGAGCTATATTCGAAGAATGTACAAACACAAGCACGTTACATATACTAATTTACAAGGCGAAGTTTAGCTGTGTGGCTATTCTTATACCTTATAATAAATAACATACCTAATTAGTTAAAGAAAATATACATTACAATACAACAATACAATGCAATAGGGACACAGTATACCTACACTACGTAAAATATTAAAAAATCAATTACTCATAAGTAACTAAATAAAAGAATCAATCCTACACATAATGCAAAGTGGTACCCAAGAATATATTCCAGTTTTTGTTGGCATTGATGAAGCAGTATTTGACAAAAAGTATTAACTGTTGACAGATTTCTATATACGGGATCAATAGAGGGATATAATGGAAGATTGCTGTGCGATGTTGCGGTACTGTTAGAACGTACCAATGTCTAATGTTTGGGTTAAAATTTAGAGATCGACTGTTAGGCATTTTTTTTTTATTGGAACACTGGATAGCGTAATCGATTCGCAGTTATCTCAAATAGCCTTATGCAAAATTTTAGCTTGATACCTTCTAAAATTTTTCATTTTCAACTGGACCTGTATAAAAGTTTGTTATGAACTAATGAAACAAAAATTGAAAAAGCAGTGTTTTTAATAACATGAATAACATTAAATAATTACAACAACAATCAACACTACTTTGAAAATGAATAAAAAACATAAATAAACGATTGTAGAAAATCGGAAGTCGGTTAACAAACGGATGGAATAAATGAAAATCTAACAAAGTATTTAACAGTTTTGTGTTCTCAATATAACACTCTTCACACCTTATGCATTTTTCATTACACCATTTCAAATTTTAACGTATCTTCATTAATTGTTACGGTATTATTTCCCTGCACTCTCGGCCAATCTGTTCTCTTAATTCGTCAACATTTATGGTCTCGTGCGG
Organism: Stenurella melanura; assembly: GCA_963583905.1. Lineage (NCBI taxonomy): Eukaryota > Metazoa > Arthropoda > Insecta > Coleoptera > Cerambycidae > Stenurella > Stenurella melanura. The sequence goes on along the minus strand of OY757311.1, from coordinate 95,595,975 downwards.
TAAATTTGTTCTTTTAAATTTCCTCACTAAAAAATTTGAAGGTGTAAGATCTGGTGAACGTGTTGGCCAATGAATAAGAGGGCTATCCCGACCTAATAATCTGTTCGAAAAATTTTCATTAAGCCATCTACGTACAATAACCGATTAATGTATTGACCTCCAAAAGGCATTTAATACCATAAGTCATGAGACTAGTCAACACCTTACGCAACAGGGGAGTGCCGCACTAACTAATAAACAGGATAATAAAAGCATTCCTACACGAAAACACCGCAATACAATGGTTTGGACAGACGACGGAGTCAAATAAGGATATTCGCTATACCCCCGACAGAAATTCAACGAAAACGCTGAAACGAAAAGACCTCCTATCGTGCTTGCATACGCTGACGATATACTCATCATCACTAAGGAAGAGAAAGACATCGTCAAATTTCTGGGAAACATGAAACCACATCTGGACTACTGGACTCCCCTGGAATGAAAATAAACTTCAAGAAGAACTTAATAATCGGGTGAGATCCATTGACCAAAACAAGTCCAGCCAGTGGGGAAGAATACAAAATAGGCGACTACACCCTGAGAACCACGAACAGAATGAAATACCTAGGAACATATCTAACCTACAGAGTCACAAGAGCCATACTTCTTTTCATTGAGAAAAATAAACCATCATGGAGCCTGACTAAAAAGATATACAGGACAATCATAATACCTACGAAGACATATGGTGTCAAAAATGCAGACAAAAACGACAAAAGCGAATAGAAGGAGTCTGAGAAGAGCCGAAAGGGACATTGTCTAACTGCTTGCAAAAACAGGAAAACCACAAAAACGACAGAAAACGTCAGCATTACTAGAGGGGAAAACAATAATTAAAAGAATGGAATCACATGCAATTAAATACTGGGGACACGTAAAAAGACAAGACACGACTACCCATTAAAGAAAGCGCTTAGACTGAACAGCAACAAATTGGAAATATAGAGGAAAGGATTATATACACTGGGAAAGAAAGGCAAAGCAAAAGACGGAATACAATAACGAAATATCAAGGATATACACACTCCGAGATTTAGAAACAGAAGAAACAGAAAATTTAGAAGACGAATAAGCGAGGAGATGATCATAGGCGGAAACTTAAAAGAAGTATCTCACAAACATCTACACTTCCCATCCTGTATTCTTACCCCATGCGCCATGTGGCTATCTCTGATAGCAAGAAGCTTGTCCCATATCCAATTCAGCGCACGTAGCCGGTTCGACGGTATATAAAAATACCTAGACTGGATATTCGAAAGTGGCAGCAGTGCCTACCATACGTTGGCTAATCAATCAATAAATCAGTCAAATCAATCAGTGTGGAGTCTCTGTTGCCTAGTAACTAGAGTTCTTATTAGAAACCACACCATTAGTAGTAAATGTCGCCTTGTCTCTGAAGAGAATATTTCTTAAAACATTGTTGTCATTTAAGTATTCTCCTTGGAGGAATAAATAGAAGCCTATTCTCCGTTCATCATCACTACATTCTAGCGTGTGCATATTTTTTGGTTTAAAGACGGATTGGTTCACGATCTGGATTTCTTCTATTGAAGTCTTCAGCAGCTTCCTTCACTGATCGAGCACTATCACCAACTAAACGAATAATCTGTATTCCCTCGGCTAAGTTCAAGTTTGCTCTTTTAAAAATATTTAAAAACCGTTAATTCCTTACTATTCTATTAACTACCTGTTCTGAACAAATTGTTTCATAAACGATATGTGACAACAATCTTGATTTGACAATACAACAAAGAAGAAAACAAAATAAGATCTTTACAGAGCCTATTACGTAGAAAATTCACATTTTGGATCATTTGGATAATAATATCGAGACAGTGAATTTTGCAGAATTAAGCGGAATTAGTTAGAAATGTGATTGGCCAGTGAGGATAATACTTAAAAGCTCTCGTGGTTGGGTAACGACTGGATCAAACAAGAATGAAAATAATTCATTAAACGCTTCGGTGCAAGTCACTGCACCTTTTCAGTAGTCATTTTTAATTTACATAAATTACATAAAAACGAAATTTTAATTTTCGAGTTATGTAGAGAAATTTTGTAATGATTCTTAATTAATACCTGGATGCCTAATGTGCCTTTAAGTTTAAGTGGAATGAGCACTTTACCACTTTTATATAGGTACAATCGAAAAGTGAATAATTTTAAAATTTGGCGATTGAGCAATAAACACTCTATATGAGGTATAGTTAAAATTTTGCATAAGGCTATTTGAGATAACTTCAAATCGATTACGCTATTCACTTTTCCGATAAAAAATACAGTCGACCTCGAAATATTAACTCATTTAGGGGACCTTAGTAGGCCATGAAAATATGAAAAATGTTTCTTTTTATAATGGTCAAATAGAGCTCATCGAGTACCTATGTCCCAATAAATAAATAAATAAATAAATTAAATCGGGCAACGCGTTCCACAATAACAGGCTGTTGCGGTATTAAATACACTCTGTATGTGAATTTATGTACAAAATGTATTATTGTATATGTATCAGTGCAGATCTATTGCAAACTGCCATGTTTTGTATTAACTATAGGTTTGTTCATTTCTGTTGATTTAAAGCAGTTTCAAGCAGTTAAATAAAGATAGTGCTATCACAAGTAACGTGAGTGTGAGAGAGATAACGTGTTTCAAATTTGCTATAAATCAACACAAATGAACAAACTATTTGTTATATAATATTAGAGTAAAATGTTACCAACGATCGGACCAATATGCGACAATATACAAGATATTGAAACTGTAATAAGCAGTATGTCTCTAAGGTTCGAATGAACGCAGATTAGGTGACATATCTATATTACTTTAAAATGAAACCACCATAAAAAAAGTCAGACCGAAATGGAGCCGGCTGACTTCTTTATAGTGCTGCCGCAACCCAAACAAGATACCACCTACCATACCTAAACGTTTCATTAAGTTTTGTCATTTCACTATTTCACTTATTGTTCTTTGGTGGCGGTTGGATGTTTTTAATGTATATAAGGGTACACGGAGTTCTGAAAACATTATTTGTAATTTCTAATGAAATTGTAAGCTAATGTACATGAACGTACATTTTTAAAAATATTGTTAATTCAAAAGAACAAACCAACATCTCACCTGGATATAAATCCAACAGACATGTTTCATTGCTTATCTTAACATTCCAGAATACCACATAGGACTAACTCATATCATTTCGACACCTCAATCTTTCAAAAATTAAGTTGAATTATTAGGTCCACATCTACAGACAAGGATTTTGTTGCAGCAAGGTATTAATGTGTGCGGAAACATCAATATAAAAGTTTCTCTTGAAGATGGGATATTAGTTTACTGCAACGATGTGGTTGAATTTATGTAACAGCTGGGTGGTATCCAAAGTCTTGAAAACTGGAGACTTTTTATTGATTCTTCTAAGTTCAGTTTAAAGACGTGCTATAAAATAACGGAAAAAAAGGGATAAAGACAGGGAAATTAGCTCCCAGAAAAATCACAAGCTTTGTAAAAAGTAACAACCAATTGTAAAGACATTCACAAATGACTTAAGGGCAAGATGAGGAAGGACTGAAGAGCCGAGCAACTCTTTAAACAATCTATAATACTCTGCATATATAAAGGAAACTCATGATAACATGAACGTGCTGTTGAATGATGTATATTGAGTATTCAAAATATAGGTGCCAGATGTGTGAAGATCTTAAAATAATTAAGGATTAGGAATTGGCTCAGGCGAAAATCGAAGTTCGTAGTAAAACTTAAAACTGAAAATTTCTGTATTGGTGGCGTTTTTCGAAGTATCAGAAGTTAATGTCGAATTTAAAAAAATAGGTTTGCTTTAAATCACAAATCAATAAATTAATATAAACAGACAGTTTTGGCACAAATGTATGTGACAGTCACGAAATATGCTGATGAGTGTAGGTAACGGGTGCCTCTTCTTTCTTTCTCTCTTAACCTAAGAATGTGTTTCTCTGTATATAAGTTGTTTCTATTTGTATGCCTAATTTATTTATCAATTTGGTGCAGAGTAACGTTGTGTGTAGCTTCAAATTAAACAACTTCTATATGTATGTGTTTTCCAATAAAGATGATTGTTGCTGAAGGTGGCTGGAATTTTCGATGCGACGTTGCCTTTGCAGTAGTTTCAACAAATATCAATACCCTTTAACATTAAAATTTGCATCTGCAGATGATGCCAACGTTGTTGATAAAATGTGCGTCAAGTCAACTTGTGCCGGGTGTCACTGAAGCTCTTTATGATACATATGTCTATTTAACTTCAAATTATTTCAAAATAAAATCACAATACATTCGAAACTTAAGGAATAGAGGATGACGATGGAATTAAATTTAAATTTATTCTCCCATTTCATGCAGTTTTAGAAATTTGTCTGAATATGAAAATATAGAATACATAATAATACACATGTATGAAAAAGACTCCTTATAGCATTGCAGAAATAATTTTGAAGAAATTATTACTTAAAGTAGTTTAGCATAAATTTCCGCAAAAATATAACAATATCTAGCTTTTATCATCACTTAATCCTAGATCAATTTCTTCCATAATTCTTCCATCAGCTATACTTGTGCCAGGTGAAAATACTTTAAATATTTGCAAGTCAGCCCTGTGACCAAAAATGATTAAATAAATAATATTGGGTTTAAGTTATGACTGATAGCACCCCTGAATATGAATTTGACAAAAAATGCTTAGCGTTCATTAGTGCTTTTGCTACACAAAAGATAAAATGGGAGTCTTTAATTTAAATCTAAATTGGGCTACAGTTGAGTAATTTATGGTTTTAAAGAATAAACAAACTTTCTGGCAATACAAGTATTATGTACAATGGTCATATATTTCAAGTTACATTAGTGAATAAATTTACTATTAATTTTCTTGTAATTTGAAATTACTAGTGTATTTACAGCAAATTTAAAACAGAAAAAATTTAATAGATCAAAACGACAATTTAAAAATAATTTCACTTAATTATCACCTATATCGATTATTCCAAAAAGGGTTTGTATGTTAATATCATTAAATACGTATATTTAGGTAGTTATTCCTTATTTATCAACACAGTTGTACCACTTTTTTGAACACTCACTCTTCATATACGAGAGTCACAGATCGTTTTACCGCACGAGAAAATCAAATTATTAATAAAGCCACCGGTGTGTTTGATACTGTTTATATAAGGGTGGAAGTGGGGAGTAAAAATTGTATTTTATAGAGCTCACCGTGATGATGTGCAGGTCTCCAGGGGGCCAGAGTCGGTGATATTTACAGCCCCTAGCAATCAGGATGACCGAGGAAGGTTATGGCCCGTGACGCGCGCTTTGTAAAACGGTAGCGCATGCTAGATTATTTGGGGCTTTATACCGTATTTATAAAAACATATTGTCAGTGAATTTATTATGTCTGTTTTATGATTGCTTCCTGATTACTATGGGGAATAGCTATGTTTACACATCGGTGACAGTGATGATAAATAATACAGTTATAGTAATATGTATAATAATTAAGTAAATAATAATTTCTTAAACAAATTGTCTATTGACTATGTAGCATTCATATTTGACAGTAGTAAATTTTTGATCCGTACATTTATCTAGAAATATGATTTTAGGATTGATTGATGAAGTGTTTTATAATTCCAGTAATTTGTCAAAAACTTTCTTTCTGACGTAATGAAGAGGTAACAGGCTTACAACACAAGTTGTTGAAAAGTTGTTTGTGCTTTCAAAATATAACATCTTCAATCGAAATTGCAATAACTAATACATATTATATAACACAACAAATAAATGTATACGGTTTGACTGCAACAAAACAATTTTTTGGCGCTATAAATAAAATTATTATTTAAAATATCACTTGATCAAAGGTGTTAAATTTCTTTCAATATTTTTAAGACATATCTCAAATCACGAAGTTAACTACATTAAGTATTCAATATACTACTTAAGGATCTATAATATGATTACTTTTGTTTTTGTATGTTTATCAATGATAGAGAATTGGCCACAACTTTTTTCTTAAAGTCCATCTGGAAATGAAAGAGAGAAAATTACCCAAGGACCAGTCACTGTTTCTTTTTCATAATACGAAAATTGGACTGAAAAATACTGATTATTAAATTAATTTATTCATTTATTTGATGTCCTTAATCTTACTGTCAATAATTTAATATGAAATAAAAGCATGTTCAATTCATCTAAATATTTTCATAATAGTAATAATATCCAATAATTTTATTAAACTGCGAAAATTCCCCTAAGTCCGGCTATGATGTTTCAATTTGCTGATGATAATGGTTACGAGAGATCCGATAGATCGCAATGGTAGAAACAAGGACAGACAGCTTGTGGCCTGTTGTTACGTGTTCAGCCAGAGCACACGACTTTATGTGACTGTAATAGAAACGTAAAGTCGTGTGCTCTGTTTGAACACATAATAACAACAGGCCACAAGATGCGTTATGAAAGTGCCAAAGGATTAGCGGTTGAGCACAACCTAAAAAAGAGATCTTTCTTAGAAATGGTTCACATAAATAATGGAACACACATATTAAATAAGAAATCAGACATTGAAAACCTTAGTAATATTTACACCTACATTCTAAAGTTAGAAAAAGACAAATATCTAAATGTTAGGATCACAAATCAAAATTTGTAACCTTTAGGTTCGCTATGAATCGTCACTTGTCAGTTGGTAACCTAGGGACCCTAGAAAATTACCCAAACACTTAACACCAATCAGATTTGTTCTTTTAAAAGTTTTTTTTCATATTTTTTCTTAGTATTGTTGCTCCTTACTTTTCACAAGTAGACGCATAATGTTAACAAAATGTATTGATATGTATCTGTTTTGAAATGTGATTTTTTTAATATTTTCGCACTAAAATATTTTTAAATTATTAATATGGTGTAGTGTATAATAATATTTTAACTCTCTATGTTTTTTCTCCAGGATAATTTTATCTCTTGTAATGTGCATCTTCTCAAACATCCTCATGTTGGTTAAGTAATTAATTGTTTTATATATATGACTTTATTTATAAAATAATACACTTTATAGATGTCTTGAGAAAGGAAATAAACATTTCCGAAAGCTTGACAAGTAACGAAGAGTTTTCTTTGTGTGTTACACTTCTGACTGCAACCTCAAGAAAATTTACTTTTTCTGCTGAACTAGTTAGTCAAACCTCTTTAGGAACGCTACAATAATTGATATTTATTGCTATATTGAAGGTTATATTAATATAACACGCACAAGTTTTGAAACAAAATTGGAATAACTATACTAAAAATATCTACTTCTACACAATCAGTAGAGCAATAATTAAGAAATACGAGGATTGGCATGATTTTTAAATTTAAATTGGAAAAACATACAGCACATTTACTTGTTACCTTTATGTTGATTATATGGAGACTAAAGACACTGAATTGTTCTATTCAAATATTGAGATGCCGAACAACATATTTTACAATTCCATGAATTTAGAGCAACAATAATATTGAATAAAACTAGATTTAAATGTTATATTATTCACTGGTTTATTGATGTTTTCATATACCTATTGAACAATTAATAGGATACTCAGTTTCGTAGGCGAAGCATACCTGCAGTATTATTGTGTTCGTAAAATCTTATCACATTTCGCAATCCTCTTCAGATACACTTTCCTTTTAAAGCTTCGTAGAACCCTTAAAATTTCGTTATCAGCCTGTCCTGTCCGTCTGTATGTCATAGGTGTTTTTCTTAGAAAGTATTGGGATTACATGGCTCAAATTCTGTACAGTTAGCATGGATTCTTATAACCGTTACACAGGCAAAAAATAAAATCTTATTAAAAATTTCCTTTTTCGAGTCTCTTCTGGGGATGGGGATACTCTTGTACACTATTTTAATGTTGGTTTTTCAAGAAAATATGATTCTTTGTAAAAGCTTTGCTTATCCTGGAAAGCCATGAGTAGTCAGCTTTGTGATAAAATATATAGGGTATTCAAAAATGTAAAATAAATTAAAATTGTATTAAGCAAAGTGCCTTTTAAAAAAACTGTATTTAACATAATTGTTTAAAAACTCAAGGAGTGCCTTAAATACAGGGTTTACTAAAAGGACAATAATCACATTTTACAGAAAATACAGGCCGGGATTTTGTTAACTATTTTATTTTATGAAAACAAAAATAATGAAAAACGATTCAATTCTTATTTTACATTTAAGTGAAATAGTTAATAACACTGAACACCAATAGTAACAATAAAAGGAAAACATCGCTATGGATGGCGGAAACATTATTTTATTCCTGAGTTTAGCAAGAAATACTAGAATTTTTATGGTGAGTATATATGTAAGTAAATCGGACATATATATAATTCCATAGGACTTTGACGCGCTGAACACAGTGCCGTTACCCGTTTTGCTCTATAAGGTCAGCATTTTCAGAAAACATGACTCCAAACTGGATAGAATAATATGTTATATACTATTTTAAAAATATAATTTTATCCATTTTGAGGCTATGTTTTCTCAAAATCCTAACCTCATAAAGTAAACTGGGTTACGGTATTGTGTTCAGCGCGTCAAAATCAGCGCGTCATTATTATTACTATTGGCTTTTGAATATTTTGTAGAGCTGAATAAGATGTTCTGGTCCGTTTTACCCAATCTCGTATCGTTGTCAAGTTATTAGGGCAAGAATGTAGGCAGAAATGGCATTTTTAGGTCAAGTTTTCTCAAAATTGTGACGCAAAATGGCCAACGGCATAGTGTTCAGCACGTCAAAAACCTTCGGAATAACCTAATTGGGATAAAAAAAAAGAAAATTGTTTTTTTTGCAGGTCTGTGTAATTAATGGTTTTCTCAAAGAGAAAATACCCAAGAGGTAAAAAATTTAAATAAACTAAAACTAGAACTATTCAATAATTTTCAAGAATGCATAAGATAAAAATTAAATATTAGTATGGATATTCGGTGTCAAAGTAACTAATAGGTAGAGAGCCGGCTGTATAGATTTCCTATGAATAAGATACATGAAAAACTTTGTATGATTGAGTAAGTACTACCACAGACCTACCGGGAGCCACTTTTCGTATAAGCAAATTTTGCCCGTGTCATGGAATTTTACCGGAAGTGACGTCAAAATGGAAGGATGCGGGCAAATAAAAAGAGGCAGCCTATTTTATTTAATAACTAGGAGGCTTGTACTTTAACTTAAAGAAATAATAATTCATGTATTCGATGACTTAAGAAAACACAAAAAAAAAATACTTTATTTGAGGGTGTCTCAGAGCTGTGGACAAATTAAGCTTGGCACCCCACTACAATCTCATTGTATACCTCAAAACCTACATTTTGATGTAAGTTTTATTCATGTATCCGATGACACAATAAATTGTGACCGGAAGTGACGCCAGAATTACATGACGCGGGCAAAATTTGCAAAAATGAAAAGTGGCTCCCTGTATGTTTGCGGTAGTACTTACTCACTCACTTAAAGATTTTCATGTATATTATTCATAGGAAATCTATACAGCCGGCTCTCCACCTATAAAATATATGTTTTCATCAACTGTCTACCGAATATTTTTTATTAACAATACTAACCCAGGAGCAACGAATTTGCATTTTAATAAGAAGTGTTCAAATGTGACTGTAACTGGTAGAGCAGTTTGCAAAATGATTTCAGAAATCGATACCACTGGTCATGTTAGTAATAATATAAAGAAGGTAAAGAAAAAACACAATGATGACGATCGCGTTACTTTTGTAGTTATGAACTCTGTACCAGAACATTCAAGAATTTCGCTTAGGAAAAGATCAAAAACATAGGTGTTAGCTGATCTCATATTCAGATAATTTTAGTAAGCAACAATATCCATCCATTCAAACCAGTGTCTAATCATAAATTGTTTACTCAACATTATCAACTAATAGGGTGATTCCTCATAAAATTATAGATACTGGGCTAATAAAGAGAATCCAAATTTATTTTCGGTTAATAACTAACAGTCAACAATTTACCGGCTCGGTGGCGCAATGCTAAGGCATTTGGCTTGCGACCACTCCTACCAAAACTTCTATTTATCATACACTTTTCACCACCACATTTTTATTCTATACCTATCTCTTTTCTTCTTCTTGTTTCTCATATGTCTCTATTTTTTAATTTTTGTTATTCTGTCCGTTTTTGTTGTAAAATTTAATTTCGACCGATAAACTTTGTAAAAATTCCAACTATTTTAAACTGACTTTTCCTTTCCAAAAACCAGAAATTCCTAACGACCAGTAGACTGTTGGGGCAATTTGCCTTGAATGGGGTTTTTCCAATTGAGTTCATCCCCATCTCAGCAACAAAATTAAAATCAGTGTTTTCCACCCAATTATAGAATAAGCGTCTTTAGAGGTGTTTTAAAACCTCATGAGCCGTGACCTTCATATACGCAGAGACATAATCCGTCCTGTTGACTCAGTTACACTTCTTAAAAATATTATATTTATTGTTTACAATTTATCCCGAGCTCTTGTTTATGTATACAGCAAGGCAGCCTCCAGTGTCTTCAAAAACATACTTATAACTCAGATTAAACTTTGCCTTTTGCGCATTTCGCGGCTCATGAGATTCTGAAACACCTCTACCTCAGTGCCTTAGAATTAAGTTTTTAATATGTTCAATTTTAGCGATATTTTTGAGTCGCCAGATTCGGCAGGAGTCTTATCTGTTTTCATTTAAGTTTTATTGAGCCGAACCGGTCGCGATCCGTCCAACCACACTAACACTACGACGCTGCGCGACGAGGTGTTACGGCTGGCTTCGGATCACGATCCGGGGAGGCAAGGCTTGTATATATAAGAGAATTTTGTTATGATGATGATGGCTTGCGACCACGGAGTCCCGGGTTCGAATCCTGGCCAGGGTATGGATGTTAGTCGCGTTTTTAATGTGTTATCAAGATAGTAGCAGTCGACTAGACCGCTATTGGGTGGCACAACATGCCTAGTCGCTGTTATCTATCCTGAGTTCGAGTCTCAGCTGCGGTAGATGGCAATATGGCAGGGAATGGTTGTTGTGTTGATGTCTATGTGTACGTATCCTGGTTGAGTGGTGGAATAGCATTAGCTAAATTCCGCCAGGACGTTAATATAAATAAGACCATTAAATAAATTAAAAAAAATAAATAAATAAGAATTAAAAAAATTGGTGTGGTATAATGTATCATAAAATAATTGGTTCTCACTTTTTGGAAGAGAATCTGAAACAAAGTTCGTATAGAGAAATTACAAATAATTCTGTTTTGGCAGAACTAGACAATGAAAGTTTAGAGTTTAGAAGAATATTAACGTATCAATAAGGCAGGCGTCCCGTCCCGCACATTCAACAATTCCCGTCAGAAAATGGCTTGATGTTCACTTCCCCAAGTGGATTGGCCGCTATCGACCAATATCTTGGCCGGCATGATCACCTGACTTGTCTCCATTATATCATTTTTTATGGGGATATTTAAAACAAATAATTTTAACCACAACATTGACTTCCTAAAACAAATAATTTGGGATACTGTTGCCACCATAAGCGAATAAATGATCGCTTCTGCATACGAGGAACTTGGAAAAAGGTTAGAAAAATGTGTATTACTTGGAGGTCTGCATGTTGAATAGTTCTTACTTTGATTGTGTAAACTGCTGCAGGTCTTTAGCTAATTATTTCCAGTTCTAATTCATATTTTTACTTTCATGTTTCTCGTGTCTTGAGAAAACCCTGTGTCAATTATTTAATTAAACGTAAAGGAAGACGTAAATCATATTGTATAATTTTGTCTTCATAAAATAAAATAGTTTCAAAATCACGGTGTCTATTTCCTGTGAAAGGTGATTATTGTCCTTTTCTGCATAATATTTTATAAAGAATAATATTTTCCTGAAAAACCAACAATAGGAAAGTTTACAAGAGTGGGGGACACACTGTATGTAAATTGTTTGGTGGAATAATTTTTAACGGACTTCATCGGAGTGGGGGTCCATTAAAAAGACCCTTGAAAATTAAGTTGACGTTTCATACACAGATTTTCATTTCAAAGGTTTGTTTTCGAAATATTTGGTTTTCATATCATTATACAGCGTGAACCATTAATATTAGGTCATAATTCAAGAGTACATTCTTTGGACCAAAACATGAGAATATACTAAACATGCCTTAATAAATTGCTGCTGTGAAAAGAGATACAGGGTGTCAAAGTTGTATTTGTTTCTTCTTTTGCAATATTACAACTACCTCTTGACCGAGCTTCTCCTTTGGTAAGGAAACACTTTTTAAGCTAAGGAACAATAATGTATGTATCTCGTCACGTTAGCCCGTGGAGGACACCTCAAGAACTATGCCAGACGATGAATATTTTTTCTTCTTTTTTACAAAACGTGATACTTTTGACTATAAAATTTCATACAGGAGTCATCTCTACGTAAAAAAGATACACTTCATAGAACTTTATAATTCCAACTGTATTCGAGAAAATTGCTGCAAAAGATTTCAAAAATTTTTCGAAAACTCAATTTGAAAAGGACAAATTATATTAATTGAAAAAATTACACAACGTAAATAAAAACTAAAGAGTGACAACTACGCAAACTCACTGACTTTCTTATGAACTATTTGGTGCAACTTAGAGAGACTTTCGATGTGGCCTTCACCTACTTCTGTCCATTATCTAATTCTTTTAATAATAATAGATCTGTTTATATAAAAAATATATATTTTGCTGCCCTCTAATAAAATTGGACGTCACGAAAGCGCAGTTTTTTGGTTATATACTCATATTTTTTAAAGAATTTACCTTTGAGAATTATGGCCTATTATTAATGTTCCACCGTGTACATTGTTTCCCCCTTTTAATCTTCCAAACCCGTGTTCCAAAAATGTGGATTTCTTTCAGATATTACCTTTTAACAAATATTTTCAATGAAAACTATAACGAACGTTGGAACATCGGTACTTCATGTAAAAGAAATGAAGAACATTTTGTAATACCTAACTATACATGGTGTCTCAACGGGAACTGAATCGATCGATATTGGGAAAAGTATGGTCAATCCAACCAAAATAATTAGAAGGCTGTGGTACTTCGGGTTATACCGGCAATCGATACCATCTTGTTTAAAATAGAGCACCCTATATATTTTCGAGTTTTTGAAATGATTATAAAATTCAAGTCCAAGCATGTAGACACCCTGTATTTGAAACCAGCAGTTTCTGAAAAGTTTGACATTTTATAGAAAATTTGACAGGTGCAATGGTTTGCAAGAACCGTTATAACTTTCTTCTTGTAGGAGATCCTCATTTGCTCTTTGGCACCTAGAAAGAACAGAAGGTGAGCTACATTCTTCACTGAAAATAAATTCCATAATAGTATACCAAGTGTTCCGTTCTTCACATTACATTTGGTCAAATTCAAACCTCAAAAACTTTTTTAACTCAACTGGAACACCCTGTATTTTCTTGCATTATGTTATGTAAAATTAAATTCTCTTTCATGTTAAAGGCGTCAGGATGGATGAATGTGTTTAAATATGTGGAGTTCAATGTACTGGTTTTCATACATAAAATTAAATTGCATATATTACCTCGTTATCTGCAAGAAAATGTACAAACTTTTGAAGATTTCCACAACTATAACACCGGATGCAGAATTAATTTTGTTTTGCAACGAGTAAATACAACTGCTATGCAAAAGTTACATACATACAACAGTCTTGCTAGGGAAGCTAAGCAGACTCGTAGCATAGCTTCTTTCGAAAGAATAGTTAGGGATATTTACAAATAAATTTTCTGTTTCACATATTAATATTAATTTATTCATTTATTAGGCTAGTTAGTCAGTTAATCGCTTATTGATAATACTAGATGAATACTAAACACAGAGGACGCTCTAGCTCTTTTGCCACCCTGGGCGAAATGGCATTTTGTCGCCCCTCTTCCTAAAATATTTGTATCGCCATCCCGAAAATGCCGCCCTTACAATTCTCGCGGCCATTAGGAGCGGCCCCTGACTGAACATGTTATACATATTCTATTAATCTTCTTTTTTGTCTCCTATCGTTGTGAACATGTACAGCAAAATAGACGACTATTATTATTCTTTCTACGTGCCAACGGGAAAATGAGGATCTCCTATATGAAAAAAGTTATAACGGTTCTTGCAAACCGTTGCACCTGTCAAATTTGTTAGAAAATGTCAAACATCTCCGAAACATCTGGGTTTAGATATAGGGCGTGCTACATGTTTGGACTAAGAATTTTATGGTCATTTGGAACAGTCAAAAATATATAGGGTGTTCTATTTAAAATAAGCAAGTTGGTAAGTACCACATGCTTCTAATTATTTTGGTTGCATTGGCCATACAGACTTTCAAAATTCTTCGTTGCATACCTTGAACAGGGTCGACATCCACTACACTGTTTGCTTCTAATAAAAACTGGAGTACTAATAATAGTGTGCTTATATTCTTATGTAAGTCTGCGCTAAAATACGTAGACAGTAAGTTCTGAATTTGTGAAATGTTGCATCTAAAAGCATGGCAGTATTTAATTTCGGTAAAAATACAAATAAATCTAGAGTGATTCAAAAACGCATTTTCAGGTTGATCTACGAATTATGGCGGATATTGGGTCATGTTATTTGCTATTTCGTATAAGATTCTCATTTTTATATTTTATGTAATCGAATAGGTAGCGAAGAATTTTTTTTATTAATCGTAGAAATTGTTTTTCACAGATATCCGTTTCATATCACATTGCCAGTAAAATAATTTGTACCAATTGAGGGTGCAATGATATTATATTGTCACCAAAACTTTTTTCTTGTCTAGATTCTAGAGGTATTACCTACTTAAATATTTTTCAAAGCGTGATATAGAAATAATATTATATTCACAAAAGAAACACAAAAAATACCTCACATTTTTTTTATCACCCGGATATTTAAAGCAAAACTGATTTTCTTCCCACCGTAGTGGAAATTTACCAAGATTAAGACAATAGTTTCAAAATTATTTTTATGTTCTTATAAAAATCAAAAACAACAATAATAACGAATATAAAAGTATATTATTAATATTTGTTCAAAATGTTCTGAAGTTAACCGTCGCCGCCAGTCATTAAGAATCCATTAATAATGCCTTCACTATAATGCGAAAATTTGTCG
The DNA here is from genome assembly GCA_963583905.1 of Stenurella melanura. Classification (NCBI taxonomy): domain Eukaryota; kingdom Metazoa; phylum Arthropoda; class Insecta; order Coleoptera; family Cerambycidae; genus Stenurella; species Stenurella melanura. The sequence continues at coordinate 95,580,717 of OY757311.1, read as the reverse complement.
TTTCTACAAATTAGAGGCGATCAAGTGCCCAGGCACTGAACAATCTTCCTCCAATGCACCCACTAAAACATTCGCTGCCTTATCACCACAAGCATTGGTGGTCTCGTCCACATTAACCATTAATCCAGATGTATTTCCCAGGAAGCTCAGAAGAATTTCTTTGTCTAACACTATCACACTACGTTGATAAATATGCGATGGCACCTGACATTGTTATGTTTGCCACTAATACACTTTTCCAAAAATTGTCTAAAAAGTGGAGTATCTAGTTTTGACCACGGTATGTTACATCCCACCATCATTTCCACTAAATCTAAATTAAGAGTACGTTGACTATAACTATCAGTAGAGCCACTAGCACTAATATGCTTTTGTGAGGAAATGTATCTGTTAATACTTGTTTTAGATGTCCAAAGAAATTGTTGCAACTACTACAATAAAGATCTGTTCCATCAAATAGCAGTTCTGGGAAATCGCGAATCCACAAGTCTACTACAGCCTGAGAAACACTAGAAATTTTTGTATATCGCCAACTCTGTATAATTTCACTCTAGGTTTGTAGATACATATGTACATACATATGGCTAGATTTATACTACGGTTTGCAAAACTGCGATCTGGGATCGTCTACCCTGTCCCTTTATTGAATGTTGGCGTAAAAGCCAATAATTGGCACAGTGTAGGTAAAAAGCGATTTTATAATGTTTCACAATTTCGGCGACGTCGTATAATGATGAATGAAAAAAAGCTCAAAAATTTATTTTTGAAGACGTACAAAATTTCAAAATCTTGAGAATGTGATAAAATTTGATATGTATAACTAACTTTAACCACCTATTGCTTTGGTTTAAATCGCGTTATTAGATTTCTATAGGTGCGATCTTTAAAGCTTAAAATGTGTACTTTAAGAGGTTTTAGGAGGATTTACCTTAAACATTGAATTAACCTTCTTTCGTTTACGAAAATAAAAGAAAAATGTTTCTTTGCTCCAAAATTCGTGAAACTTGGGGTAAAATAAACGTTAATATCTTTTATCACAATAGTTATTTGGCATACCTATCCATCGGATCTTTTTATACATTACTTCCAGAGTAATATGTGAAAGTTTCAGATTTTTATCTTAAAAATTGTAGAAATGGTAGAGCTTTTACCGATCTCATCGGAAATCTCTTTATGTTCTGACTTCATATATGTACTATTCCTACATACATTCATTTTTATATTTGAAAATGTGATAATTCAATAGCCATATGTTTCTCGTTTCATTTAAGATTTGTTGAGCTCAATTTCATTAATTAGTTCAAAAGTTACAATAAATTTAGTGTAGCGCGCCGGTGACTGCGCAAGCTTCGCGAGCCGTACTTATGTGTCACCACGTTCCATTCCCGTGCGTTAAAAAAAAAATCTGGAGCTTATTTTTTTAGGGGTCGCCGGCATCTTACAGCTGTACACTTTTTTATCGTATTCTACACCAACAAAACTACTTATTCTGACAAATGCAGCCATATAACACTTAGTGACCGGGTTTTATCAATTTCTGTCTGTGACAACTGGGCTATTAGAGCTTACCAAAGATTAATTTGAGATCAACATGGTTAGTAAATACTTTACCTCTACTTTGTGCCAAATAAACAATCTTCGAAGTCTGTTGCTATACATGTTGAAACAAATACACAACTAAACATAAAATCTAGAATAATATATAAAAGGTTAAAAGTATGCATCACGTATAAACCTTCTCCAAACACTTCGCAAAATCGCAGAGATCCAGGAACCGATTTGATAAATAAAAGTTAATCCAGCTGTTCTTATGTATTTATTTTTAAAAAGTCACTGATCACTTTCTGCATTAACCGAGATTCGCGCATTTGCACCTGCATAGTGTTGTACGTATATAGTCGAGTCGCTGTATCAAAATTTGTAAAAAAAAAACAAAAAATGTTCAATACTTTACCGATTTTTTTTGAAACTTTGGAAATATCTTCTTGGATCCATAAGTCGAAAAGTTAAGAGTTTCTTTTTTGTCGGTCGACATTGTTAAATAAACAAATTAAGTTAACAATTGAATAACTTCCCGAATAATTATTCAAAATGGCAGAAATTTTTTTACGGGGGTTTTGGCGGTCGCTGATTACATACATAAATTTAAAAATTTATAAAAAGTATTTGTTTATTAACAAAAAATTATTAAGATACAAAAATTCGCGAGCATATATTTATGACATGTGAATCTTACAGATACGTCGTATGTAGGTATACACCGAAAATATAATTCCACATATACCACATATTCTGGAAAATATATAAAGAGTTTTTCCGTTGGAAATGTGAACTTAAATAGTTAAAGAACTCAACGTGATTTTGGACTATAACAACAACAAATGATAAAAATCTGCTAGATATCAAGAATACTCGAGGGCGCGTTCATTAGAAACATTTTGTTTTTTGTTTCACTCAAAAAATCGAATCCATTTTCCAGAAATAAAAAAAAACGAGCGGTTTTCCAGCTGTACTGAAAACAATTACACTTATTGGCTCCGAACAAGAAACAGTCGAAAAGTACATTTATTGGCTTCATTTTGCATTTTATTTCATTAAAAAATTCGAAACCGTTTCCTAGATATTGAAGAAAAACAGAGCAATTTTCCGACCTCACGCCGTGCGCCGGTGGGATAGGTGCTTGTGAGGGGTCACATTTGAAAACAATTATAGATATCAATTTCAAACAAAAAACAGTCGAAATGTACGTTTATTAGCTTAACTTTCCATTTTATTTCATTCAAAAATTCTGAACCCTTTTTCAGAAATTCGAAGAAAATGGAGCGATTTTCCGACCACACGGTGCTGATGTGATAGGTGCTTGTGAGGGGTCGCATTTGAAAACAATTATAGATATCGACTTCAAACAAAAAGCAGTCGAAAGGTACGTTTATTAGCTTAATTTTGAATTTTATTTCATTTAAAAATTCTAAATCGTTTTCCAGAAATTAAAAAAAAACGGAGCGAATTTCCGGCCGTACGCTCGCGGCGTAAATGCTTATTAGTAACGGCCTTTGAATACAATAACTGATTTGGACTCCAAACCAATAACATTTGAAACGTACGTTAAGCATGGTCATATTTAACATTTTGTTAAATTAAAAAATTCGGTTTCTCTGAGAGTTATCATTTTTTTAGAATGACAGATTTACAAAAATATTTAAAATAATGGATGATATTTCGGTCATTTTGAATCCGCCATTTTCAGTTCTGACTTTTTCATGTTAAATTAATAATTCGCGACCTAAGAAGCTTTTCTGGAAATTTTCCGATAGAATTATGAATATTCAGAGAGAATATTCTAAACAATTAGTGTCACAACCGCCATTTTTATTTTGGACCCTTTGATATCAAATTCGTAATCAGCGACCCCCAAAACCCCCCTAGAAAATAATTCAGCCATTTTAAATAATTATTCAGGAAGTTATTCAATTGTTAACTTAATTTGTTTATTTAACAATGTCGGAGGTTCGACCGACAAAAAAACTCTTGCTTTTTCGATTTATGGACCCAAGAAGATATTTCCACAGTTTCAAAAAAATCGGTAAAGTATTAAACATTTTTTGAGTTTTTTAAAAATTTCGATACAGCGACTCGACTAATATAGCCTGTAAAACAAGTGCTTTGTCATGTGTCGCATCAAATGAGATCTGCGCAGTGTTGCAATTTTTCGGATACCGTACTTATGCATTTTGCCACTAAAGATATATTCAAAAACGAGCGGTGCGCCCCCTGGGTCAATTGCGGTGAACTATTTTTACATACAAGCTGGGTAAAATTGCGGATTGCGAGATCCGGCTGTTATAGGTACAGTTGGCCCGCGCGCAACCTAAATACATCAAATAACTGGGTCCGACGCTGCGAGATCCGACTTTCGGATCTCAGGATCTCGCAATCCGCAAGTTTGACCATATACAGATCAGATATTCGGCCATCATATATTTGGTGTGTCGAATATTCTAATAATAATTATTGTGAAATCCTAAACTGTACAAGTATTTTGTTAAACTTATGCTTGCTATTATTAATGTATAGTAAGAGTCACCTATTGTCAAAGTTTAGCGAATTTGATAGATGTTAAAATAACTAAACAACCAAGTGAAAACATCTCATCCCATGTATAATGGTGATAAATTCCATTTGTAATTATTATGTAAGGTCTAAGAGATACTGTCTGGCCATTTATTTAAAAATGTACAATTGCACCGTATAATTGAATAGATTTTAAATGATACAGAATAGAGATTGCCACCCAGCAAACAGGGAAGTAGAAGTAGAAACGAGGCTTTAGGCTAACGCAAGAGAATCAACTTGTAGATGTAAATCTGTGGTGGGTGTGTATAAATTACCGAGCGTTCTATACAACGACTAGAGACAAAAAATGTACGACCAACACTGTTAACTTTATATCTCAAACAAACCCAACTGTGAGAATCATTACTGTGAAAAGTATTAATTTATTAGTTAAGTACAAAAAAAATGTTGTTTGGTTTCATGCTTAAAACACTAACTAAATAACAATAAATATAGTTAAAAAACTTTCACATAAATAGTTAGTTATTTATTCAAATAAATAAACGTTGCAGTCGGGCGCGACCGACTGCATATATCTATTTGATTATATTTTGTTCGAATACAACACAATTCAACCAAATGCAATTCAATTATATTGTAATAGTCTCATTAAAAGCTTTAATACCATTTTAAATGTAATTGATATATCACTTACTTTCTGTAAAGTTCCTAAAAAACAGTATATTGCAGTTTTGATATGTTATAGAATAACACCGAATTTTTGTTTGCTTAATCAAGAGCATTAGTAACATTTTTCTCTATATTATAATTAAATTTCCCATGGCTCAATCTCAATATGAACTATTTCAGCTATTTTATGTATCTTCTAAAGGACCCGCACATTCCTTATGGAAAATGGTCCTCGGTTAAATTAGCTAAAAATTTAGCACGTTTTAGTGACTCACTAATTATGAGTTCTCATGACCACAAATTCTAGAAATTGACAGTTTTTTCTACAACCGTTTGAAGCGTTCGCATTTTGCAATTACACGATGTCAGAAAAAAATTGTTTTCTTCTGCGCTACGAACATAAATACGTTATTTCTGAAAATTTGTCCCTCAAAATATCATCACCATTTTCCATAACGAATAATCTTTATTTGAGGCGTGATAACAGCTTTGTAACATATTTGGATCAAAAGTTTACGTTACGTCAAAGTAACCTCAATATCTTAAAAATGATGTGATGGAAATTCTATAAAAACCTTCCAGAATAACGTATTATTGTTCATAGAGCAGAAAAAAAAGTATTCTACATCGGCGTAGTGGAATGGAGGAATAGTAAATAATTATTTTAAAAAAATAAAATTTTCTTTGCTGAAATAGGTTTAGAGTGTCATGAAATATCTAGATATTAAATTTGAGTGAAACAAAATTTCTGTCTGTGAGTTCGTCTCAACCAGGGTATTATATTCGTGGGGTTTTGGATCATCGTTACAGTGTTTTGTCGTGACAGTTTAATGTGGCCCCGTGCGTTTGCAGGAAGGCGTTTCCTAATAAAATGGACTCTGTCATATTTCTAATGACGTCTACTTCTTCGATAGCTAGGTTTCCGTTTATCATAATTGGCAGTGTTACTGTACCCACAGAACGGAATTTATTGCCTTGGATATTTCCTAATTCGTTCATATAGTAGGGGTTACTACATAGTCCCTCCTTCTCCGAGCCTGCTAATGGCTTCAAATTGTTTGTTTAATATCTGGTCGGAAATCCTCGGCAGTTGGTATTTTACAATGATCCAGGGATGTCTTCGTAGGACTTTTCGGTCACTTTGTTATCTTCTCCTCTGGGCTGCGTGGTCTGTGATATTTTAAAACATTTTAAATTGTTAGTTTATTCTTTTTTCGATCTCTTCGGTTTAATGATTCCCTACCATACCAGGCGTTACCTATCTTACGGCAGCCTCTATGGCAACACTTTCTTTAATCATAACTTACTCTCACCCAATACTTCGCCTTTCCCTACCTATCAATTCCTATCCTTTTCTTTCAGCTGTTTGTACTTTTGTTTTATCGTTTTTGTATTTTATATCCTTTTTTGCTCCAAATTCCTTTTAGGGCGATAAATTTAATTAAAAATCCTAACTTCTTGCCTTCCCTAGCTTCCTAACGGCAGGTAGACCGTTGGGACTCCAATTGCTTCGAACGGGTTTTTTCGTTGAACTTTTTCCTGTGCCAGCAGCTAAAACTTAATAAGTGTTTTGTGCTCTAGTTCTTATTGTGTTAATGTTAAGTATCTAAAGCCTGCTAAGAACTGGTCGTGATCCACCCAACCCTACCCACACCATAGGGCTACGCGACGTGGTTGTCTGGTTGGCTCTGGATCGCGACCGGAGAGGCAACATTGTATTGCTTAATTTTAATAAATTATTAAATGATTGGTTGGATAACGTGTGATGAATTGAAGCCGTCAAATTTATACAAATTTATATTTATAGTCGGGCGTTGGATGGGCGTATCTTCGAGAATAGTAGGGCTGTGTTGGGAGATAAGACAGTAGTCTGCGTTGTATAGTGTATAGTTGAATTTTCAATATCTGGGATTGCCAATTGTTGTTCGCAATCTGACTCCGGGACCGTGTTTGGAGCGGTTAAGGGTGAAATTCGCTTATATACAGGGTTCAATTGAAAAGCTCGAGGTTCCAATTTTATAGGTATGTGTGGTTGTGAATTGCGAAAACTCAGGAGTCATTTGAGGTGATGAGGATGGAGTGCAAGAAGTGTGATTCTCGGCTTTTGGCGAACGCACGGGAGCTTGGGGGATGCGAAGAGCTAGATCTTCAAGCACGAAGGGTGGCACAGACATAGGAAAATTTTATTTCATACAAGGTATTCTTGTATCGTCAATTTCATTTTTTGGACGTTCATATGCAATTTCTAAAGATACTATAAAAAAATATGTATGGTAAAAAAAACAATTTTTTATTATACCTTTAGAGCGCCAATAAACGAGAAATTGGCGATTTTTCAATTTAAAAAAATTAATAACATTGACAATATTAACTGTATGGAACATGTCTCGTTGGAAATCGGCCTAAAAATATTTAAAAAATTTGTTTGATTAAAAAATGCAATATTTCCCTTTGTTATCATTATAAATAAAATTGTTTTTAATAATATCAGACCACGTTACCGTCTGGCAACATAGATTTTCATAATCGGTAGTGTCTCCTGAACTGAGTCCTGCATCAGAAATGTATTCGAAACTCCTGCGCCCGTTCCATATGCCCTAAATTATTAATATATCATTTTTTTGTTTACCAAATTTCTATGGAAAAATAGTATGAATGTAAAGCCGTCTTAGGTGGAATACTAAACTTTTGAAAATAAGTAATCGTACGTTGAAAAAAGTCATTAAAGAAGTTATAGTAGCAACTACCTTATTTTTAATTCACTTGTATATTAGTATGTGCATTAGAAAGAAAAAAAAATGAAAAAATAATAGCTTATTTGTTTGCAAATTTGTATGTCAAAAACTACTTGAGATAAAGTGCCGAACCTATAGAGAAAATCACTGCACAGTCAAATAATTTACGCACTGACTCTCTTTTGTATGCAAAAATTACTTAATAAATATTTTAATATAAACTCAATCAAGTGTAATTATCAATTCAAAAATTTAAATTTAAAATGTTCTATATATCCTTTATCATTAAGCTGTTCTAATTCCCTAACATAATTAATTATATATAAACATCATCCATCGACTTTGGATGAAACTAAAATGAGCCATTTATTATTTATGACCCTTATGTATACATAATATTTTATAGTTATTCTTGAGAAAGTCTATCTATTTAAATTACATAACTGCTTAATATCAGTGGCGCTCAGTAAATATGGTTATTGATATAAAAGGGAAAAATCTGCAATTAAATTTTTAAGTATGTTAATTATGAAAATACGTATAAAAATAACACAGAGATCAGCTATACAGTTTCAGTGAACACTTTAAACGATTGCGATTGATTGGTCGGGAACAAACCTACTTTTTCGTTAAGATTCCCTATACACAATGACACGATGAACCATTACTATGGGCCATCGTGTAGAGGAACAATGGTCTAGGGTGGCGTATGGCTGATCATCGCCAACGATGGGCGCTGCGCTGTATCGGTTTCTTGAATACACATCAAAGAAATGCGGTGGATAGTGGCTGACATGTGTCCACACGATGGTTCATCATCCTAAACTCAGTTGAAAGTTGAAGCAAGTTGAGTAAACGTCAAAAATGATACACAATTGAAATAATGTCGAAACGTTTCAATTTATGGAAACGTACCAAAATGAGCCTATTATAAGGAATCCAAAACATGAGCAGCGGTGTTGTGTCCATCTTATTTTTCGCCATATCTTTTTAATTACTTTTTGTCCTACACATGTGAGTAACAGTTAAATGTGCTAAGTAGATAAACGACAGAAGTCGCAATCATTTCAGCATCCTCGAATGGTTCACAGTCGGCATCTATGACGACGGCCGATGATTGGCCATCGAGTAGAGTAGCCTTTACAGAGAGTTGAATTCCCTACAACTAGGAATAATGACAAAAATTATACATTTTAATTATCGAGATTGTTTAAATATTAAACAAATATGCCAAAATAAACATGTCCATAATTTGCCGTAATTGACGTAAATCAATTTTTTCGGGCATGCCTTATCACTGTAGATTATACGGCTTTGAAAATTGTTGATAACAAACATTACGTTGACTGTGCCAAACTAGAAAATTAATTTTGCGACGTTCACATTGGCGTCGTTGGTGAATTATTACTGTTAATTTGCTCGCTATCTACTTATTAGTTTTGGATCTCCTCTTCAAATCCCAGCTTCAAATGTGATCAAACGTATGTTAATTATGAGCTTCTTTTCTTCATTCATTTCGTTTCTATATCTGGAGGATTTTCTACATCTGCTTAAGTTGCTTGTCTAATTCTAATTGAATTCGACAACTCATTAACTCAATAGTAAGATTGATCTGAGACTGTATTGTGTAATTCATTGCATTACACAAATTGTGTAGTTACATAGGTTTAAATACGATGGCTGGGAAGAGTAGTCCTACTGGCATTCGACTCTCGAGTCAAGATCCGCTGCCGAAAAAATCCTAGTAAAAATCATTTCAGTTCGATTTGGCACTTTGAGTGGCAATTTGTCGCCAAAATTACATAGAATGTTTTCATCCCATTGGGTCAATGGGTATCTAATTCTTAAAATTAGCAAATAAAATAAGAAATTGTGTTACATAAATTTAGCAAACTTGAAAATTGATTGCCATATCAACCTTTTTGTCGTGAAAATACCAATAGTACTGTTCAAAACTGAAATGCAAACGTTCCCTTAAATACAAGCATGTATGTATATACATGGATCTTTATCCAAGTCGCCTATCGTTTATGTCTATATTACAGCTCTAATTTACAAGTTGTATACAATAGTAGTATAATGTAATATTTAAATTTAATCTACCTTATTTTATAATTATAGGATTCTACAAACTATACAGCATTTTTGAGTCGTTTATTATTTATGTAGAATTATTAAAATATTTCGTTGGCATTTATTAACAGGGACAGGCTAATAATGATTTATAAAAATGTTGAGCGACCAATATAATATAAAAATGAGAAAGCTTGCAAGAATTAAACTGCTCTATTTGTCACATCGATACGGTTCAGTATAGTTTAAATTTGTTAATATGACACTACTGAATAAATTTAAATAATTTATATTACAATTGTCTGAAAATTTCTAAAAGGTTGCGTTTGAAATAAGTGTGAGAGGGGAACTCTTGCTTTGATATTGCATAATTTAAAACAAAAATTGTGTAATGAACACATTCAGCTGTAAATTTATTGAGGGAGATAATTCGTTAAATGCACTTACATCAGTTGCTTCACCAATCGTCATTACAGTAAAACGTGTCCAGCGCACCCAAGATAACGAATACGGGGTCTGTGCCTATGTTATGTCAAGACATCGCTAAACATTATCGCAAATTCTTGTTATATAGGTATTAATAATTTGTATTAATTAAAATATTCTTCAATAGTTTTAACTGCGTGAAGTCCGACCTTAGTAGAACATTACCAGTAACAGCGGTAATAAGAAACTTCCGGTGTCTTTACGCATTAATATATTTATTGAAAAAATAGATAGCGTGATTCCAGCATTTTTTCTGAAGATATTACATCAGCTATGTATTCGAAAATACGGCCGAGATTGATGCCAATTCAATAATAATAATCTATAGCGTGGTACATACGGCAAGTTCCGAAAGGAGAAATTAGTTTTCTTACAGTCTAGCCTCGAAAGCTGAGGCTAGTTATTTAGCTCAGTCATTAGATATATTTACCTCGAAACAAATCGGAGGCGGATGACTTTTTTCTAATGAGTTGTTTGGATGGTGAGCAACAAGATCACGTAAAGTTTGCATGATTTCCAGACCGGCAACATTAAAAAAATATATTTGCTTCTCCGGCATTCTCCCAAAATCTCTAAAATGTGTTGAGGTAGGAGAAAATAAAAAATATTTTTAGAAAAAGTATACATTTTCACACAAAAAATGTATCTACAAAAATGTTGTCTAGTGCCACGGATTTTCCATAAAAAAATAGTGACGTGGAGATATTGGATGAGATATCGGATGAACGTGCCAAACAACGCCACCAAGCAAGTGCTCGGGTCCTCGCGAAAATAGCCGAACACACTATTTTTTAAGGTTTAAGTGGTTGAATGTTAAATGATAGTAAACTGTCTTCTAATAGAAAATGTTGGTATACTTGGCACTAGTAAGAAAAAGTCAAATGCATTTCTTTAATTGCCACAAAAACAACAAGGTCGAACGCGCGTTTTGCAGTACTTGGCGCGCGAAAAACCCTTACACAAATTAATAATTAAGGAATCATTTACTATTTAGAAAATGACCTCATTTTTGTATATTGTATGTTAACCCTTAGAAAATGTTCGAACTTTTTATTTTGGTCTACGGGAAACTTTCGAGAAATGTGTCAGTTTGAACATCATTAAGTTACATTTGCTTAAGTTTATGCAGTTTAAAAAACACTACTTTTGAAATTATTTCGTAATTTCAGAATTTGTCGGACAAATATATTTACATGTTATCAGAACTCAGAGACAAAATTACTTAGATACATAAAACAAATTCAGTTATCAAGTAAAAGATAACTTTTCAAATAGTCAAGAACAAAATTATAAAATTCTACATGTTTTTCTAAATCTTCAGTGCATCACGTGATAAGCAAAAATATCGATATTTTCAGTCTCGAGAATGTAGTTCGCTAAGAAATATAATATAAATTCTGATATGATACTTACAGAATAAATAGATAAGAGTATCGCGTATACATAGAATATAGTGGAACGGCACATGTGTCTGTCTACCCGTTTATAATACAACGCACTATATTCAGGTACCGGAGCGGTAGCGTCAGCTTCGCTCGACTCCGATTTTACTGTTGCTGTTATGTTGTGTATGATATTTTATAGGATAAGTCCCATTTACAATAATTATTTTCTATTACTCCCTCCAACAAATATTGTTTAATAGTGCAATTTTCATAATATATTTCGTACCTGGGATAATATTTTGCGAATATAGCACGACACAGATTCGCACCTCGCTTGCTCCACTACTTCTATTTCAATAATTTTTTATGGAAAACCTGTGACATTAATATAATATTTTGTAGACATTTATTGCTTAGAAATGTATGTTCTTGAAAATATACCAAAAAGAAAAATATTTGATTTTTTTTATGTTGCCGGTCTGGAAACTAGATGATCTTATTAGCTACACTTCAGAGAACTCATAAAAATCTTCTACCTTGGCTAATGGTTTGTTCCAAAAGGACAAGGAAATACCTTAATAACAATAAACAAATAAACATAGCAGCCTGGGTTTACTGACTGCTACTACCTATTTGACAAATAGTCCCTTCAAATTAGGAAAAATCAAAGAAATTTTCCGACAGCTATGAGACCTGTAAAAGGTGTAGCATTTAGGTTGTTTGATTGATGATTTTCACCTCTCGCAGTTCTAAACAAGGGTGGTTTTTGAGAAATATATACATACTATATATGAATTTTAGCGCTTTTTCACCATTTTCTGTATTTTGAGGAAAAACTATGCATTTTGGTGAAAAATATCAGGAGAGCAAAGTTGTAGAGCATAAAATTTCCTACAATTTTCTTTCCTTTTTTACGTTTCTTTCTCGAATTTCGCATAGTTTCGCCGCTAGAGGGCGACAAAGAAAAATATATATGAATTTTCGCGGTCTCTAGCGAAGAAACTATGCGGAATTCGCAAAAACGTAGATCATAAAAATGTTCTACAATTTTGTTCTCCTGATATTCTTTACTAAATTGCACAATTTTAGCTGAAAATCTGAAAAAGGCGCAAAAGTCTACATATGTATCTTTTTCGCGTCCTCTAGCGGCAAAACGGCGCGGTATTCGAACAAAATTGTAGAGACAAAATTTATGGGAAACTTTATGCTCTACAACTTTGCTCTCCAGATATTTTTCATCAAAATGCATAGTTTTTCCTCAAAATAGGCGGAAAAGGGCCAAAATTCATATATATGTATATAATTCTCAGGTTAGAATGCAAAAAATTGGCTACTTGCGATTGAATTTAATTTTCCTTATCTATGTAACCGACTACACAGGCTAGTCTTGGAAGAAATTAGTTTTGAAAGTCACAGGGTAGCTTCGAAAGCAGAAAACGGTTTTGTTTTGTCACGAAAGGACAATTAAGGGTCTAAGTATCAGGTATATCGCAATAATAACTGGTAGAAGTTGCAGTCGGATGTGGCCAACTGCGAATACCTATTTGAGAAACATTTTGGTCGAATACGACACGATGATATTCTATGTGATGCTACTGATATTAAGTACAGAGACAATATATACTTTTTATTGTTCAAATAGGTATTCATAGTTGGCAACGTCCTACCGCACGTTTAATTGTTTCATCATAGTTTTATTTATTAAAATACCTTCTAACATATATAACCTAAGCTACGTAAAATTTATACGAATCTGAGATCTGTACTTTGAAGTTTCGATATCTTGTACATTTTTATATTTTTGTGTGCTTAATAAAAAATCTTAACATCTTGCTCTAAAATATTAAGAAAATGCATTTCATATAGACTGACAGTTTATACGCGTCTAGAGAGCGCTCTAAATGGCAGACATAACCTAATGTTAATAGGGAATAATCTACTATACTATTTTACAAACGATTTAAATCTGGTAAGAAAATATTAAGCTTAACAGAAATTATCGTGTTTAAAAAGTTCGGTAGCGCCTGAACGCAATTCTAATTCATTTCGTATTAGTCTAATTAATAACACTACAATGGCATTTTAAAATAAAATTGATATATTCATTAATATGCGTAAACATCTCTCTAGCCTGGGAGACACACTCTGTAGTATACATTTTGATGTGTTGTAAACCTTAATAACATTTGGTTTAAAACTATATTATAACACAGTCTATACAGAACGTGATAGTTTATAGAGAACACCCTGTATAACGAATATAGACCAATTTCAATAGGGAGTGCTATATTATGCTAGTACATACATACAGATACAATCAGAGTAATTTTTTATTCGATATCTCAATTCACACTGTTATTGAACGGATTTTTATACAAAATATTTGTTTCTACGATTGATATTAAAAAATTTTGTTTGTCTATAATGTACCGATTTAATATAAATGTATAGTAAACAAATAAATATTGCAGTCTGGATTGACTGACAAATATTTTAGTGGCATATAACAATTTATTTTTATACTGCGTGTCAGTAGATTATCTTTCTTTCATTACATAACGAAATCGTTGGTAAAACCAAAAGTGCTCACCCTGCAGGTTCCTTTATTTAATATATGCTATACGTATAACATTATTTCATTTGTCAAATCTTTTCAAATCAAAAACTAATCCTACAAAAAAGTTGCCTCCATTCTTTAGCTTTGTTTCTTCCTAATTCGCTTGGTATATTTCAAAAGACAAAAAAGTTTCCCGATTATTATATTAACCTCTGAACATTCTCACGCTTTATCGACAGCAAAAAATTCATAATTTCTATACATATGAAAATTTGACCTTCATATTAACAAATACGGAGTGATAACAATAAACTCCTGTTTGATTTTCTTCGTAATTTTATCACCTGAATATTACAGTTTCAATATTCTCTTAAAAATGCGAATTTACAAAATCTATCGTAAAATTTTCACCATAAAGAAATAAAGAGAAAATTAAATTAAAGACAACTTTATTATCTAAGTAAATGTATTATTTACATGTTTTGCAAAAACTAATATTTAAACAGATATTTACTAAAATGGGCTCAAATACACACCGCCACCCCTGTATTCTATTCCACTCCCTCACTAAAACATATTTTTATTTTGATAACCTCTCCAATAATGAAGTGGGGATGTTGGGGGTTGTGGTGGGGGTGGCAGATGTGTATTGATTGTTGGAGCATGACTGTTTACATTCTAAGCATACTGAATTATATTTTAATAGAAATTCATGTTTTGAAATCAATTGAATTGTAATTTTAAAATATTTACCGAAAAAACAACTTTCTTTTATACAGGATGTCCCGTAAATAATGGATAATTCTGAAAATGGTAATAGGCCAGGCCATAATCCATCAGAATATCACAGCTTGACCTTATTGAAAACCTTACGATTTTCGAGATATGGGTACTATTTTGAAATTTTGAAAATGTCTGCTCTAGGATAATAGTATTTTGCAAGCCACTGCCACAAAGTAAGGATTTTTTTAGATAACGACGATATTATTCTGGAAAAATCTGCTTCCACCAAGATTCCGCCTGCTAACTTTGACCTTTGATGATATAAAGAAAAGTGCAAAGTGAAACTTAATACTTATCTCTAAAACTTGCCCACTTATTATTATATTCTAGAATGTTTAAAACTTCTGAGGTAAGAGGACGAAGAACGATGGAAATAAAATAAAAACTAATTTCACCTGCATTTATCAAACATTATTAAAAAGAAATAGTGGAACAACTTATAATAAATGTCCAAATTGCTCTCATCCAGTCCTGGTGCAGGCTCTGTACCTTTTAATAAAGGAACGTTTTAAATGGAGTTAATATCCGGATCGGCTGATTTCTTCAGCGAATACTCCGATACGTTCATACAATTCATTTCAGGATTGAACAGGTCGGAAGTACACCTTTTCCTTCATGCATTCCCACTAAAAAAATGTCTAAAGGATTTAGGTCTGGTGGCCTGGGTGGTCACAGAATCGGAACTAATGTTACAACTAATTAATTGTGTTATAACTATAATAAAAAATATTTTAACAAGTTTCCATTCTCACTCCCGGTTTGTTGCTTAACCGCTTGTCGGAATCGCCAGGTTTGTTTCTTAATTGCAGATCGAAATCTCTTCCGGTGTTATTCAACTCCGTTAAATCCAGAGATCGGATTCTCATGGACATTTCAGGATCAGATTTCGTGCACTATCGCTTTTTGATTAAATTGTACGTACTTCTATCGAAAAGTAATTATCGAGACAAGTGCAATGAATGAATATCATATGACCATAACACGCTAATATAAAATAACTAATACCCAAAATAAATAAGTATGTAATAATAATAACATAAATTTATTTATATTTAATCCATTACAATAAGTTAACATAAGAAAATTATGTTATTTTAAAAGCTTATGAGAAGCTTCAGTGAGAAAGAATTAACATTTACTGCGGCTCTGTGCATCAAATTGTTACCAATATTTACAAAAAAGTAAAACAAATATTATTGGAAATATGCAAATAAGTTATAAAACTTAAAGAAATTTGAAGAATACTTCTTAATGACAAATGTTTTAGGTACGTACGTCTAAATTATTTGCTTTTACGCAAATATTATGTTTTTATATTACATGTTGTACATGTTTTATTGTAAAATTTTGTCGTATATTTACTTTATTTATTTCACAATCCAATGTGTCTAATACATTTAAAATATATTTTTGCACTGTACCTCTGTAATTTAGACAAAAACAAAATTGTATACATGCGTTCGCCACTTTTGTAAATTTTTTATTAATGACAAAACTAACCCATAATTATATGACCGTAAAGTTAAATTTGAATCACTTTAAAATTCTCTGGCCACTATTTTTTGCTGCTTAATTCTAAATAAACCTACTTAGTTTATAAATACATATATACATTCTTCAATAACATTTGAAATTGTAGCATATCTGTTCTTCTGCTTGCAGGCTTTCATAAAATGCATGGGTATGGGTTAGTGCAGACGATACGACTAGCATTAGGGATGAGATGGTAATGTATGTGTGTGTTTGGTGCTGTGGAGGAAAATGTTGCGATGCAAGCACATTTGATAGTTTTAAAAACGGCAAATAAATGTAATTCTCTGACAATAGCTGCCCTCGTGACCAGCTCTCTAATGCCTTGTGAGGCGAAAATCACTAAGCAAAGAAGAAGAAAGTTTTACTGTTTACATCGGATGCAGAATCATACATGAAATCAGCTGGGAGACTTGTGGAACAGACTTCGTAGAGTTGCCGCGATCATTGGAGAATGTTACCATGACGTCGACAGACGTATTAAGTGTAAGGGAAATATTTTTGAAAGTACCAGAGCGCAGGAGATTTATCTACGATACCACTTCCTCCAGGGCCTATATTGACACGGAGGGGCACTTGGATAGATGTTGCATCTCGCTACTATATAAATTTTGAAGTAATAAAAGTAGTGCAACAACTAAATGATAACGAAACGGTTATTTCGCGTGCTAAACAAGCTTTCATGGAACACCGAATCTAAGAAATTCTACGAGTAGACTACATACATTCACCAGAATTTTTCAAAAACGCCTGTTATCCGTAGTCTTCAGTGGAAACCAACAACAGAATAGTTTTCTGGCGTGGATGCATGCAATATTGCATTCGACTTACGACAGTTTATTTTGCCCGGTTGAGTGGAACTCCGAAACGCGAAACGAGTGCAAGTTAAACTGGAAAGACTTTTACACCGAAACCCACGGTCTACTGCCCTCTCTCATATCGTGGATCCTTTAATAGGAAAAGAGGTAGACTTTTCATTATTCAACATACACGTGCCATCTATAAAACATTATGCGTATTTAAATATACCCCAACTAAATCTGTGGACGCTAAAACATCGTTATCGGAGTATTCTTGGGTTCTTGACAAGAAACGTGTAAATTTGAAGTCTCAGTATTTAGAACAACTCTTACTTGTCAATGTTTATTATTGTGCCACCAGAAATACATATTTCTGCTACCCTACGTGTTTCACCAAGTGTTACCTTCATCACATTGACAAGATATGATTGTATCAGTTTAAAATATGAATTACGTACCAAGTAAAAAATATTGTCAGAAACGTATCTGAGTCCGCCCCAGATAAACTGTGAAAGGGAACAGTGTAATCCGAATCCCCGTTATAACAGTCGTGGGCCGCCAATCCCTAAGTTAGAGCGGTGGCCCAGAGAGTAGGTGAAGTTGGCAGCCGAGGACCGTGGTTGGGAGTCCACGTTAATTTGTAGATTCCTAGTTATAAAGTCCAATGTGGCTTAGTAATCTAGTAAAAAGTACCTATTCACATTTAAAGATATAGAGATACAATTCCTAATGAAACAAACAACTTAGTTATCATAATAACTAGCGTAATAATGAGATGCATCCAAAACAGTTCCCCAATATTTTTAACAATTTGCAGTATAATTACACAGGTTTACAAAAATAAAGGTTGTGATCTGGCGATCTGGACTATGATTCCTTATGTATTTTTGTGTGCTGAAACCGAATTTTCAATTTAAAAATTTTCTACCACGTAGATTTCGAGTAAATCCTGGTATTTACTATCAAAAACCGCATTTTTGCAATAAAATCGGAATATACTCGAGATTTACGCGGTAGAAAATTTTTTAAATTGAAAATTCAGACGCCTGTTCACTAAACCTATCATGCCTTAAGTATTTTTGGGTGCTGAAATCGAATATTCAATTTGAAAAATTTTCTACCACGTAGATTTCGACTAAATCCCTGTTTTTACTGTCAAAACCATATTTTGGCAATAAAAAGCGGGATTTACTCGAATTTTACGAGGTAGAAAACTTATTAAATGGAAAATTCAGTTTCAGCATTCAAAAATACACAAGGAATCATGGTCTAGATCGCCAGATCACAACCCTTTTTTTGCAAACCTGTGTTATTATTGATGGCGTTACATTTATACAATGATAAAGCAGTAACATGTAAATATAATTTTATTTAATAGTAAACGAATTAAAATGGTCACCTACAATTAATAATAAACTATTAATGATGACATTCATTGATTTGTTAGAGGTAAAATAGGAAATATATTTAATATAGTGCAGATATTGTAGGCACAAGGGTCGGATGAAGATAAACAACAATAATTAATAAACTTATTGTAGGTATTCAAAATCAATGAGTTTAACAAAACATGCATATCTATTTTTCTATCTAGCTCTACTGTGTTACCATCATTACTAAAGTTCTTTTGATCAGTTGTGTAGCAGTGTAGCATTTACTTTTTGATCATTCAATTAGTAAAGGAAATTCAAGATATGTCATCAACTAAACAGTGTGTTTCATTGAAAAGTAATATCGCAACTATATCGAAATCTTAAATAACTAGCTGTTCGAAACGAAACAAACGAGAGTCTGCTAGTATATACACTGGAGGTACAAGATACATTGCACGATTTCAACATTTCACTCGTATACAGTTAAAGCTAATAAAAGAACATAACATATACGATGATCTAGAATAACATTTTTCGTAAAGAATTTAGAGAAACAAAATGTTGCTAATTATTACTAATTAATCTAATGCATAACGAATAAAAGCTTCCACCTTTTATGCATCTTTTAAGTGTCCCTAGGGCACTATAACACTATACTGCATGTTTTGCACACTGCACGATAGCCGACTTTTCGCAGACTTATATTCTCAGCATAATTTTGTGAAATATTATCCTTTCTCCGCCCCGACATTTTATTTACACTGGAAGAATTCGAACTCTACAAAACTACTCATTTATTTCCGTCTCCCTTCGTGAGCTTAGGAACGAAATTCGAGGAAGTGGGACCAAGCAAATTTATAGGCAGTATTTTCAGTATTTCTAGTTTTTGTGGCCTTAGCGCGTTTTGATACATTCATGTACGCCCTTGCAGTCTTTTTGCGTTCTAATCATGATAATTATTTACGATTGTGCTAGTGCTGCTGGGGTAAGTCTTTGAATTAAACTATTTGGTGTAAAGTACTTGTTGAAAAATATGGAAAATTGTTGTTAGATAGATTTTAGATGTTCGGAAAGATTATTTTATACTCTAATATATTTACAAAATTATGATTTGATTTTTCCGAAAAAGAAAAAACGTAATTTCCGACTAAACATGCAATATTTTCCTGATCATTAATATAATCAAAACATTAAAAAATTTGCATTTTGAATATTTCAAGAAAATTTACTTTTTGGTCATAACTTTCTTCTTTGATGTTCAATTGCTTGTTTCTTAGCGGCTTCAAATCTTCGACAAAAAAACCTACGTCATTATGGGGTTTGATTCATGAATCTGTCTCAAAAACTACCGAGAGTATTGAGAGGCGTTCATTAACTGGGGCACCCTGTACAAATGTAAAATACCTGGATTCTCAAAGAAACAATCACCAGACTTGTAACAGGTTAAACGACCGGTTCTTATTATGTTGTGAAAGGCAGCATCGTTACTGAAGGCGAAGGCTACTGCGGACGATTATTTTCTCAAGGAAGATGATTTACACATATTTTCTATAAATATAATTAAAATTTAGTGTTTAAAGTTGCACAAAATTATTTCAAATCAGCTTGACTATACCTTCTGTGAATCGACAAGGTCTTACATCTTCTACTTATTGCGTTCACCCTAATTAACAATTAAAACCAAATTTGCTTGTACGCGAAGCCGATTTTCTTCAACATCTATATCAACAAAAAAGAAAAGTTTTTACATCTATGTGTGCAGATAATAGAGCTATTTACAGCTCCACTATAATAATTAATTATACAAGTTAATTGACGTTTTCAGTAATACGTCCATTTTCATAAATAACTGAAAAATACCACATCGTTAACGTTACCAAAGAAGGTATTACAATTTTATCTTTAATTAGAGTATTATTACCTTAAATTTGTATAATGCTTTATAATGCTATAAATAAGGCTCGAACTTAGCTGTAATTACGACTTATAAATTTTCAGTACGTACCAGACTCAATTCAAGCACTTTGTGTGTAAATTGATTAACGGCTGATAGAAAGCGTTCCCACGATGCAATTCGAGGATATAATAATAAGTATCGGCCAGTAAATCTTACAGAATAACTTAAACAATTACTCGAACACCAAACACGCCTACAATCATTTACATACATATCTGGCTGTTATAAAGATATGTGAGTGCTAAGCTGGATTTATGTTTGCAAGTGTCAGTCCTGTTGCTATTAATTATTGTTTAATTAAATTTTGCATTATTCTAATTGATTGTTATCAACAAAGGTTTTTTCATACTAAGTATAAATAAAGTTGTGAAATTGTTATCTAGTACTAACTAGAGCAATCCCTTATTACAGGAGCGAATTAGTGAAACTCTTAGGTAAGTTTGAACCAGATGCATTGTAGTTAATAAACTAAATACAAGTTTGGTCGAATCTTTCTGCACCGATAATAAGATTTAAAGTTTTCTAAGTTAGAACATAATTTACTACACGATTTATGTTTCGTAGCTGCAAAGATGTATTATTTAGTTATTTTGTCAGTTTGTTTGTGTAAGAGACGAATCTTATATCCTCCTAAGTTGACGTTTCGACAACTCCACTATGTGAATGTAGGAGCAAAATTAACTATGGTTCTCACAAAACATTTTTCTTCTGCAAGTTTGTAGTGTTATTGAAGTTTTGAAGCGGCACAAGTAATAAAAAATAGGTTTCCATACTAGCTTTTGGTTTTTGTAATCTTTAGTTCATCTGCCTGTGGGGCCTATTACGTAAGTAGGTCGGGTACGTATGTGAAGACGCCGCGTATGGAAATCTCAACTTTCTTCCTCGATGGTAATGATGGCCCGCCATAAACGCCAAGTTAGATATTAATTACATCTTGGCAAATCGCGATACACCTTATATAACGCACGCACACATTATGATGAATGGCTACTAACTAGGCAAAATTATATTGTTTTGTTGTCTATGATTATAACAACACCAGCAGCTGCTTTCGTTGTGATTTGTTAAAAATAATTTTAATGAGAGATTGCATTTATTTTATTAATTTACCTACAACTATTCAACGGGATTATATCGCAGATACAGGATAGGATACAACAATATAGCGTTAAAAACTTAAAGAAAAACGACACTAAAAATTAAAGACTTTAAATGCGTAAAGTAATAATACATAGTAATAAGTAGGGATATAATATAAAAAACCGCTGCCTAAGGAATCACTACTTCCACATCCAGATTTTTCATTCAAGTCACTTTAAAGGAAAC
Organism: Stenurella melanura; assembly: GCA_963583905.1. Lineage (NCBI taxonomy): Eukaryota > Metazoa > Arthropoda > Insecta > Coleoptera > Cerambycidae > Stenurella > Stenurella melanura. The sequence goes on along the minus strand of OY757311.1, from coordinate 95,558,969 downwards.
AGCTCTTACCAGCTTGATTTACTTATTTTCCCCTATATAGTCCTATTTAACCCCCAACACTTCAACGGAATCATCTCAAAATATAATCTTGTTCCAGATGTCGTTATAATATAAACGTCTACCATATTTCAAGTTAATATCTCAATTTTATTTTATCAACCCCTTTAATAATGGAGTAAGGGTGGTGGGTGGTTGAAAAATATTATTAAAAAATCTGAGACCTTGGCTTCTATGACATACACCGAATATCAAGTTTCTGTACTCTTACCAGCTCGCTTTACTTTTTTCTCTATTTACCTTTACTTACCCCCACTTCTTCAACGCAATCATGTCAAAATATAATTTAGTTCCAGATGTCGTTATGATACACAAGTGTACCAAATTTCAAGTGAATATCTCAATTTTACTTTATCAACCACATTAATAATGGCGTAGGTGTCCTGGGGGGTTGAAAAATATTATAAATAATTTGATATCTTGACTTCTAGTACATACACTGAATTTCAAGTTTCTGTACTCTTACCAGCTTGCTTTATTTGCCCCATATACCCCTATTTAACCCCCAACCCTTCAACTGAATCATCTCAAAATATAATCTAGTCCCAGATGTCGTTATAATACATACGTGTATCAAATTTCAAATGAATATCTCAATTTTATTTTATCAACCCCTTTAATAATGGAGTAGGGGTGGTCGGGGGTTGAAAAATATTATTAAAAAATCTGAGGCTTTGGCTTCTAGTACATGTACCTAATTTCAAGTTACTGTACTCCTACCAACTTGCTTTACTTATTTTCCCTTATTTACCCCTATTTAACCCCCAACCCTTCAACGGAAACATCTCAAAATATAATCTAGTTCCAGATGTCGTTATAATACGTACGTGTACCAAATTTCAAGTGAATATCTCAATTTTATTTTATCAACCCCTTCAATAATGGAGTAGGGGTGGTGGGGGGTTGAAAAATAATATTAAAATATCTGAAGCCTTGGCTTCTAGTACATACACCGAATTTCAAGGTTCTGTACTCTTACCAGCTTGCTTTACTTATTTTTCCCTATTTACCCCTATTTAACCCCAACCCTTCATCAGAATAATCCCAAAATATAATCTAGTTCCTGATGTCATTGTTATGTATACGTGTACCAAATTTCAAGTGAATATCTCAATTTTATTTTATCAACCCCTTTAATAATGAATTGACCATCCACTACGTGGATGTGGAAGTAATTGACAACATCTAGAAAACCAGTAAGGTAAATAACAGAATTGGTATAAAATTATCAGAATTATGAGATGACAGTGATTTTATATTTACATTAGAATTATTAGCTTTCAGCTTTCAGATAATATTCTGAAACGTCGTTTAGACAACCGTGGCCCTTACAGGATTCTATCAACTACGCGGGAAAGCACCCGGAATCACAGCAACACTTCGTTCAACATCCGCGAAATACTAAGAAACAACATATACAATGTGTCCACGGAAAAGCGTTATTACAGAATTTCAAAAATATATAGAAGGCTTAAAAACGAAATTCGCTTTTTTTTACTATGAACACAATTTTATGTATTCTGCTCTTACTTGAGCCAAAACCCATTTTCAGTACGTTGGAATTTCAAAAATGCATAGAAGGCGCTGGGTGGCAGCTTCAGGTAAACTGCCATTTCTGTGCTAGATATTGAAAAATTTTATAAGAAAAACTTGCTCAAAATTTTAAAAAAATATGGCGGTGTACCGAATTTGATAACTATGCATTTTTTTGTACTTATTTACTCTTTTAATCAATCTGTCATGGAACCTAAAATGAAACGTCAATCATCTTGTATAGTTATCAAAGGGAATAGACCTAATGTGGCGTCCGTAGATCAACAATAGGAAAAGAAATGTTTTCCTCGAGTTGACCATAATTTTGACCATATATACGCTGCTATGGGTAGTTTATTGTTAATTTTTTTCAAATTTATGGAGCGCCATACTTAAAAGAAATAGAAATAGTTACAACAATGTATCCATTTCTTAGGTTTTATTGGTCCGGATACTTCCTCTGAGGAAGAGGATGACAATCTCCAAAAAGTTGGTCAAGTAATCGTAATATAAACATCACTACCCCATTATGGTTGTTTGTCTTATTATTCACTCAAACGTAAATTGTTGACAAAGAATCTTATAAGAAATTTTTTTTTAAATTTCATTTTTACTACAATCGTCGGACGTCGAGTTCTACGATAGCTAGAAATTTTTAAAAAAATTGCAAGTAAACTAGATAAAAAAGTCTATAACTGGAAATCATTTTCTAACATACAGGGCGAGCCAAGACGAAATTACAGGACCAAACGCCTTTTTTTTTAAATGGAGTGCTATGTATATGAGTACATTTTTTGAAGCCTCTTTCTAGGCTCTATTCATTCCCATATTAGCATTGAATACAACCACTTATGTGAATACCAGTTACGAGACATCTAATTAATGTTTTTGAATCATTTTCATTTCAGTTACCGGTGATACTTTTCATCGTTTGGCTTATGTGGTTCATGTTCTGTGAATGGATAAAGGATCGATTGCTTTCATTGGAATGACGTAGTTTCGATACATATCGAGTCAATTTAACTCTAATTTATCGTTGATATATGGCTTTTTAGTTCTCGAACAAGATACTTGAATTGCCAAAACAGTCTCCATGTCATCATCTTTTGCTTTTGATTTTTGTTGAACACTGAATATGAGGACCATAGGAACAACGATTTTAAATATCTCTATTTGCTGTAAAATAGGCAAGTAGTGCGATTTCAGCAAACTATTTTCACGATCGGATAATTTGACATGTGGCTTATATGATAATGGTACAATTTGCTGATTAGTAACTAAATTACCTGCCGATCGAAAGGCAGTAAATAAATTGACAAATACGTTGGCATCATCGAAAGATGATCAAAACCGTTTAAATCATCTTCTAATGATGCTAACGTGATTAGCGAAACACCCATCGAGTGTTAGTATTCGAATGTAGTGTTCAGGAGTTTCGGTGTTTCTGGAAACTACAACTTCAGGAGCAACTATTATAAAAGTTTGAAATATCAGTTTACCCAAAGTTACAGCCACGTTAAGACAAATTTAATTCCGTTAAAAGCACACCTATTTCAATAATTTTTTACATTAAATGTTCAATTTGGAAGAAGTCTGCCCACTCCCACGCAGTCACGCATATATAAACATTTTTCTAATAAAGAAATCTCTATATATGTGTGAGGTATATAATAATTATACCCATTTAATGAAATAAAATAGGTATAACGAGTGCTACTGTACCTTATAATCAAGGTTCGAATTAGCTATTCGTAATTTATGAGGGGCGTACGCAGACGCGTTTGTAGGAATGCTTTTACTTTGATAAACACAGATAAACACAACCGAAGCTTCGTAATGGGCTTGTTCCATGATATTCTTTTTATATGGTTTTTATACTTTTTCATATAGTACTCGATATTCTCATTATACACTTAAAATTTCGTATTATTAACTTTTTTCGTTCTGGAGATATAAGGAGTTGAAATTAGTAATAGTTGCAAAAACCGAGCGAAGAACATGGAATTTTTAAATGCTGGTAACTAAATAAATACGTCGAGTGAAAGTTCGCTTTATGTCTCTAAGGAAAGGAGAAGGTCGGCGATGAATTCTAATCGTAAATTGCATGGCTAAAATCGAAAATTCGTCTCGGCAGGAGCGAGAGAAAATTGTAATTTTTTGACATTTCACCAAATTGTACTCCCCTACTGTCAAGTAGTAAGCAAAACAAACAATACTTGGAAAGCACTTATAATTATAACAAGTAAGGAGCATCAAGTGTATAGAGATCGCCGAGTCTATGCGTATAGTGACGTAGCGCCTGGCCACGCCCCATTTTTGCGAATTGGAAATTTGCAATAGTTTTTAAGATACTAAACGTGCGAATAAGATTCTGATTTTTTGCAGATCCATTAATTTATACTTGAACTTTCGATTTATGAAATAAAAAAAAAATGCTGAACAAGCCCATTGTAAATAATTACGTCGTTTTTGCAATCTGATATTGAGTAGATATAGGTAGTAATTTTAATACCTTTATTTGTCGAGGTATTTTTAGGTAACGTAACATCGAGTTACTCAAATGCTAAAATAACTGGTTGCTCGTAGCAAAGGCACGTCTTTCGAGAACGTTACATGGTGATCGTTCCAAAGTAACGTTATTTTGATTTTTTTTAAGGGGCCGCGCTTGTAATGCTAAACGACTGAAACCGCTTTACACCTACCATTAACTGAACGCTAATTCTTTCTAATTTGATGCGTACCTACTAGTAATCGTTTATGCTGTGAAACGAACAGTAGGTCAGTGGCAAACATGACCTTCACTCGCACGATGCAATTTAACAAAGATACGTTTTTCAAAGCACTCGCTGATATACGAGGTATTTTTAGGTAACGTAACATCGAGTTACTCAAATGCTAAAATAACTGGTTGCTCGTAGCTAAGGATGAAGTAGGGTGGCCGTGCCGGCACGTCTTTTGAGAACGTTACATGGCGATCGTTCCAAAGTAACGTTATTTTGATCTTTGTTAAAGGGCCTCTTTAGCTTTAGCTTTACGCCTCATAAACGAGAATTTTGTTAAATGTCGAGTTCATAAGAACTCTTATTATTGTGTCCACACAAGTGAATTGTTTTGGTGCCCTAAGTATTGTATTGCGTATATTACACCAAGTTCCAGCATCATCATAATGACAAGGTATTATTGTATCATTTTTACTTCCCTCGCTTACCGTTGGGAGGTATTCTATTCATTAAAAAGTCACTCAGAAATTTCTTCAGATTTTCACGTTTCAGACTATGTAGATTATGAAAATTAAGGTCCTTCAATTCAGTTGATCTGTCTGTCTGTCTGTTGGTCTGTTGTCTGTCTATTGGCGTTATATTTAAAAAATCTACTTGTCGGAGAACAGTCAAATTTAGTAGGTAGTTGACGTTACTGTCGGCGAAAGGAAAAATGTCACAAATGGAAATAATATTTGGCACATATTTAACAAAATTGGAAAGGCAGACACCTATTATACTTGTAATGAAACATATACAGGGTGATTATCCTAAGAGATAATTCAACTATAGTGGAAATTATACAATCCTGAATCCAATATTTAGCACCTCTTATTTATTATTTATTTTTTGCTGAGAGATGACTACTCTGTATATTTTATGAACCAAAAGTTATCAGGTTTTCATTGTAGCAATGGTGATAACTACGCTCCGAGTACTATTCTCCTATGGCGTTTCTTAATTCATAATTTTTTAGAGTGATGTGAAGTTTTGTGTAAATACCTTTACCGATTTTTTTTTGCATCAAATACGTAAATACAAAGTAAAATCATTCTCATAGGCTTGTCTGAGTTCGCTCCTCATAAATTATGAAATGGCGCTCTAACATCCGAACCTTGCTCATAATACTATTAATATTTTCAGGGGTGGTCCTGGGATGGAGCATAAAGACAAACGGCCTTTGGTGTACTTACAAGAGGGCGTTGAGGACGCTTCTCTAGATATGCAGTTTCACATATTTCGGAACATAAATATTTCCAACCTACTGAACATTATGAATAATATTTAATTTTTGTCTTTGTAACATTAAATATTATTTTTCAAAAATGTTTGCAATGTTTCTCGACTTCACACATTTTATATTAGTTGGCATGTTAAAATTACCAAATTTCAAGATTTTCACTAGGTGCTGAAAGTGTCCACTGTCCACCGTCTTACTTCATACAAGACCGAGTTCTCTTTCGAACTGGAAATTTCAAATATTTCGTAGACTGGGACAGAAAAACTGTTAATTTCTTCTTTAATAGTTGTTAAATATGGTTGTCTGGATATATTAAAGCTACCTAATTAAAACAAATACGTATAATAATTAGGCGCATATTTTAAATATTTTGCACAAACGGCGCCCTTGAGTGCAATGGCAGTACCGTTCATTGAAAGCGATTAAATAAACTATAAATTTTAAAACTGTACTGAGATGGCACAATTGTTGGTGTACTACTTACTTCTGCACCAACTAAGCAAATATAACATTTTATAATATATAATTATAATTATTAGGCCAACAGTTGATGAAATGATGAGTGAAAAGATTGCATGTAAAATATATTTTGTTGCTCAAAGCTTTTAGTGCATATATAATATTAACACGTAACTCTCTAATAGCAATAATTTATACGATATTCGTGTTTCGCCTGGCAGATATGACATAACAGTATTTATTCTTCTATAAAAATACTGGCAATCATTATTTAGATACATAAGTATTTAAAATATATAATTTAATGAAGCTATAAACATTATCATTGTTTTAACTGTTATTTTTAATCACTGCAATTAACAGGTGTTCTAGTGATTTACATTGGTTTATGGATAATTAAACTTAGCAATGCATTGACATACACAGATTCAGCGCATTATATATTTATACTCAAACGAAATTACCGAACAGCATTAACTGTTATTGCAATTATCTTTGACAATATATTTTTAAAGATCTACACAGAGTGTTGGTTAATTTAGACGATTTTTATTACTCTTATGAGTTCGGCAATTGTTAGGACGATTTTTAAATTTTTTAAAGTAAGTATATAGTTCCAAAGCAGAGCTACTCAGCATACTAACAAATCGGATCGCGTGGAGAGCACGCCCAATTTGTTCCTGCTTAACCATAAGACCGGATTAAAGAGTGGATATCAGCGTATAGGTAATTAATAGATGAGATATTTTAAGCAAAATCACACAAGTTATTCCAATTATGAGTTTAAAAATGTAAAAATTTAATAATCATGGAGAATTCCCTGTAGGATTAGGGTTGACTGTGACAGACCTGGAAATTAGTACCTATATAGCATTCGAAGTGAGACAACGATCAAAATGAAAATACATTTTTTTGCAGACTTAACATTTGACTGATGCAAATGGATTTTTTACCGGAAAAGTGGAAGAACTTGGCAACGGAATTATCTAAAAAAAATGCAAGTGAAACATTTTGTAAATTCATGCAATAATTACTTCCACATCCACGTAGTGGAGTGGAAGTATAATAATTTTTTTTTGTTGAAATAGGCTTAGAATGTCATAAAACGCCGATATTCTATATTTGAGCGAACAAAATTTTTTGTCTGTCGGTGGATCTGTAACATTTTTGTGCGCACGTTTTCTTAGTTTATGATATTGACTTAAAAATTGGTACACATATGTATCATGACGAGATCTAGAACTAATATATGATTCAAACGTATTGACCCCTCACTTTAACCGTGAATTTCTCCGAAACGGAAAAGCGAAAAAAATTGAAAAAACCGCTGCCTAAGGAATCACTACTTTCACATCCAGATTTTTCATCAAAGTCACTTTAAAGAAAACATCTTGACTAGATTTGCACTCTAGTATGTGAAAATTATTGGTCATAGAATTTTAATAATATTTGGAGCAGATGTCATAGAAAAGTTTGAGGCGTTGGTTTCTACCTAATACGTTAAAAATGAAGTTTTTAGTTTACCCTACTTATTTTCCCCTATTCACAACCTACCACGACCCACCCCTTCAATGGAATCATCTCAATCAGATGTCATTGCAATACATCCGTGTACTAACTTTCAAGTAAATATCTCAATTTTATGTTATCAAGCCCATTATTAATGGAGCGGAGTTGGTGGTGTTTGAAAAATATTAGAAAGAAATCTGGGGTCTTGGTTTCTAGTATATACACCAAATCCCATATTTATGTACTCTTACCAGCATGATATACTTATTTTTCCCTATTTACTCCCATTCAACCCTCAACCCTTCAACGGAATCATCTTAAAATATAATCTAGTTCCAAAAAACATTTTTTAAGATGTCGTTATAATACATACGTGTCCCAAATTTCAAGTGAATATCTCGATTTCATTTTATCAACCCCTTTAATAATGGATTAAGGGTGGTGGGGGTTGAAAAATATTACTAAAAAATATGAGGCCTTGGCTTCTAGGACATACGCCGAATTTCAAGTTTCTGTACCTTTACCAGCTTGCTTCACTTATTTTTCCCTATTAACCACCAATTACCCCCACTCAACGCAATTATGTCAAAATATAATCCAGTTTAAGATATCGTTATACGTGTAACAAATTTCAAGTGAAAATCTAAATTTAATTTTATCAACTCTTTTAATAAGGGAGTGTGGCTCTAGTATATACACCAAATGACAAATTTCTATACTCTTACCAGCTTGCTTTATCCTATCTACCACTATTTAACCCCCAACTCTTCAACGGAATCATCTCAAAATATAATCTAATTCCAGGTGTCGTTATAATACATACGCGTACCAAGTTTCAAGTGAATATTTCAATTTTATTTTATCAACCCCTTTAATAATGGAGTAGGGGTGGTGGGGGTTGAAAAATAATATAACTAATCTGAGACCTTGGCTTCTAGCACATACACCGAATTTCAAGTTTCTGTACTCTTACCAGCTTGCTTTACTTATTTTCCCCTATTTACCCCTATTTAACCACCAACCCTTCAACGGAATCATTTCAAAATATAATCTAGTTCCAGATGTCGTTATAATACATACGTGTACCAAATTTTAAATGAATATTTCAATTTTATTTTATCAACCCCTTTAATAATGAAGGGGTGGTGGGGGGATTGAAAAATAATATAAAAAAATCTGAGGCCTTGGCTTGTAGTACATACATCAAATTTCAAAATATGCCTACTGTGTAAATAATATTTTAGATACCGATAATGCACGGCATTTTTTGTACGAGGAAATTTTGTCAAAATTTCTTATTCCAAAATTTTGAAGTTTTTCCCAAAAACGTGACTGAATGTTTATTCGGTTATTTATCAATGTATTTAAAAAATTTTTGATAAAATAGTTACATAAAATGTAAGCGCTTTCAGAAAAAAGAAATGGTATATATCAAATATTAATAAGTTATCAAGCGCAGTAGATATTATTATTGCAAGCAAAATTATGAAAAAAATTCCTCGTACAATAAATGCCGTACTTTATCGGTATCTAAAATATTATTTACATAAAAGGCATATTTTGCAAGATTCAGGATGCGGCAGAAAGGATGGGTGTTCTTGGGACAGGTGGTATACGCAAACAGAGAGAAGTAGAGCGTTGTAGATACAGTCGATGAATTCGGGGAGATACTCCATTTGTTAGTTACAATGGTTGTCCGGACGAGAAAACATTGTGCGTTCGCAGTCGAGAAGTATTTGAAATCGGGAGAATTTGTGATTGTTTTCTTGTGCAACCGACATTTCAATATACCTACGTCATCATGGTCCGATCCCAAAACGTGACACAATCGTCAGATGGTTTCAGAATTTCAGAACGACAGCATCGGCAATTAATCCGAAATTTCGTGATCGTAATCAAAGTGTAAGAACACTGCCTTCGTTGAAAGAGATCTTTCACAACCCAGAGAGCTCTGCCTGAAAACAAACCGCTATCACTGATGTAGTCGTTCTGAAATTTTGAATCCATGAGTGTCACGTTTTGAGACCGGACCATAGTGTCGGATATTAAAAAACAATCACAATTTCGCCCGATTTCAAATACTCTCCGACTACGAACGCACAATGTTCTCTCGTCCAGATAACTATTGTGATTAACAAATGGCGTATCTCCCTAAATTGAACGACTTTATCCACAATGCTCTACTTCCCACCGTTCGCTTACACTACCCATTCCAAAAACACCCATTCTTTCTGCTGCACCCTGTATAATAGATTTAAAACTGGTATGGTCCAGATTTCCTTAAAAAGTAGGACATTTTTCAATATAACTTAGCAGAACTTCAAAACTGTCCAATGTACATTACCTAAATTTCAGTGAATGATTTAGAAAAGACACACAATGAACACATAATTTTATCCGCTCCTCCATTTCTGAAACATTCGCGGTACATTCGCGGTGAGACTGAGGGGTCAACACATTTGAATCGTATATAAGATTATATTTTGCGTTAATTCCGATGAAGGATTGGGGGTTAAATAGGGACAAATAAGGGAAAATAAGTAAAGCAAAGCTGGTACGAGTACAGAAATTTGTGATTTGGTATATATACTAGAAGCCAAGACCTCAGATTTTTCTTTTATAATATTTTCCATCCACCTCCACCACCCTCACTCCATTATTAAATTCGTTGACAAAATTAAATTGAGAGGCTGGTAAGAGTATACAAATATGGGATTTGGTATAAATACTAGAAGCAAGGGCCTCAGATTTTTTATATGTTCTACCCCTCCACCACCTCCACTCCATTATTAAAGGGGTTGATAAAATAAAATTGAGATATTCATTTCAAATTTGGTACACGTATGTATCATAACGACATCGACATCTGGAACTAGATTATATATTGAGATGCATTCGTTGAAGGGTTGGGGGTAAAATAGGGGTAAATAGGGGAAAATAAGTAAAGTAAGCTAGTAAGAGTAGGAAACTTGAGATTTTGTGTAAATACTAGAAGCCAGGGCTACAGATTTGTTTATAACATTTGTCAAATAAAATTGAGATATTCGCTATCTCGACTGATAAAACGTTCGAGCGATATTTTAAACTATCATATCTTTAGAACTATGCATCGTACAGAAATTAGCAAAAAACAAAATACTTGTAATTTCATATTATTTTTTGTTTTATACCACTTTTTCCATAAATGTAAGGCTTTTGAGTTATTTACGAAAAACAGTCTCAAGGTACTAATTTTTTAAAGCTAGAATCGTAATTTTCAAACCGTTATAACTTGGAAAATAGACACTTTCATGAAAGATTGTAAACCATCTTTCTCTCTTACAATATGATTCTATATCAAATTCGGTGGTTACTGTTTTACTTTCCTTCCACCCCTTTAGAGAGGGTGGAAACTACCCCCAAGTAAAAAGCTGCATGTTTTAAAGGGTAAACTTTTTTATACTCAGTGTTAGGAACTCAATGCAAAAAAAATCATGAAAATCCATTTATTATAACTGGGTACCTAGGTAAAAACCTAATTGCACTCGACTATTATAGTGGAAAATAAATAATTAATACTAGCAAGGTATTTCTTATATTTAACTATATCATGGTACATATCGATATGTTTCTTATCGCCCTACAATATTCCCTTAAGGGTGAAAAATTTGAAAAGCTGTATGTGGGAAATGACTAGATACAAATTTCGTTCTAGTGCGAAAATGTGTATCTTTTAGAATGAAATAAAATAGTTCATTACAACTGTCTCGAAATGTTCACCATTTCTAGAGTAATGAGGAGATAATTAATTATTTCTAAATTATTCTTTTTTCAAACATAGTACCTAAATTGGAGCATTTAGAAATAAAATTTTTAAATAAAAGTAATAGTCCTTACTTCTTGTAATTGAAAATAAGGAACTCAGTACCGAATACATGAGATTTTGGGTTTTCAATGGATTATGATGGAACAAGTGGCATTAAATAGATAAAAAGTGGTTATGCGCACGAATTTCTTTATACAATCGTTTCGGCGGTACGCTAGGGAGTGTAAAAGTGGTTAATTTTCACTATTCAGTATATTGGAACAAGTAGCATTCCATAGATTATGGCTTTCTGATCAAATGTTTCTGTGGGCGCGAAATTCGTTATTCAATATTCTACGAGATATGGAGCGTAGAAGTTCTATTATTGCCAAATATTGAATAATGGACTTCGCGTAGCAAGGACTTTTCTTCAGAGAACTATAATGTGTCGAATTCCATCTAAATTCACCGAAACTCAAAATACAATGTATTTTTAATGCGGGGTCTATTATTTTTTCTTATTTACATTTAACATTAAAGATAACACTGACTGACCCACTGTCAATCATCATCATGTATTTAATGTTCTGCAACTTAAAAGACTAAACTATTAGTCACTTTAACAAATAACATACAAAGTTCTAGTCTTTCGGATATAGTAGCTCACGATTTTGCAGCGACACAGGAAAAATTAAATAAAAATAAGAGCATGTATCACAGTTAAAGTTGATAAGTATGGACAGTGGACACGCCCCAATACTTTCCTATAGTAAGAGGCAGGAATGATTTATTTATCGATTAATATGGATTCATGTCTATAAGTTGCATATAGTACTTTCCCGATGTGAATGGTGTTAATCTATCTGCTCTAGGTGGTTACATTTAGAGATATGACGCCTAAAAACGCATTACGGTTGTAAAAAAAAAGTAGGATAGCCGAAAGTATTCTAGTGTCAAAGTATGAGGTCTACACATGAGCATTATATAGTGCGGGTCCAGATGTATGGGATAAATTCATTTTAATTGAAGTTATTTACTTTTGGGAAACATTCTGAAACAGGTAGAATTTTAATTTAAAATTGCCACTATTTAGCATGAAAATGGTACCTTTCGCGCTCACCCTCTCTGAATCATGACTACTCCCCGAAATTTAAAATTAGAAATGAGGAGTGTGGCACCTCGTTAATGAGAAGATTAAATTTAAAAATATAAAAATTTGTTAATGTCTTGCAAACTCAGTTAAGGTATATTTTGCTAAATTATTGATTTTAAAGAAAAGTCTAAACTGATCTTTTGTTGCTTTTAAAGTTTTTAATACAATACTGTATCATTGCAGATACTCCTTATAATGCTTACGATATTTTATAATTCGGGAAGTTTATGACTTGTTGACTCATCTTGATAAACACATCTCCAATTGCAACTAGAGCTCATAAGCATCAACTACTCAGCGATGGTCCACCATTGATAGATTCCGCATGTGTATCTATATATAATTTATTTACAATAGAGATGTTTAAAGCAATTCAAATTCATAGTATTTTGCATTACCTACCATCAAATAGAAAGTGGTCACTTATTTCCAATATTCAGAGAAAAGAGTTCAGTTACGTTTTCTCATTTAATTTATATTGTTGTTAACAAGAAATACTCAAGTAATATGTTTAATGGAATCATAGTTTACTTGGTACGTATGTCATATGTTAAACTGATATAATCATACCTTGTCAATGTGATGATGGTAACACTTGATGGAATATGCACAATAAAACACCAACACTATTTATTTGTGGTGGCACAATAATAAAGCTTCTTTGGCACGCGTGATATCAACTGCATCATTATCATTTAGTTGTCGCACCGGTTTCTTTACTTTCTCAAAATTTATATAGTAGTAAGATGCAGCCTCTATCCAAGTGCCAAATGGGCTATGGAGGAAGCGGTGTCGTGGGCAGAGTATTAAAAAATGAATCTTCTGCGCTCTGGTGTTTTCAAAAACACTTCCCTAACGGTCTCGGCAACTCTGTGAAATCCATGTGCCAAACACGTCAGATGTACGATGTTAAAACAGGTCTGTGTCAAAAGTATCCTAGCTGCTTTCATGTACAAAAGGGCATCCGATATAAACAGTAAAACTTTTTCCTTCTTCGCTTCGTTATTTTTGACCCACAGCTCATTTAAAGAGCTGGTTACGAGGGCGGCAATTGTTAGGGTATTACATTTATCTACCACTTTTAAACCTACCAAATGTGCTCGCATCTCAACATTTTTCTCCGTGGCTACCTTCTCACCCCTAATGTTAGTCGCTTTGTCTGCACAAACCCATACGTATTTGTCTTGAAGTTCTGAGAAAATGTATCTTTTAACATTCTCATACAATGGTGCAATATGGTTTTTTCTTATCATCGATTCCACAGAAATGATAACGTCCTCATATTTCCCTCGCACGCAATTTTGCAAGAAATCTTTAAATATCGGATTGTTGACTTTATTCCACGGGATATTACAACTGGCCATCATTTTCGCTAAATCTAAGTTATATATTTTTTATCGTTCAAAATTACACTACCACTTCCATAGTCTCTATGATATTCTTACAACATTGATGTTTTCAAGAAAATAACTTGTTCACACCTTTCACAATAAAGCTGTGCCCCATCGAATTTCAGCCAGGGAATATCCTTTGATCATCCATTTACGTACATTGGAATGAATCTTCGGACACATATTACACAAAAAATAATTACTCCATGAACGTGAACTCACTGACTGACAGGTGAACGCTATTTAATTTGAAGTTATGATCAGGGTTGCGAAATAGGCATTAGGAAGTGCGCGACCGTCAATTGCACGATGTAATTTAACCAAATAATACGTTTATCAAAGCGTTCGCTGATATATGGATAATTTATATTGTTACGTGATTTTTGTAATAGTGAGTTGCAAATTGATTTAGGTATGGATGAACATTACAATTATACTTTAAAATATACTAATGTGTCGGTATTCTTGCTAATCACAACATTTTTTAAAGATTTTTTTCTTGATGAACCATAAATTGAAGAGAGAAAAAGGGAAAGTTACCGAACCGAGAGTGAAATAATTGATATATTTGTGTATTTTAAGTTTATTTGTTCATCCATACCTAAATCGATTTGTAAATAAAGAGTGACCACAAAACTGGCCAAAAATAGACCGTCTCGACGTCCTCACGTAGGAGCTCGAATTTGATAACAAATGATAATAATTTGTCATGAAACATTAATCCAAAAATTTCAATTTGAGCATACCTTTGATTGTTGAGATATGAGAGATTGAAGTTGCCATTATGCACCAATCGGAGGTAGAATATTGCATAATTTCCATGCAAATCGTTCTAAGGTTACGGCCAATAGCGAAAAATGTTTGAGCCAAAAGCTGCAGGTATATCTTATACTCCAGTATATGGCAAAATAAGGGGAAAACCTTGGAACGGAAGGGAAATGCTGTAAATTTGTATAAACCTTTGTTTTGGCATTCTGAAGACTAGTAGAAAAGTCTCATATAATCTCGTATCTGCATCCCAAGACATTCAAGGTCAAAGGTCACGAAAATCGGCCTTTCGCAATTATCTTGTTTCCTATGCAATCTACATCATTTGATTTCATTATAAAACTGGTAGAACATTAAATTATGTACAACTTTCATTTCCAGTATTCTTTCGTATCATCAACCATTCTATAGATACAGCGCGGAGAGTGGCAAGCGCGCATCCGTATACAGGATAACGCTATGTAAACTGTGGAGCCAGGTATAATATAGTTTATTATATAAAGTTAATAATAGAATAAAAATACGATTAATATTTAAATATGTTATTTATAAGAAATGTATATGATAATGTTATGTACATGTTTAGATTGTAAATGTTTAAATTAAATCTGTATCTACTCATATTAGATTATATATTAATTACTCAACTTCTTTTTAACATGTACCAGTATCCATAAACAAATAGCGTGTGTAATCATTACACCTTACCATTGAGTTAGAAGGTAGGGAGACGACATCCTATACAAATTTCCTCTACAGAAACGGCATCAGTAGGCGTGGCTAAATGTAGTAACAATATGGTGGTTTTGCCAGACCTCGACTAATTAAAATAATAAAAACTTTGTACCCCAACGAGACGGTCTATCTGGATAACGTAAATAAATGTTCAATTCAATAAATGCAAGAGTTTTAACAGTTTTTATTTACTTTGATATATAAAATGTGCAATGTTATCCTAAAATAAAACATTTGTTTCTATTCTACGAAATATATAATCAGAGTATATTAAAAAAACATTTAATTAGCTGTTTTCTTTAATACGGCTCTGTTTGTTGTTTACACTACCCATGAAATGTTATTCCCGTTAATTTCTTCTTGTCAACACCATCTCTAGAAGAGCAACTTCTTTTAGCACACGACACCATAGTACTTTTAATGTTTATTGTCTAAAATTTAACAAACTATCAGTAAAAATTACACTAAATCGCACGGAAAACAAACTGTCACTATTTGACGGAAAAGTAGTAACAAAATGGCGAAATGATGCCGGTTTTGATCACGTGACAGCTTCTCCCTACCTTCTAACTCAATGCACCTTACTGATTTGTTTTTACACCAATCAGCTCTAACTTAGTGCCTACCCTGCCCCATCGATGTAGGCCCATTTTTATGTAGGGGAGGAAGGTTATTTGACATGTTTGACTAGTTGGGACGTTGTCAAACTATTGTATTAATATTTATTGTTATAATCGTAAATAAAGTATAGTAACTTGCGGTAATAGTACTAACACACTTGATGATTTACTTGAAACTTCATCTGCGTGTGTTATTATAGTTTATCTACGACCATTATATTAGGAAGGTATAATACATCTATTTTCCGTGGATTAAATGCCCTTTAATACACTAGTGGATTAACAGTATATTATTATATGAGCGATTATGATAGCATTATTCACGAAGGTTATGTTTGAGCCCACCAGCCGAAGGCGAGTGGCACAAATCTTCTGAGTGAATAATGGCGAATGTAATGCTTTTTCTACACCTATTAAACAAATAAATTAAATTGAAATTTGGTAGCATTAATGGGTATCCATCCTTAAGAGGTGGAAAATGTAAACAAACAATATGGCGATACACTTGGTTGTCACTGTCAGCGAGTTGATTGACAGCTGCAGCAAGAGTTGATCTAAAATGTCATTGGATCAGTGAACAGTGAATTATGGAATTTGTATTTGTGATTGGCCGGATGCAGCGAATTATGAATCGATAATTCCCTACAGTGAATTATACCAAAAAAAATGCTAATAATTATTGTTATATAATTAAATAGGTGTAGAAAAAATTCATGATACCACGCTTCGATTTTATAGAATTTTATTTAGAATTATTATTAATATTAACATTAACATTTATGTCAAGAACGATCTTCTTGTCATTTTCACCTGAATTAATCAAATTAACTCGATAGAGTGTTTCTGAATAAGAAATGGAGGGGTCCACAACTTCGCCGACATTGGTAACCATGCTAGTAGATGTACACGGTAGGGCCTGGTTTATTTCAGCGATTGCCATCTTGCTGGACAGTGATTCTTCTATATAATTTTCCGCTACCATAGTTGATTTCCAACCACTGTGACGCTTGACAGCGGTAATATCGCACCCAGTGTTGGCCAACAATGTTGCCGAAGAACGCCTCATTCCATGTCTGGTAAAATTTTCTGAATCAAGGAGCCCAAGAAATGAAGCCACTTTTGAAAATTTCGAAATTGTGTTGATGCCTATATTATGTTGAGTACATTTTCCAGTCACATATCGCAAGAAAAATCTCCCATCAGCAGTTTTAGGCAAAGAGTTTAACAAATAGAGGAGACAAGCTCCATAAGCGTAATGTATAAGCAGCGGGAGGCTGTAGGCTTCTCGTCCTTCTCACACAGTTCGTCTCTCTATGTCGCACAGTGCATGAGGGAAGGTGACGATTGCAATACAATGACAGATGACGGTGTATACCGGTATTTTATGTTGAGGTACTTGCTTTTAGTGAAAAAAATATAAAAGAGAATAATGAGTTGTAAGAAAAGGAAAGATGTGCTAAAATGTGGAGTGGTAGATTGGGATAATACTAGCTCGAATTCGAATTGAATTTTATTCATTTCCCACATCGAATTCATTATCTCCACATAAAGTAGCTAAGCGTCAGGCATGGTTACGTGCAGTGCAGCGATAAATGACTCAGTTTTTCTACAAACTTTATAAGTATAAACCATTGTCACAAAAAAAATAATTAATATACAAATTACACGTTACAAACAGAAGCCCGAGAAGAGCTGAAAGGGACATTATCCAACTGCTAGCAAAAACAGGAAAACCACAAAAACGACAGAAAACGTCAACATTACTAGAGGGAAGAACAATAATCAAAAGAATAGAATCATACGCAATGAAATACTGGGGACACGTCCAAAGACGAGACACGACACACCTACTAAAGAAAGCGCTGCGACTGAACAGTAACAAACTGAAAATAGGGAGGCCATGCTACACATGGATAACAACAATCGAGAGGATTATGAATAAGCTAGGAAAGGATTATACACACTGGGAAACATCGGCACAACAAAAAATGGAATACAATAAAGAAATATCAAGGATATACACACTGCCAGACTCAGAAACAGAAGAAGCAGAAAACTCAGAAGAAGAATAGTAGAGAAGATGATCACAGACAGAAACTAAGAAGAAGCACAAAAACCTAAAAGTAAAAAGAAGCACGAAAACCTAAAAGAAGCATGTTTAAAAATGAATTATTATTTGTTTGCTTATAATTGTATTGAAACATTCTTTATAGGATTTTTCAAACAGCAGAAAAAATAACTAGGTATCTATAACTAAAAGAAAAACTTTGTGTAGAAATATTAATGAAATCTTTGCATTCTTTCGATAACCTGAATTCTGGTTATGCTAGCAAATTAAAATCCTAAAATGAATTTGTCTAATTTCTTACTTGACAATTCTCATTCTAACACTAGCATCCACACAGTCCCCTACGGCCATGCAGATTAAACTAGTATCCACATAACCCCCTACGATTATGAAGATTCAGTTAAAAATGAGAACAAAGACCTAAAATGAATTTATTTATCTACCTTGTCTTAAAAAATTGTTCATTCCAATGGATTACATTTTCATGAAATCTATCATTCTGTCTCCTGGAAATGCTTAGCATTTGAAACGTTTTTCGCCCTTATTCTGGAGCTCATCAGAAAGACATAAAGCCATTCATAAAGATGTTTCATGCAAAACCAAGACAATTTCTTATTCATAGAAATTGTCTTGGTTTTGCATGTCCTCATACGGGTTTCACGCTCCTAATTTGGCCGTGGTCGTCGATAAAACGTTGAATTACATTCGGGGATTAACAGCCCTTCAATCCACTCGAAATAATGTGACTGTCGGCTGCGCCTCGAGTGCACATTTTTTCTCATAGATTAAAGGCTTGTTAATTCCCTTATATAATTATTATCTCAGACTTATTCTGAATATAAAAAATGTCGGCGCCTTTGATAGTGCGGTAAAGAAGAAAGGTCCCGACATTTTTCATACGAATAGAATAAGTTTAGGATAAAGCATGCTTTCATTACCGCTCCGCTCGTTAAATAATATACTATTGATACAATTTACAAGAATTATTTACTACAATTAAAGACAAATTTACTTGATAATGTAAATATTTCTTCTCAGTGCTCTTATAAATAATGTGCATATATCTTTTATAAATTTACAAATAATAATAATAATAATAATAATAACAATTATTATTGTTATTATTATTATTATTATATTACAATTCTATTATTAACGTTATACCTGGCCCCGTAGTATACATAGCGTTATACTGTATACGGATGCGCGCTTGTCATTCTGCTCTGCACCTCGAGAATGATGATAAGAAAAAAGTTTTATAATAACATTAAATGACGTATTTCGCACAGGAATTTCGTGACCTTTGATCTGGAATATTTTGGGACGCAGACACGACATTATATGAGACTTTTTTACCAGTCTTCACAATGCCAAAACAAAGGTTTATTCAAATTTACAGCTTATTCCCTTCCTTTCCGAGGTTGAATCCTTATTTTACTGGAGCATTAGTGCTACACCATGATTATCTCAATGAGGTCATGTCAAGGCCATATAGAGGGTGATTTGACATTTTAGTAGAAACCACTAAAGCCAACGTCACCACTAGATAGTCCTACAACACCCCTACAACTTCTGTCTGAAAAATTTTTCGCAACCTCCAAATGATGCAAAAGTATGCAATGGCCTACCTTCAATTGGTGCATAATGGCAACTCCGACTTCGTATATTTCGGCAATGAAACTTTCAGAAGATTAATGTCTCATGATAAACTTTAATTTATTACCAAATTCGGGTTCATATTTGAGGACCTCGAAACTATTTTTGGGGTAACTCTTTATAACTCATTGTTAAAAAAATCACGTAACAGAACAGGTTATCCCAGGCGTACTTAAAGCGAACAGTTAACATTTAACTTAGATTTAGTGAAAATGATGACCAGGTGTAATATTCTGTGGAATAAACCGAACAATCCGTTTTTATGCAAAATAGTGTGTGCGTGAGAAATATGAAAACGCTAACGTCCCCGATTATGGAGAGTTGGGGAGCAGGATAAACTATTTGTCGTGGTTACTTGTATTCGACATTACAACAAATCTAACTTATTATTTTTATTATTGTGACACTAAAAATAAAGAGTTTTGGTCCTAAGTGTTCTATTGCGCATATCGTCGAACCACTAACATATCTTATTAATTTATCATTTGAGACAGGAACATTTCCCAATAGCTTAAAAATTGGAAAAGTTGTACCGATTTTTAAAAAGAATGATACGCAACTGTTAGATAATTATAGACCGGTAACTGTGCCCTATGGTATATCTAAAGTGATCGAATATTGCTATTTGTATAGATTATTGGATTACTTAGAGACTTTTCAAATTAAAACAAAAAATCAACATGGCTTTTCTAGCGGTAGGTCGACTAGTACGGCTATTCATTCTTTTTTAAACAAGATATTAGAATTTGTAGACGCGGGAGAGTGCCCTATTGGGATATTTTGTGATCTCAGCAGGGCATTCGACTGCGTCAATCATAATTTATTATTAACTAAACTGCATGATTATGGAATAAGGGGTCTTGCACTTAATTGGGTTACGACATTCTTGGAGGGTCGGAGACAATATGTAACACTAAAGTATAAGACACAAAACATCGTGTCCAGGGCTGATTCGGAATGTTTAAATTTAACCATGGGTGTTCCACAGGGATCTATATTAGGTCCTGTGCTTTTTCTTTTATATATGAATGATATTGATTCTTTGCCAGCAACTGCACACATTACGATGTACGCAGACGACATATCTATAATAATTTCCAACCCATTGGATAATGTTTTAGAGCATAATTGCAATAGTGTTTTAAATATTTTAAGCAGTTGGTTCTCCCATAACACTTTACATTTCAATGCCGAAAAGACCCATCTCACTAGATTTCACACCAGGCAAAAGAAATGCGATAATTTAAAAATTAACATAAATAATACACCTATTTCTAGCGGTAAGGAGAATATTAAGTTTTTAGGAGTATACCTAGATGAATCCCTGAATTGGAATTATCACTGCGAAGCTTTGATATCAAAAATTTCATCGATAGTTTATTTATTCCGAAATATTAGAGCGTATTTAAGTAGAGAACAGTTAATTAATTTGTACTATGCTCAAATTGATACACGTTTAAGGTATGGTGTTTGTTTCTGGGGGAATTCCACATTATCATCTAACGTATTTATTGCACAAAAACGCATTTTGCGATGTATTGCCGACGTACCGAGTGTTTATTCTTGTAAAAATATATTTAAAGATTTTAAAATTTTAACCTTACCTAGCCTGTATATTTTTGAAATATGTATATATGTTTTTAAGAATAAGAATAATTTTATTTTAAATAAAGATTGTCATAATGTTAATACAAGGCAAAAGAATAGGTTGCACGAACCTTGTGCCAGACTTAATATGACTAGTAAATCCCCAAGATTTATAGGACCTAAAATGTTTAACCGACTGCCAGATGAAATAAAATGTAGTAAGACCGAGCATTTCTTTAGGAAAAAGTTAAAGTTATTTTTGTTGGACAAATGTTACTATTCTGTACTAGAATTTTTTGTCTCTTAGTTTGTAAGGACTATATGACCATTCCTATACAATATTCTGTATTGTCAAAAAGGAAAATAAACTATTATTATTATTATTATTATTATATTCCAGCAAGTGTTACAATCATCACAATAACAAGTTATGATTGCATCAGTTTAAAATATGAACTACGTACCAAGTAAAAATATTGATATACACGAGTCCGCCCCTGATACACCGTGGAAGGGAGCAGCGTAATCCCAATCGTGGTAATTACACATCTCAATTAACTTATTAACTTCGACATGACAGATGCAGATATTAAGGTTGATTACCTATTTAGTATTCCATTTAAGTACCAAAAAATTATACGTAAATTGTTATTGATTTAATTCTTTTGGAATAAGCCGACATATATCATAATTCTTCTGTTATGGCCTTGTGCAAACGCGGTCTCTCTGAAGATAGATATCAAAGGTATTATTAAAGCAGCTACTGCATTTTGCCTGTCAGGCATATTTAAATAACCGAGATCAAAAATAAGACAAACATTCTAAGTTGGATGTCCGATTGAGCTAATTACAGATGTCTAACATATATGAAGGAATTGGACGATGATGGATAGTTAATAGTAAGGTAAGCGTTACAGAACTCTCACTAATATATTGTGTCGGCCCTGTTGTAATTAGTTTATGATAATTATTTTAAATAGCCTTCAAACGAGTTCGTAATATGATGACAACTTATTACTGCTTTTATAATTCATTGTTATTAATTATTTTATATAGATCATCAAACGATAACATGACGAAAACGGTAAAAAAAGTTTTCATTTCTATATTTGTGGACAGTATTGAATTTTTCAGCTTTTTAAAATTTTTCGAAATGTTGAATTTCAAATCATTTCTATTATGTTGTAAAGGGTGGAGATACCAGGCTCGGTGAGGCAGTGCTAAAGTCTTTGGATTGCGACCTTAACAGAAAATTCACAAACATTAAGACTATTTTTTTTCCTTCTTCAATTCTTTGGGACTTCCTGCCACATGTATTTTTCTTTTTAAGCTGTGCTCGGGGATTCTACAAAATATCACAATTAACCAGTATGTTACTGGTAAATAATGTCTACGCCACATATAACATTTAGACAATATTAAGACTATTACAAAACCACAAATAGACGGACATATACTTGAGGAACGAAACTCAGTCAAATGTCTAGGACTAACTCTGGATAAACGACTGAGTGTCGCTCCTCATATTACGCAAACACTTAACCGAACGTACGCCACGCTAAACAGATTGTAGTTAAGTTAGAGTTATATTTAGACCTATTATGACATATATCTGTGTGGCGTGGAACTTAATCTCCGACACACAGTGCAAAAGAATTCAAGTCACTCAAAACAAACTTATGACTGACTGACTAAAGCAGACATGTACACGCCGATAGTTGAACTACATCGTGCTACTACAGAACTACGATATGTTAGTTTTCGTATTATTACTTTGCAACTCCAAGAAGTGTAAAAACAGTCATGTGATTCATTAATACATACACCTTATTCTACCCCAAAGCGGATTTGTATCCACTGACCTTAAAGTAGTTTCTACAAATATCAAGAAGTACATACACCGAAAAAAGAAACAAATAATATGCCTAAATGATTATTATATAAAGTAGAATTGGTGTAATTTTGTTTATTTTAAGTCAATTAAAATAAATTAAAAGATTGCGTCTAACAGACAGGTCACATATCAGTATATTAAATAAAATATAATTTTCTTAATTACTTCCACATCCACGTAGTGGATTTCTTTATAATATTCTTTAGTGCACGTATGTATTTTAACGACATCTAGAATTATATTATATTATGAGATGATTCCGATGAAGGGTTGGGGGTTAAATAGAGGTAAATAGGAGATAATAAAATAAAGCAAGCTGGTAAGAGTACAGAAACTTGCGATTTGGTGTATTACTAAGCGGGCTGAACTAGAATATATTTTAAGATGATTCCGTAGAAGGGGTGGGCGGTAAGTAGGTGTAGATAGGAGAGAATAAGTAGAGCAACCTGGTAAGAGTACAAAAGCTTGGGATTTGGTGAATATAACAGATGCCAAGGCCTCAGATTTCTTTATAATATTTTTCAACCCCCCACCACCACCATTATTACTAACTGGGTTGACAAAATAAAATTGAGATATTTAATTGAAATTTGGTGCACGTATGCATTGTAATGACATCTGATTAAGACGGTTCAATTTTTTTTAAGACATCTCATATTACTAAAATTCTATGACTAATTATTTCCACATACTAGAGTCAAGATGTTTTGATTTAAATAGACTTCCTGATGTGGAGTAGTGATTACTTGGGCAGCAGTTTTTTTATTAAGCGCATGTATTTTTAATATCAATGAGCTGGTGAGCATTTAATCTACTTAAGTTCAATAACCATTTTCAATTTTATTTTTAAATAGTTATTTAGAACTGATGTTTCAGTTGGAATTATATTATACACACGTAATTCCAGGTAAATAAAACATCTTTGCGTTATAGTCTTAGAGTTACCTATGGAATCTTCATTGAGTTTTCCATATATGTACCTAGTTTTATCTGTTATCAATCATTTGTTTGCATTTATTTCCATTTTGTTTCAGGATTATGGTATAACAATAGAGTTATCTGAAATCTAAGATATTAGAAAGTTTATACAAAGTTATTTCTCCATTATAATTTTTAAAATCCGTTTTTGAACAACTTTCAACCCTTCCATGTGACAATTATATGCCCTTCCCCAGGCTATTATTCCATATCGTAGTTGAGATTCAACAAAAGTGTAATATAAAATATAAAGCCTAATGTCTAAAATTGCTCTAAAATACATACATTTCACGAGTAGGCCTCTAACTTCTTAAAGAACTATCTACAGTTATGTCCAAATACTGAATTTCATTAACTTGTTTGATGTCAAAATTATCTTAAATTATAAGGGAAGGCAGAGGGCCTATTTTGTTGATTGCAAAATAAATATATTTTGTTTTAGTAGTATTTATCGTTAGTATTCATGAATCATACCATTATTTTCTTATTTTACTTAAACTATGGTCTATTTTTACTTGCTGCGTTCTTTCAGATAAATACATTTGCATATGCCACAGTGCTGTACCTCGAAAACCTATTTGTTCGAGAGCTTTGAGCAGTTTGGAGTGGCAAACAGTATCAAAAGCTTTAACCGGATCCACAAACGTACACTTGAACGGAGGTTTGATTAAAGCTACTTTAAGTGCCTTGGGAAAAACCTCCGGTATTTTTTATTTGGTTCATTATGTAACGGTTTGGTAATATGGTCTCTTATATTTTCTTAATGTGCTTGATTCCATGGTGTCAATACCAGGTAGATTGTGTGGCTTTAACTTTAATATAATTTTTAATACCTCCTTTTCAGTAGTTTCTGATAAGTAAATGGAATTTTGTACTTGCCGTTCTGGGCTATTACTTCATATTTTTCTTCTAAATTTTTTGACAAGTTTTTGCCTATATCTGTAACCAAATCTATAAATAAATTACTAATGTTTTTTCATTTGAAGTAATTTCATTGTTTTTTACTTCCCTCGCATACCGAAGGGAAGTATTTTTTTCATTATTTCTTTAATATCTCTTCTATGAGTTTCTTCTAAACCTATATAAATCTTTCACAGTATTCCATGATACTTTTGAGGTATTTTTGTTTATGCTTACCATGCTTTTATAGTAGTTACTTTTTGTTACTTTTGTTTTTTTAGGTCGTCTTTTTTAATGTCTTTTTTAATGCGTTGTTCTATCGGATTCATTAGTCTTCTCGTTATCCGTGTTCTTTCTTATTTCTTTTATGGATGATTTACTTAGAACTTATACTCATGTAGATCCTTAATTTATTAATTAATAAATCAGTAAATATTTCAACATCCTCACTACTGTAAATACCAGTCCATTTCTCTGATAATAAATACTTATTCAATTTGCCATACTCAAAGTTCTGTAGCTTGTGGAAACTACGTCAGCGTAATTTTATTAAATGGGAGTGTGAATGCAATAGTATTGGATTAAAGTTTTTCTAAATAATAATAATAATCGTCTTTATTGATGCACTGCACATAATATTACATTATAATAGTATAACATAAATGAAATAACAATACATCAAGGGCGAAGTTTAGCTACTAGAGCTATTCTACCAGTTAACCCAAAATCAGAAATCTTTATCCGGCTTATGAACAATATTCATAGGATATGAATTTGCCTAGTTTAGTCACTACTGAAATGAACGGGGGAAAAACTATTATGGAGATATACCCCCTTACAAATTATATCATTTACTAAGAAGTTATATTCGCTTATTTGCGCAGCGTGTAAAAAATGCGGTATTTTAGCCATTATTACTAGATGATGGAAATCTGTAGAACAGATTTTGGTGACTCAGCTTCAGATCTTTTGAGTGAAACCAATTATGACTTCATCAATTATAAAATTAATTTCTTCTAGTCGTAGGAAAAATGTATCATCAATTGATCAATATGGACGGTCAAAACCTGAACGAAATGGTTAATCGTTTAGTGGACATTATTGGCAGTATGCAAGGTCAAGATTCAACATCAATGTTGTCATCGATCGAAACATCGAATTTGGCAAATCTGTTTCAACAACATCGATCGTTATGCAATGAAGAACATATCCATTTTATTCAGAGTTTAATATGAAAAAATACATCTGATTGGTAACAGTGCAAATAAACATGTAAAATGTTTATCTCGCGATTTTAAATATTATTGAGTATTAACGTAAAGAAACTCTAATATCTAGATATGCAATAAGAATATAACAAATGGCGGTAAAAGTAGGAAGAACATTTTAAGCACATGTAATATATGACGTAGATGGCGTCCTCCATGAACCTAACAAACACATCCAATTGAAATATAAAACGGGAGTGGTGGTGGTCGTAAGGAATGGTTAAAAAAATGTGCTTCTTATCGTTTAGGGGAAAACATGTATATCACGTTGCCGCTCTAACATTATCATTTTTTTTAAAATATCTTTGTTATATGTTTAATATTTCATATTGATATTTATTACTACAATTTCCTGTAAATTAAATTGGGCTTATTTTGCAATATTTATGCCTAATTAAAGGGCCATGCCAGCCGCTTCGGATCACTGGAAGACTGCAGTTTCCAGTTATTGGCTCTCATGAGTACAAGGTAGGTCTATAACGACTGGCCTGAGATTTCCACCTTATAAACATTTCGAAATCATAAAACAACTAAATGGATGGAGCACAGCTCTATCTAGCGGTCGATGTTCATTGCAATCGAAGATATAGCTTCACGTGGGCATGTTAGTTCAAAAGTATACTTTTAGAGGGTAGAACATTTACTAAACGAAGCTCTAGAGCTCCTCCATGAAACCTTACTTTCATAGGGATAATAACCGGATTGCAAATCAACAGCTATTCTCCGAACTACAATATGCCCCTCCCCGAGCATTGGATTACGAATTGCAAGTCCGGCGCGTTAACTGTAAAAATTTCATTTTACCACAAATCGCTTGGTTTTGATTGCAACAAACACCAGCTGAACAATTTATTCCTAATTAGAGGCATTCTTGTAATCCAGTGCTCGGGGGACATTTAGTCCGGAAAATAGCTGTTATTACCCATATGAAAATAAGGTTTTCATAGAGAAGCTTCACAGAAATATTTTGTTTAATAAATATTCTGGCCTTTTGAACTCTCTTGATCTTTTGGACCAACATACATATAGACTATGTCCTTGATTACAATACATTGACCTCTAGATTGAGCTTCCTTCAATCTCGTAGTCTCATGACTTCGAAATGTTTATAGTGTGGAAGTCTCAGGCCAGTCTTTTTAGACTTACCTTGCACTGACGAGAGCCAACAACACGATACTACAAACTGCAAGTGTCCTGGAACGGCTAGCATTTAATGCGCCGGATTTCTAATTCGTAATCCAGCGCTCGGGAGATATATAGTCTGGAGAGTAGCTGTTGATGGGTAATCCGGTTATTATCCTTATGAGAATAAGGTTTCATAGGGCTTGACAGAAATATTTCGTTTAGTAAGCGTAGTTTGTATGTGAGTTGAATTTCATCTTTATACAATTTATCAGCACTTTTTCTTACACTAAGAAAACAATTCTTAAAAAATAGAATTCATTGGATATTAGTTAGTATATAGGTAGGTATATGAAACAATAAGACATTTTCTCGCTTACTATAGCTAAAAGTTCATTCCTCATTAAACCAATGGACTCTCAAAAAAGTAAGACGAAAGTTTAAATAAACGCCTGTCTTAACATTGTGAAGTAAAGTTTATTTAAAATACATATGTAGAGAATTCTTTGTCCTACTATTTAATAATTCTAATAGCACCATTAAAAAAAATTCTTGTTGTAATACTGTTGACGGTGCTGTTTTGTTGTGTTATATACATAAAATCATTGAACCGTCAGAGGTTTATTATTTTGCCTCGAGGTATAGGCACATAATATAGTGAAAGCAGACACAATCATCTAAGAAGAGACAAAATCTAATACACGGGAACAATATTAAAATTCGTGTTGTAATGGATTAGTACTGACCAAAAGCAATATTCTTACAGCAATACTATTACAAAATATTTACACACATTTGATGAATAAAAGTATTTGATCACAAATTATTACTAAGGAAAAATATATTTTAATAAGCAGCCATGAACTAATATACAAGGTGTCCTTAAAGTGCATCTACAAACTATAACTATGGGATTGTATGTCGGAAAATATTAATTCCCTAATAGAGTTTTCCCTAAAAACGCACCCCTGCGACATTATCTTCTCAAATTTTCGGAGACCTATAAAAATGATCTATTAAAACAATTCGTGTACGTTCCAAAAACCTTACGTAATATGAAAAACATTAGTTTTCGCAAATGAGTAAGTTGGAAGTTATGGCGATTCATGTAACTTCTACAATATTGTGTCGGCCGCCCAAATTAAGTGATAATAGCGTCACTTAATAGCAAAACGGAAACTGAAACTCTTTAGTCTAATTAATTTTGACACCAAACGTCTTTCCCACTAGAGTCAGATGTGCCGACGAAGAAACGTATGAAACGCGAAAAGTGAAACACTTGAAATATGTGTAGCTCTGAAAGGATAAAGTCAACGGGAATAGTTATTATATCATTAGTATTAGACAGTGGACGGATCACAGTACATAACGGAATGCCATTTGCATGGTGCTTATCTCAGAAACTGTGCACAAATCGGGAGTTTCTAATGGTCGCAAATCAGTTACCGCCTATCGCTGCTTAGCGTACGGACACCGCTCAGTGATAAATAATATATTATTTGTAAAGACGAACTAACACGTTTAGTACCATATAATTTAATATTAAATAAGTTGTGGTCGATGCAGTGTGTGAGTAGCTGCTGATACTGGAAATTTACAATTCAGTCGTTGACGAGACGGGGGACCTGATCGTCCACAACATATTTTAGCGGCCGAGGAAGAAATTTTGGAAATTGTAGCCGAAAATCCGCGTATAAGAACAAGACAGCTCGCCCGACAGGGCCAATAATTTACGTCTCCAGGAACAGCACGAAGGGGGAACATTTGCATTAGTACGGCAAAATTGGATACGACGTCAAAAGTGCATACAGGTCGGCGGACAAAATTTCGAACAGTTATTGTAACATCAGGTATGTATAAAATTTGTAATCATTTAAAGTAAATAAAAAATTGAAAGTAAACTTCTAACTTCAAAGATAAATTACGTTAGGTTAGATTCTTGTCGTTATCAATTTCTTTTTTGCATTTCACAGCTCTTCATCCAATATCCGCTGTTTTCACGATTCATGCTGTTTCCAATTTGTATTGCAGTCGACCAGAATAGCAGTAGCGTACAAGTAAAATTTTTAAATTTTTTTAAAGTGCTTTTTTTTCATTTTTTCTTTGCGCTATTATATTCATATGGACCCGTTGTATATCCCCTTAAATTTTTCCGGATAAGTTCTGAATCACCCTGTATAAAAAAATGTGATATTCAAATATAATCAACAATAAATAAAACTTTGCGTGAAAATTGCGAAAAATGAATTTAAACAGATAACCGAATTAGGTATTTGTTTTCCATCGTTATCATCTGTCTCATCACCTTTACATATGGTACCTAAAAAAGGGCCAAACGATTGGCGACCCTGCGGCGACTACCGTCATTTGAATACTGTCACTGTCCCAGATCGTTATTCTTTGCCTCACATACACGATTTTAATGCTCATTTGCATGGTTGCACCATATTTTCCAAAATTGATTTAATACGTGCGTACCATCAAATTCCGGTTGCTAAAGCGGACATTTATAAAACTGCCATAACTACTCCTATCGGCCTATTTCAATTCCATAGAACGCCTTTTGGAATACTGGCCAGACATTCCAACGTTTCATGAATGAAGTATTAAAGAATTTACCTTTCATTTTCACTTACTTGGATGACATATTCGTCGCAAGTAAATCTCATCAAGAACATTTGCAACATTTGCGCGTCGTCTTTCAGCGCTTAGAGAAATATGGAATTAATATTAAACCTTCCAAGTGTATATTTGGCGCTAATTCTCTCGATTTCCTTGGACATCGCGTCTCATCTGATGGAATTTCGCCGACAACCGAACGCATTGCAGTCATTAAAAGTTTTCCAGCTCCCACAACTCTGAAACAACTACAACGTTTCATAGGAAAGGTTACCTTTTATCATCGTTTTATTCCACATTTTGCCCAAACTTTAGAACCCTTGCATGACTTAAGCACTTCCTTAGCAAGAATCCACGCTAAAACTATCTCTCATTGGCCATCAGAATGTGATATTGTTTTTTCGTTAGTCAAAGACAAAATTGCTAATGGTACCCGTTTGTCACATCCTACTTTCGGTGACGAAGTGTTGCTTACATTGTCGGTCGACAGTACCTCAATGGGAGCCGTTTTGGAACAAAAGTTACATGGAATTAATACTCCTTTAGTATTTTTCTCAAATAGATTAGCTTCCTCTGAAAAGAATTATTCTGTTTTTGACAGAGAGTTGCCAAGTATATATGCAGCCATCAAACACTACAGATACATGCTAGAGGGCCGTGTCTTTACATGTTATATTGATCACAAACCGTTGGTCAATGCACTGTTTTCAAAAGCTGACAAATCTCCCCGGCAGATCCGTCACCTTGAATTCATTTCACAATTCACGAGCGACATTCAACATATTAGTGGTAAGTCAAACGTAGTAGCTGACACCTTGTCAAGAATTCATGACGTTTCAGCAATAATTTCGTCTAATACAATACCTACCTCATTTCCAGACATACCAATCCATTTTAATTTGCAATTGTTCTCAATTACATGATAAAGAACTTACGACTTTAATTTCTAAAAATCCTGAAAGCAAAAGAAAACAATCAAGGTACGTTTTGGAACACATTTTTATTCCTAATACTATAAATCGCATATGGTGTATCAACGTATCAACTTCACACTATCGCTCTTTTGTCCCCAAAGTCTTGCGCCGATCCGTTTTTGATGTTTTTTACAACTTGACACATGCAGGCATCCGCGCAACTAAGAAACTAGTTGCGGCACATTATTTCTGGCCTAGAATGAACAAAGACTGCGATTTATGGACTAAAACGTGTTTAAATTGTCAAGCTTCGAAAATACATCGCCATACTGTAACTCCACTTGCAAGTTTTCCAATACCGAAGTGCAGGTTTGACCATTTGCACATTGATATAATTGGTTCTTTTCCCCCATCGCGTGGATGTTCGCACATCCTAACCATGGTTTAAAGGTTCACCCGCTGGCCAGAAGCTGTTCCTATATTAAACACTTCAGCTGAAACAGTCGCCAGTCGACATTTTTTCAGAATTACGTATGTCGCTATGGAGTTCCGCTTTCAATAACCACGGACCAGGGCGCCCAATTCGAATCGAATTTATTTCGTGAATTTGCAAAGTTTTTGGGTTTTAACCGTATTCATTCCACATCATATCACCTACAAAGTAACGGGATGGTCGAGCGTTTCCACCGCACTTTAAAAACTGCGTTGCTAGCACGTGCAAACTCTATACACTGGTATGACGAATTGCCGATAACCCTGTTTGGTTTCAGAACAGTTCCGAGATCTGACTTAGAATGTTCATCCGCTGATCTCCTTTGCGGTCAAAATTTACGTTTACCAGGCTCATTCTTTTTACAACCCCATTTCGACGTGAGTATTCCCGATTTCACTACTAAAATCCACTCACATTTTGACAACGTGATGTTTCAAAATCCCAGGCATAGTGATCTACGAAGGATTTTCGTTAGTCTTGACTTGTCTACTTGTGATTATGTTTTTGTTAGACAAGATCGGCTTAAAAAATATTTCACCCCACTGTTTCAGGGACCCTTTCGCGTAATTTCTAGAACTGACAAAGTGATTACTGTTTTAATTCGTGATAAAAATGTCACTCTTAGTTTGGATCGCGTTAAGCCTGCCCATGTTTTAGGGAATTCTGCTGATTCGCCTGTCACCACTACCCACAAAAAGGTTAGGTTTAATGTTGATTGTTTGACAGGCTGATTTTTTAAATATTTTTTGTCACTACACTACATCACCATCTGGATATATCTTTGGAGAGGTTGCTAGGAAAGAAAAAGAAGAATAACAACAACATATAGACAGCAGACATAAAACATTCTTTCTCTCTGAAGAACTGAAGATTGTATATTTAAGAATTTGATAATATATTTGTTATTATTAATAATATTTTATTATTGTGGTTAACACCATCACATATCTCTTAGGATGGAAATAAATTAACGAAAATGAAGGTTCCTCAAAATATAACTAGGGGAATAATATATAGCGCTGTTACCCAAAAGTATAAATCAAACAGGAATTCGCAGTCGGCCGCTCCCGACTACAATTTCTACTTGTTTTAATCTCTTGTCAGTTCTGTACTATATACTTGCTGACTTGAACAAAAGTTTCCGCGGGGTCAGACTCTATTTAGGGGGTCTTTAAGAAATATTTAAATTCGCATAACATATACAAGTATATACAAATTATATCATAATATAATACAAAAAGAATTTAATATAATAACTTTTTAATATATACCGAATGAAAATATCTGAAGATACTAAATAAAGTCACTTAATACAATGACTTCACTGACGATAAAATGAGTTATATACAGGGTGTTCCTTAATGACGTCTAATATTTCAGGGTGTGATTGCTTAGGTCATTTTATGAAGATAAGTTCATATGAACATTGCTCGCAACAGTTTAAATTTTTTGCTACTGGGTGTTGAATTTTTTTTATATTGGTTATTTTTAAATATCTCAGAAAGTACTTTAGATATTATTTTCAATTTTGGTGTGTGTCAATAGAATATAAAACCACACATTTTAGTTAGAAAAGCAATTTTATTGTTTCACCAGTGGCGTACCTGCGAACATGTCCTCTGATATTTTTTACCAAAAAAGAGGAACGTCACTGACATTTTTCCATGTGGATATTTTTCTTGAATAGCCTAGTCAGTTCTACATGAAAACGGTCTCTTGCATTTTGCTCGTCGAACGTGCAGTTCTTAATTAAAACAATTAAATTCAAATTGAAACTAATTATACCAGCAATCCAATTATTTCCGGTGTATTTTAGCTTGCTGAATCTAAATCCGGTGTCAGTTTTGCTTCACCACGTATTTTTTTGTATCTTAAAAAAACAGTTAGAAAAATGCAATTAATTGGTGGTTTGCGAGAAAAACGCAAGAGACCGTTTTATGTAGAATTGACCAGGCTATTCAGGAAAAGTATCCACAAGGAAAAAGGTCAGTGGTGTACTACTTTGGTAAAAAAACCACAGGACATGTTCACAGGGTCGTCACTGGTGGAGTGATAAAATAACTTTTCTAATTAAAACATGTGGTTTTATATCCTATTAACACATACCAAAATTGAAAATAATATCTAAAGTATTTTCTGAGATATTAAAAAATAACGATTAAACAATTTCTTTTCCAACATCCTGTAGCAAAAAACTGAAGCCGTTGCGAACATATGTTCATATGAACTTTTCTTCATAAAATGACCTAAGCGATCATACAATGAAATATTAGCACATCATTAAGGAACACCCTGAATTTTAAATTAGTGTTTTATTGTGATGGTACCATTTATTTTACGAGATTATTATACTCTTCGCAAATACAAAACGAATAGTACCTATATGGCATTTGATAGGTACATTTCTAAAACAGGTAATATCACATGTAGAGAAGAAAATCACTGTGTTGATGATTGAATTCTGAACAACTTTCAAAATGTCCGTTCGTCCGTCCGACCGTACGTCTGTCTGTCTGTCCGTCTGTCCGCCCGTCGCATTTCTTGTAAGCACGATAACTTAAGACTAAAAAGTCAAAAGTTAGTGTTAGCTAGAGGAAGAACCCTATTTTTTAAACAAAATTGATCAATAAATAAAAAGTTATTAATTAGTCAAATTAAAAAATTATATATGTTTTGCAATTAAACAAAAAATATCTAAAAGTAATATTATTTACAAAATAACTGCGAACATAGAATGTGCAATAATTATATAAAAAGTGCAGTAAATCAGCGAAGAATATAATGGTTAGTTTGTTATACTCTTCGTAAATACAAAACGAAGAGTATATTGTATTTGATCGATATATCTCTAAAATCGGTAATATCGCTCGTAGAGAAAAAAATTTCATATCACTATGTTGGTGATCGAATTCTGATCTTTCAAAATGTCCGTCACATTCCTTCTAAGCACGATAACTTAAGAATGAAAAGTTAAGTTAGTGTTAGCTAGAAAAAGAACCATACTGTTCTTTTAACGAAATATATTAATAAATAAAGAAATTATTCATTATTTTAATTTTTTTAAATTAATTTTTTTATGGTTTACAATTAAACAAAAAATGTCTGATACTAAGGTTATGTACAAAAACTGCGAAGAGTATCCTATAGAATGTGGAGCAATTCTATAAAAAGTGCAGTAAATAGATAAATGGTTAGCTCGAATCTAATGAACATTATCTTGTATAAATACTGTTAACAGTTATCGATACCGCATTGCACTGACTGACTAACCCATTACTAAAAAATCGGCAAAGGAATTTACACAGAACTTCCCTCTTTATTTATACAGGGCGCTCACTCTAATAAAAAATTATTAATTCCGAAAAGACATCTGAGAATGATAATCGAAATGTAGTTACTTATCACTATTATTGCAAAGAAAACCTGTTAACTTTTGGTCAAAAAAATATACAGAGTGGTCATCCGGCAGCAATAATTTAATATTAAATAAAAGGTGCCAAATATGGAAGGCTTGCGGCCAAGCGTTCATAGCGACGTCGCTTTTTGATCCTTCGATGTCGGCTCTTCCTATCATTGCTTAGGAATTTCCACCATGGTTTAATTATTTGTTAGAATGACCGCCCTGTACATTTTTCCACTGTAATAGGTGTCTCCGTGGCCAATTGTGTTAACTATACGCCAAATATTATTGCTATCGGTCACATTTTTAGTTGCACATTCACGTAGTGGAGTGGAAGTGGTTAGAAAAATTTCATTTTCTTTTTTAAAATAGGTTTAGAATATCACGAAACGGAAATTTTAAATTTGAGCAAAAAAATGTTTTTCCACAATTTATTCAATAGGTAGAAAATTTAAAAAAATATATTATTTTTTTAAATAGGTGTAAAATGGGGTTTAAAATGTTATGAAATATGGAAATTTTAAATTTGAACCAGACCATTTTTTTTCCATTATCTATTCTGTTCAGACGGTTTGCCTAGTTTATTTTCCAATGAAAGTCCAACCATTTCTTCGGTAGCAATAACGTCAGTTACCTACCAAATTTGACTGTTCTCCGTCAAGTAGTTTTCAGTTATTGCACCAACAGTCAGTCAGACCGACAGACAGACAGGCTGACGGAATTGAAAACCTATATTTTCGCAATCTACATGATTTGAAACGTGAACATCAGAAAAAATCTCGTAGGGTGATTCTTTCTCGAATGGAATACTTCCCATCGGTATGCGAGGGAAGTCAAAACCACTCGATAATTAATTCATTACTGTAGTGATTTAATGATCTCTCTTTATTTTATAAAAAACCAACATAATTATGTGATAAGGTTATGTAGTCATGAAATATAAAAGGCTATAATAACTTTAATCATTTTACGTCTTGGCTAAACATATTTACAAACATGTAATTTCAAAACAATATTGAAAACTATCATATTCAGGCTGTACTATTCACTGGTTTGACATTGTTCGTAAAACAAATATTACGATGAGTAATATTAGTAATACAAACTTCTTTACTATATAGATGAGGATTGAATATGCAGAAGTTGAGTCATACGGTTTCTCTTTGAATTCGTGTTTAGGGGTTCTAGATAAGAAAGTGAAGAGTGCTGAGCACAAAAAGTGCACGTTTATCGTTTACCCCCGCACAGTGGGACAAAACTGTAGTGTTCCACCCAAATCAACTTATAGATCGTTAAATTATAAATTTTAAGCTCCTTTTTTTTAATGTTCGTTATGAAATTCTCTATCAATCCCTCCACCCGAATTTTCGATTTTCATTCCCAATGTTTTATAATTTTCATCTGAAAACGTATTTTTACTAAAAAATGGGGGTTTTCCAATGAAAATCAGTGTCAAGCTCATTGTATAAATATTTTAGACATTTTAATTTTATATTTTCATTTTATAAATAAGCAAGTGGTCTGTTACATTATATTTTCCATCTTTTTCTATTGTTGACAGCTGTCAAATTAACTGTCAAATATAATATCTTTAAAGTGTATCTTCTATTATATAGAAAATAATGTAAGATTTTAAAGAAAAAAAATATAAAATACTTTACGTAATTGTTACTAATTTTTAAATTTGACAGCTGCCAAAAGCATAAACAATATATTTGACATTTATTTCTTGTCAATCTATTAAATATATAGAAAATGAACAGTTTATAGCACTTTAAATTTTAAGAATACTTAATAAATGGGTTTTTCATTGAATTGACTGAAAAACTGGCAGCTGCCAATAGTGTATAATTTAAATAAAAATCAACTATGGGACTAATTAATTTTAAATCAGTGTAAATATCTCTTTATTATGGAAACTTGGAATATTTTGTAATAACGTAAGGCACACATGCTTATTTTTAATTTTGACAGCTGCCAACCAACATAATATATTAGACATTAATTTCCTATCAAGTATTTTTCTATAGATCTTGGATCTATAGAAAAATACCTATTTAGCACTTTAACTTTCAAAAAACTTAATAAATAGCATTTTAAGTAAGCTGAGAGACATTTTGACAGCTGTCAAATCTAAAAATTAGTATCAATTATGTAACTACAAAGTCTTAAAGTATTTTATATATATTTTCTTTAAAATCTTACATTATTTTCTATATAACAGAAGATACACTTTAAAGTTATTATATTTGACACTTAATTTAGCAGCGGTCAACAATAAAAAAAGAAAATGGAAAATATAATTCGATAGATCATTTGATTATTTGTAAAATGAAAATATAAAATTAAAAAATTGAAAATATTTATAAATTCGTGACCTTGACGCTGACTTTCATTGGAAAACCCCATATTTTTTAGTAAAAATACATTTCTAGATGAAAATTATAAAATATTTGGAACGAAAATCCAATACCCGGCTGGAGGGATTGATAGAGAATTTCACAGCAAACATTTGAAAAAAAAGCATCTTAAAATCTTCAATATTACGATCTATAAGTTGATGTGGATGGTGTACTACAGTTTTGTCTCACTGTGCGCTGGGGTAAAATAGGGGATAAACATATGGAACTTTTTCGACATAAGCTCCCGATTTGCGGTTTGTATTAATATAGATGTATTTAACTACTTTAATCAGACTGACATACAACTGGTAAAAATTAAAATCTCTCGTTTAAAACAACACTTAAAATTGAATGTTCGCAACGCGGTATGTGTAAAGATAAGTTCTCTAACTTGAGGGCATGGATTTTGATGAAACCTTGTGCAATGTGTTTGTAATGACGTTAATAAAAAAGTTAAAAAAAAGGTTAGAGTTGGAAATGATCAGAAGGGGTAGAAAACACTCCTTTCACCACAGGTTTCGTAACTTGTAGAATCAGGTCAAAAATGAAAAAAAAAACAGTTTATTTACCTCTTTTGACCCAAAATAAGCGGTTTCTACTTTTTCGAATATTTTCGAGAAATGCTTACTTTTCGAAATATGTCCACTCGAAAATTCTTGAAAGTGGGGGAGGGGAAACGTAAAAGTTGTAAAAGAAAATTGAAAAAAATGATTGATTTTCTTTAAATAAGTATTTTTTAACACTGGAAATGTTTAAGGAATCGGTAATGTAAAGCTAGATATTAGAAAAACATGTAGAATCTAATAGGAGAACCGTAGAAGCTATATGCGGTATATCCTATATATGAGTCCTGTGTATAGGGAGGTTTAAACATATAAAGTGTAACAAATGGAAAATAAAAAGGAAAATGTAGTACCTCTATATTTTAGCTATATTTGACACTCTGTCTATGTTTAAGTGCATTATAAGTGAACAGCGTGGAAAATAAATTTTCCGAGACACATACGATAAGGGGTAATTTCGTGTGTAGGGGTGGCAAGATAATATTTGGTTTTCAAAGGCGATAACAAAAGAAAATGTATAAAAATGACTTTGTAGATGATAGCGAGTGTTATTAATATGTGGGGGTCAGGGGTGTACGGTTGAGCGGTTTTCAGGTAATTTGGGGCTAGGAGGTGGAATTATGTACATGCGAATTTTCTTTTTAATAACAACGGTCATTTCCAATGTGTTAGAAGTTTGCTTTGTGGAGAATTCTATCAATTTTTCTGTTACGTGGGGACCAAAACAAGTATTTTATATAATCCATTTATTTTTGTCCGGATGAGTCAAAAAGACGCATGTACTATAATGATATCTGAACTAGATTATATTTTTAACTGGCTTTGTAGAAGGGTTGAGGGTAAATGGGGGTAAATTGGGTGTAAATAAGCAAGCTAGTAAGATATTAGTTGTATTTAATGTATATATACAACATGTATAATGTATATATAGTTGTATTTAATGTATATATACACTAGAAGTCAAGGTCTCAATTTTTTCTATGGCATTTGACACCCCTATCACTACTCCCACTCCATTAATAAAGGTGTTAAAATAAAATTGAGATATTTCCTTGAAAATTGACATGTGTATGTATTATAATGATATTTGGAACTAGATCATATCTTGATCTGATTCCGATGAAGAGTTGGGGGATAAATAGGGGTAAGTAGGGTAAAATAAATAAAGCAAGCAAGCCAGAAACTTAGAAATTGGTGTATATACTGGAGGCCAACGCCTCAAACTTTTTTATATTAATTTAAATCTATGTAAATCCGTTTATACGTTTGTCAGTATTCTTGATTTTAGTCTGTGTTCCATAAAATTAAGGTAGTCATACTAGATCCGGAGCCGGCACCACCGCAGGGTATAATTATTTTTTTATATCAAGATCCTTAGAACAGACAACAAGAATAAATGAGTATTTTGCATATGTGCAATTTAATATTTATTAATCTATATTGAAGGCGTTTGCAAAAAATTCTTCTAATTAATAATGTCACTTCTCACAAACAAAATAATTAGCGGCCATGCAACAAATTGAATTAATGAATAAATGCAGCTCGATTGACAGTAAATTAATAATAATCTAAAAGAACGCCATTACCACTCGGTAACCTATCCGTGCCGCTGATTCTAATCATAAACGTTTATTTACAATATTCAGATATAAAGTTTATCCTCAAATAAGCTAGACGATGCGTTTTGCCGTGTTATCTTATTATAGAATGTTTCAAATATCATGAACTTACGTCAACAATCACTTCATTTTGAAAACCTTGGATTTATGCAAATAAAATAAATCATTAATATTCGTTCTATTAGGAAAATTTTACTCCTCATTTTTAAAGTTTCGCTGCTGGCATGGATTTATAATTAATGTTCCTTATACAATTCCATGACCTGCTTTAGAGACGATTTGATGTACCTATATTACATTTTTGCAATCCAATCCATCTGGACAACATTACATTTCTCAACTCTTTTTAGATGAGAAAATTGTAATGTTATCCCAAAGAATAAATAGTATTGTGAGGACCAGTTATCGCGAATAAACTATATGGATTATTTGTTGCTGGAAAAATATAGTTATCAGGAGATAATAGCTTGTTAAACGAGTCAGAGGGAAAATATATGTTATGGTTTCGCAATTAACACAAATTCTTACCAAATGCGTGCAGCAATTTATATTAAATCATAAATAAATATGTTTCCGCATGCACAACACACACCTGTTCGCCGAGACCAGTTTTCAAAGGTGCATTATACATTTATTAAGAGAAAATCAGTGACTTCAAGTCGCGATGAACTGCAAAATACTTTTACTTTTAATTTGTCTAGACTGATAATTTGCTAATTGACTTTTAACATAAACAAATTATTTCAAGATTTTCATTTCTTCAAGAGTATGTATAATAATTATTTTAATCATGAAGTAGTAAGCAGAGAAGGATACCTATTTTAAAAATGTATAGAAAAGTTCCTCAAAAACTTTGTTACTTAAATATTCAAACAAAAACCTTTAAGGTTCTGGGTTCTCATAATTTAAAAAAGTAAAAATTGAAATATTGCAAAATTAAAATTTCTATTTATTGTCTAACTGTTAGTTGTGGCATTCTCTTACTTTTTCCAACTTTTACATCTAAATAATGTCCGAGAAGTCCACAAAATAATACAATTAACCGGTATATTACTAAAAAGTTAGTTTTTATTTATCTGAAATGGTCGAAAAAAATCCACTTATTGTTATTTGGTTTATAATAAATGCCAAAAAAGTGGCCAAAATGACATTAAAGAAAACTTTTTTTTAATGTCTACGGAAAGCTAACATCAAGAGTTACAATCATCCATTTTGGACTTAATGGCATAAAATGGCGGGAAATTCAAATTTTAGGTAACAAATTCGTTTGTGTCCACAGGGTTCAATATTTGGGTACCAAAATTTTAGAGGGTTTTGTTTCCAACAAAAAGTATATTTTCTGAAAGTTTGAATCGATCAGAAATCTTAACGTCCCCGGGCGTTAAAATGAAAAAAAAAACGCTTCTTAGCCCGTTTATTCCATTTTGTGTGTAATGTACGTACTCAATGTACGAAGATTTTGGATTTTTGTTTGTCCCCATCGGAGCTCTAGAACCGGAGATATTCACATTTTTACCTAAAAAACACTGTTCAAAAAACAATTTAGTTTTGTTTATATAAAATAAATTTAAAAAACGCAATAGGCTTTGGAAGTCCAAAGCTCAGATTTATACTCCTGTTTATCACCAAGAATATATATCTGGGGTCAGTGGCGTAATTTCAGCATTTTTATTGGGTAGGCAAGGATTTTTCACAGATAACCCAATAGATGGAAGCAAAGCGAACCCTGTAATTCTTAATCGATAACCCTATAAACCAAATGACCGAGGGAATGCGAGTTCATCACTTAACAGGTAATATTTAACTCAAAAGAGGGAAAGAGAGTGGTGTGAAAAAAGAACTTGGTAAATAAGGCTCGTGCAAAAATCAGAAGACTTAACGATCGTTCGCCGAACGGTTGTGCGAACGTTCCCCA
The DNA here is from genome assembly GCA_963583905.1 of Stenurella melanura. Lineage (NCBI taxonomy): Eukaryota > Metazoa > Arthropoda > Insecta > Coleoptera > Cerambycidae > Stenurella > Stenurella melanura. The sequence goes on along the minus strand of OY757311.1, from coordinate 95,517,563 downwards.
GATGATTGTCGTTTGCATACGTTCGCTGATATGTTGGCGAGAGCTCGCTGATGTGTACAATTTGAATTTTTCGCGATAACTCCGCGAGCATTCGCAATTTTCTTAAATAAGGAATATAATGGCAAGACCACTACCATGGCCAACAGACCAATCATAATTAACAGCAAACTGTAACTGTGAGATGCAAGCAAAGACAGCCTGAAAACAAATTAGGAATAGGTCCTAAAGCCAACAGTGTTCTACGAGTTAGTAATTGGCGGAAGAGGGAGGGAAACTAGAATAGTAAAATAACTTAGTAAACTTGCTGAAAAATCATACTTATCTAATTATGAGGTAGGACTGGGAGAAAGGTCCCGAAAAATTACTGCAAAAATTCAACTAGGCTCAAACATGCATGCAGTTAAAAGAAAAAAACAACAACAATCATTTAAGAATGTATTCCAACATTGTAATGGATGGAAGTAGGAATCATGGAATATGGATGCCGGTCTTAGCCCACAGGGGCTTCAGACTGGAAAGAAAATAATCAAGTTACAAGTCAAAAGAGAAGGAGTCATTTTTTCAGACAAAAAATGAAAGACCATTAACTGATTTCTATTTTATTTTTGTTTTATTTTAACGTCTTATTTATTTTAACGTCCTGGCGAAGTTTAGCTAATGCTATTCCTCCACTTGATCAGGACGGCGAAATGAGATACGGTCACCCATCTAAGTGAAAAGTAGGAAATAGATATACACCACTAGGGAATAGTAACGGCGAACAGCCGATTAAATTATATTTGATTAACGATAGAGTCGTCGAATTAATTAGGACCAACAGACAAAAACGAATCAGTAATGAAAGGCCACTGAACAGAATATTTACAAAAGTAGAAATCCAAATTTTATGAAACTGGAAGACCACTAATCTTGGTATATAGTCGCAGTCCTTTTAATATTCAATATATCAAACAAAGTGGCCTCAAGACTAGTTTTAAACTGTCGGAATATTTTGAGAGAACTGTGCGAACACAACTCTGTCAAACTCATACGGGTACCCGGTCACAGAGGTGTGGAGGGCAACGAAGAAGCAGACCGATTGGCGGGAGAAGGAGCAACTCCGTTCCCTGGTCCTGAGCCAGCCTTCGGTTTGCCAAGAAGTCTGATTCAATCAGAGTTACGAGACTGGGCCACTGCAAGGTTCAGCAACTATTGAACTCAGGCCCCTGGAATGAGTCAGTCGAGGCTCTATATAAAGGGGCCCTCGACTGACTCAACCATTAAGTGGCTGCTTGGGCTCGATAGAGATAAAATGAGACGGATAGTAGGCTATTTAACAGGACACTGTCCTCTGAACAAACATCTTCACACAATGGGGTTGAAAAACAGCCCTATTTGTAGGATGTGTGGAGTGGAGGATGAAACAACCACTCATATCCTATGCAGTTGCGCACCCTTAGGTGCGTTAAGGTATAGGCATCTCCAAAGGCAATTTTTACAGCCGGAGGAATTACGGGATCAACCATGAAATAGACTGCTATCCTTTGTGGAGAGCACTGGTCTCTTCTAGAAGATCCCACATGACGCGAATGCACAATGGGTCAACAAGCCTGAGTGCTGCGGATTCCACAGATCTGCTCGCGCGATAATAATAATATTAGATAAATGAAAAGATGTGCGCAATATGAAATAATTGAAGATCATGTTATCAACAACGGCCCAGGAAGATCAATTAAAAAGTACAGAACTCACAATCCATGACACACCCACCCCCTTTCACCATCAATAAATATGATACCAGTATAATAGTTGAATCCAGGCAATTTGTTCATAATGCATATCAGATAAATATACAGGGTGTAACAGAATGGAATGTCATAAATGAAGGAGCGTATTCCTCGTACAAATTTAAGAATATTTTTTCATATAAACAATTGTCATTAGTGCCTTCGTTTACAAGATACAGGGCGTTGTAGTTTTCAAAAATACAATTATTTCCCTATATATCTTTGGAACAAATGAAGATATTTACCTGAAATTTTGTGTGTAGAATACATGATTAGTATTGTATTTAAATTTAAAAAATGAAGCCCCAGCTTTAACCAGTGCCAAATTTAAGAAAAACGAACTCATGCGAAATTTTAATTTTTAATTTAAACAAAAATTAGCAAATATAAACGAAACAAGAAATTAATGCAATAACTACAAGAGATGTTCGAAGTGACCTCCATTTGTCTCAATACACTTTTGGGTATGTTGCCTCGTAGATGTTCTTACTCTACCAAATATTCCAGGATTCTGGCGAAGTTGCCGGCATCTTTCTTCTATCCTATGAAGAAGAGTTTGTTCATCGGGAATAGGAACAGAATAAACATATTGTTTTAAATGACCCCATAAATAATAATCTAGTGGATTATTAGGTCTGCGAAGCGGGCTGGCCATGCTATAGGTCCTCCACGAACTATTTATTTGTTGTGATAAGTTTAATTGAGATATGCTCATACGAGTAAGGATAAATGAGGTGGAGCACCATCATGCATAAAAAAAATACGTTGCCTTACGGCTAATGGAACAAACTCCATTAGAACTGGCAAATTACCTCGAAGAAAATGTATGTAAGAGCGTCCATTAAGTTTTCGAGGTAAAACAAATAGACCAGTTAAAAACTCGTCGACAATTCAAATCCAGACATTAATTGAAAAACGTTGTTGGTGCCTCGACTTAATTATTCCGTGAGGATTTTCATCAGCCCATAAGTGGTTATTATGAAAATTTATAATTCCATCCCTGTTAAATCTAGCTTCATCTGTAAATAATACAGAAGAAAGAAATACAGGATTTCGAATACATTTCCATGTAAACCACTCGCAGAATCTTATACGCGGTACTGCATCATCGGTATTCAGCGCCTGAATCCTTTGTAAATGATATGGATACAATAAATTGGTTCTTAAAATGCGATGAACAGTCATGTGGTTCACACGTTCCATTGTCGCAATTCTTCTTGTGCTAATACTAGGATTATCCTCAACTGATTCTAGTATTCTTTCCACCCCACCCGTTGAATCGTTGTTACCATATCCCTTCTTCCACCACCATGATTAGCTTTCAAATTTCCCGATTGCCGTAGGCGCATAGGAATATTCATAAACAATCTACAATCTGGATGACGTCGGTTGGGAAAGCGGTTCGCATAACGTGGAGCAGCATCTACATTATTACCATTAGAAAGCCCATAACAGAAATGCATATCTGTCAATTCTACAAAAGAGTAACATTTTCTAAATTTAAGTCGACAATTTAGATCAATAAATTTGACTGGGCGCTAATCATCAAAACACTGTTTGACAGATGCCCACTTGTTTTTGTTAAGATACAATTATTGGCGCATTATTTGATCTAACAATACATCACTACGGTTAAACTTTAATAACTTTAAAACTGTAAAATATGCGCAAAAATGTCAAGAGGACATTGTTTTTCAAAATTAAATTTGAAATAAAAAAAAAGTACACAATTGGCCCTGTGGCGTATCATAACTTCATGAGAAAAGGTACCCTACATACTTCAAATCTACGTCACTGGTTAAAGCTGGGGCTTCATTTTTTAATTTTAAATACAATGCTAATCATGTATTCTACGCACAAAATTTTAGGTAAATATCTACATTTGTTCAAAAGATATATAAGGAAATAATTGTATTTTTGAAAACGACAACGCCCTGTATCTTGTAAACGAAGGCTCCAATGACAATTGTTTATATGACAAAATATTCTTAAATTTGTACGAGTAATACGCTCCTTCATTTATGACATTCCATTACGTTACACCCTGTATAGACAACACAAAAAATTGAAATGACAATGTAAACATCTCAACGTATCACCACAGATCAGAAAGAAGACCTGTCCTTAAGAAGTCAGCAGTGACACCATAGAATACAAAAGAGAACCCGTATCTCAATCCGGAAAACGAACTTCAGTCTTTCTCCGAAGCTCTTGCTTTCTCAAGAGCTTCACAGGACTACAATAGTTAATAGGAACGAATATAAAATAGACGAGATGCTGATCCAATTTGAAATTGACATCATGACACTGCGTGAGACACTACAATGGAAGATGGAAATAAAGATTCACGACTACGAATTTTATAGATGACAATGGAAGAATATAGATCACAATTCTGTAGTAAAACAGCAGCTGGAAAACACAAAAGCTACCGAAGTCCAAGCGTCCCTATAGTTATATGTTACTACTGTTACTAGTCATCAAAGAGGAAGCGAGATACATCGCGTATCATAAAACAGTACTGTGTGTTATTTCAACACTGATACGTTAGCGCCAGTCACTTACGGTACTTGAAACCATTCTACTGTATTATGATTCTATTGTGCCGAAACTTTATGTTGATACTTCAAATAGTACCAGTGAGTGTTACCCATAACTAAGGTTGATCCAGGTCTACGGATACGGTAGCGGTATAGAGTGATTACATTCACTATCATTAGTATAGTGATTTGCTCATTAGTTGTTATTATACTCTTCGCAAATACAAAACGAAGTGTATATTGCATTCGATCGACACATTTATAAAACCGGTAATATTGATCGTAGAGAAAAAATTTTCATATGATCGAATTCTGACGTGATCGAATTCTGAAAAAACTTTCTAAATGTCCGTCTGTCTGTCTGTCCGTCCTTCACGTTTCTTGTAAGCACGATAACTTAAGAACGAAAAGTCCGATTGTAATGATTTGAATTTGGGCAGTAAGTTAGTGTTAGCTAGAGGAAGAACCCTATTGTTTTTGAACAATATTGATCAATAAATAAAAAAGTTATTAATTAACAATTTTGTTGTATATTTTGTAATTAAATAAAAAATGTCTAAAACTAATATTATTTACAAAAAAGCTGCTATCAGTATCCTATAGAATGTCAACAATTATATAAACAGTGCAGTAAATCGGCGAAGAGTATAATGGTTAGCATGTTTAGTTAATGAATTGTTAGATTAGTTACTGTGTAATTTAGTAAAGTGGTGTTTAGTGTTATCAGGGGCTTTAGTATTCAGTTGCAGGTTATGTGCGAAAACAAAACAATATTGGTAAATATAAAATCCTAAGTTTTGGGACTCTTGCTAGCTTGCTTTACTTATTTTTCCCTACTTACCTCCAACTCTTCAACGGAATCACCTCAAAATAAAATCTAGTTCCATGTGTCGCTATCATACAACGCCCAAAGTTCCGCTTTTTTTTTAATGATAACCTTTACATTCTTTACAGTTTTATTGGTAGAGCTTTAAGTTAGTTTTCTAACGCAATTTTCAAATTTAAAATCGATCCAAAAATGGATGTGAAATTACAGTTTGAAGTTGGAGATGACACGATGAGAATTAGCATTTCAATCAGTTAACTAAAAGCGTAATATTTAAGAAGGTCAGTTTGGTTCGATTTCGATTTTGAGAAAATCATTGTAAAGCTATCATACAAGATAAAAAAGTATACAGAATACTATTTGAAATAAATACGTGACTAGTATTTCCGGTTAAACCGGAGATGAATTTATGGGTCCGGTTATGTCAAGAAATGTATTTCTACGACATATATTCTGAACCCCAATTTCAAATTTTTATCTTAAGGTGGCCATTCCCTAGAAAGAGACATCCGATAGGGAAATATTTATTATTTTTACTCATAACTTTTTTGTCCTACTACGTATATTTAAGAAAACTATAAGAGTACCTAAGTAGAACCATAACAAGACTATTACTATGAATTTTCACTCAATAAATTCAGTGGTTTGCAAAATAGCTCGATTTAAAACTATGAAATAGGAAGATTAACATAATTTTTAAATTTAAATCTAGCTATTTTGCAACCCAGTGAAATTATTGAATGAAAACTCATAGTAATAGTCTTGTTATGGTTCTACTTAGGTACTCTTATAGTTTTTTTTAAATATACGTACTAAGAAAAAAAGTTATGGCCAAAAATAATAAATATTTCCCTATCGGATGTCTCTTTCTATTTTTTATTGTTTAAGGTGGCCACACCTTAAACAATAAAAAATATAGGGGTGTCAGGTACATCCCCTATATTTGTTCTATACAGGGTGCTTCCGAGAGTGATCTCGTGGGCGCCCGGTATACGTCAAATCCCAAGCTTCAGGACTCCTACCAGCTTGTTTTACTTATTTACTCCTATTTACCCTCCAACGCTTCACCGGAGTAAGCTCAAAATACATTCTAGTTCCAGAACTCATTATATACGTGTACCAAATTTCAAGTCAATATCTGAAACATATGTACTGAAAAAAAGAAAGTTACAGACAGACCGACCGACAGACAGAAATTTTGACATATTCTAACCCTATAGAAAAAAAAATTGATTTTTTTTACGATTTCCTACTATACTTCTACTCCACTATGAGGATGTGGACGTAAAAAGAAGAAGGAATAAAAAAAACGAATAAACTATTATTTGAGTGTTTTGTAACATATTTAACTGTCATGGAAAATAAAATTATATATAAAAAGATATTTTAAAAGAATGTACTAAAAAGTAAAAAATAATTTTGAAGTTCATACATCTGGAAATTAAAAGCTTTCATATAAGCAGTCATATAATACTATTGCATATTTACTTTGCTCAATTGACCGCCCTCCAGAGCTTTTGGTTTCCAGATATATGAATTTAAAAATTATTCTATACTTTTTAGTACATTTCTTTAAATTAAAGTTTTGTTTTAAAATTATATTTTTTAAGTATAGACATAATTTTATTTTTAACTTTTTAGTCTCTACCTATTTATTTTACAGGCAGGCAGACAGACAGACAAAACCCTTTCATTTGGTAATGTGCCATTATCGGATTTATAATGATGTTACATAGTTATCGTATTTTACGCGTCAAACACTTTTATTGATATAAGCTTTTAATAAAGTAAGCACTTTTATATTTGTAAGCAATCAAGAAATATCCTCAGTAATCTCACCCGACTAATTAGCATTACCTGTGGTTATAATTACCAACGGGTAAAAAAATAAAAGTAGTTAATCCAGATTCGAAAAGTTCAAATGTATTTGCATTTCTCTCTCAAATTTATTTCTTTTCTAACAAAGATTTTTTTCATATCTCTTTCTTATATTCCAGGGGTAGCTATATCTCTATTTCTAATTGAGAGTGAATTAAACATTGTATATGAATTATAGAATAGATATCTATTAATGTCAGTATCTCACATCGATACCTGTCAAATATTGAACTATCATTAAAATTCATCTGTTGCAATGCCGACCTGGTAATTATTTAAATGTAAACAATATACTGACTGTGTATTGTTTATGATGAAAATAGAAAGTCAAGATAATGCTGCCAGGCCTGTAGCCACAATCAGAATAATAAATAAAACAGTATAAATGCATTCGGGCATTGCAGATAGCGAATGTATTTAATTGTCATTGTTTTGTTATGTAACCATCACATTACAATTATCTACAACAATTTCTGAATCTACAATTGGCCTCATGTCCTTTCTTGAGGTAAATTAACTTTAATACATATACATATATCTATTGATTTAACTCGTACTTATCTAGTAGTTTTAGGGCCGGTTTATCAATGCAAGGATAAAAGTTATCCTGTGGTTAAATCACAGTATAACAATACAGTAGGGTCACTTCCCCTACTGAGTGTAGTTCACGCGTCGATAGCAGCAGTATGGATATCGACGCGTGGACTTACACTCAGTAGGGGAAATGACCCTACTGTTTTATATACAAACTGTGCTTCAACTATAGGATAACTTGTTGTCGTCGCATTGATAGACTGGCGAGGCCAAATGTGTATGTAACTTCATGGTGCAATACGTTTTTTTCAGGAAGAACCTAGACACTGCCTGCGTGTCAGAGAGTCTTATTACAACATGTCCTGCGCAGTTTCGCTGAAATGTCGGTATTATTCTGGCATATTGTATATTAAGTTAGTGTACATGATCTACTGCAATCTAGATGTTAACGGTTCATGAAGTGATCTACCTACACTTTACATTTTTAGATACAAGTGGTATTTATGTTGATTCACATATTACAAAGTATGTTATGTAATCTTATAAAGTTTTGCTTATAAATGTATCACGGTAAATAACTACTAACCGATTGTGTATTATCGCAAATTATCATTATTGATGTTTTTAGAGTATTGTTACGCATTACACCCCCCTGAGGCCTGGCGAGTGATACGCCCATGATACTAATAGCTGAAATTAAGTACCAATGGTTAGGCAACCAGTAATACACGCCATCTCTTCTGGAAGATTGTAGATGGCTGTAGAGTTAGATTGCTCTGGAATTGGAAATCTCTAGATGGATCTAGAGGCAATTTTAGGATATATAAAGCTAAATCTACGACGGAGAGAGTTTTAAAAAGTGAAGTTTGGTAGCGAAAATTGAGGTTACAAACATTGTAAAGTTAGTTTAGAAGTAATCAGTAAATTATTAAATAGTGTTAGTGGTTACCCCTTGTTAAAATTATTTAGAACCTTCGGATTTTTACAGGGTGTTTCCTAGGGGCGGAATTACGCAATAGTGTGAAATCATTGATTAGTCGGTAGCGCAGCGAGCTGGAGCGTGTTGCGTGGCGGCAATGCTTGGTAACACAGTCTGATTGTCATGTACTGAGTTCGATCCCTAGTTCCGATATTGGCAAAGTCGGTAAGTAAAGTGGAGGTACATATGCATTTTGTCAGAAGTGTAACCCTCTTTACGATAACATTGGTTTTGAATTTTGGCGTTTTCTAATATGTGTGATAGACCAGACACCAATGCTGCCTTACGCTCCCGGGCATATACGTAATCTGCAGATGCATAAGGCATAGCTGACCGCCGAGTTTTTTTTAAGAATAATAGGACCAATGAAAACGAGAGTAAAGGGCGGACGAAATTATCCTAGTAGGTCTGCAGTTTACTATATTTGCAGAAAACGCAAATGGGCTGTGTGTTCATTTTATTCTGCAACAGTTTTCAACACTTTCAAGAAGGGCAATGAAAGTTCTCGGCGTTTTTGCACTGAATATGATCCAATTGTGAATAGTGGTGTTAACTTCAAAAAACTATCAGTTAATTGCAGTCGCTTGAGGCATGTGCACATTCTACGTCCCCACTTTATCAATAAGCAGTGAGGCATAAAAGCCGGTGACGATTGTGTTCGAATATTACCGAATCATTTTGCTATACCTTATGCGTCTGCAGATTACGTTTATGCTCCTCGGTCACATCGAGTCCGTTGTCGAAAACGAGAAGTGCCGAATTTATTGGAACTACTCGTTTCCGACAGTGAGGCTAATTCAAGCCAGCAAGCCTGACATAGTTCTCCTCGGCTATCAAAGCAAGGCGATGTTTGTGATCGAGTTCTCGGAGCCTGCCGAGCCAAATATTACTTCGAGAGAGGAGGAAAAACGGACCAAATACCGTGATCTCCGGTACGGGCTCCAAGTTCTATACCTAGGCTACTCGGTCAAGATGGTAGTCCTAATAATCAGTGTACTCGGTGGTATGAAGTCTACACTACTCTCGGAACTAAAGATCATACCGGTCTGCCGAATGGCTGGTAGGCCCAATGCAGAAGGCGGTTATTTTGGGGTCCCTTTGCCTACTTAGGGCACACGATTCTGGCATTTACAGTCACTAACCCCACAGGTAGTAGGGAGTAGCTGTAATTACGGCCGGTGCGGCTACAGTCTCGTATCGGTCGGAAAGCACGGAAGCCCTGCCCGGCAACAGATAAACCGGAAAAATAATAATAAAATAATTATCATCTTCGGCACTCGTACGGGATAGACAAGACACCAATGCTGCCTTACGTCCCCGGCGACATCGAGTCCTCTGTCGAGAGATGCCGAATTTATTGGAACTACTCGTTTCCGACAGTCAGGCTAAATCAAGCTAACAAGCCTGACATAGTTCTTCTCGACCATCAAAACAAGGTGATGTTTGTGATCGAGTTCTCAGCACCTGCTGAGCCAAACATCGCTTTGAAGGAGGAGGAAAAACGGACCAAATACCGTGATCTCCAGTAGGAGCTTCAAGTGCTGTACCCAGGCTACTCCGTCAAGATGGTCGTCTTAATAATCGGTGTACTCGGAGGCATGAAGCCTACGCTGCTCTCGGAACTGAAGACCATACCAGCCTGTCAGAAATCAGCCGAATGGCTGGCAGGCCAAATGCAGAAAGCGGTCATCTTGGGGTCCCTTCGCCTACTTAGGGCACACGAGTCTGGAATGTACAGTCACTAACCCCACAGGTTGTGGGGAGTGGCTGTTATTATAGCCGGCGCGGCTACCGTGTGGTATCGGCCGGAAAGTACGGAAGCCCTGCCCGGCAACGGATAAACCGGAAAAATAATAATAAAAATAATTATCATCTTCGGCACTCGTACGGGATAGACCAGACATCAATGTTACCTTACGTCCCCCGAGACATTGAGTCCGTTGTCGAGAGGTGCCGAATTTATTGGAAGTACTCGTTTCCGACAGTCAGGCTAATTCAAGTCAACAAGCCGCCTGACATAGTTTTCCTCGACCATTAACGCAAACTGATGTTTGTGATCGAGTTTTCGGTACCTACCGAGCCAAACATCACTTTGATAGAGGAGAAAAAACGAACCAAATACTGTGATCTCCGGTATGAGCTCTAAATGCTGTACCCAGGCTACTCGGTTAAGATGGTCGTCCTAATAATCGGTGTCCTCGGAGGCATGAAGCCTACGCTGTTCTCAGAACTGAAGACCACACCAGCCTGTCAGAAATCAGTGGCATAGCTGGCAGGTCAAATACAGAAGACGGTTATCTTGGGGTACCTTCACCTACTGAGGGCACACGATTCTGGTATTTACAGTCACTAACCCCACATGTCGTGGGGAGTGGCTGCAATTATGGCCGGCGCGACTACCGTGTGTTATCGGTCGGAAAACACGGAAGCCCTGTCCGGCAACGAATAAACCGAAAATAATAATAACAATAATAATAATAATAATGATAATATTTTTTATTTCGCTCGACTTTCTAAGAAAGCATTGAAATACAGTCAAATACAATATTTAAACTACGGCTACACTAACAATATAAAACAAGATAAAAGGCTAACAAATATTTAGACAAGATATACTCGTATATTATGTTAAAAAAAACTAATTAAAATGTCTAGTAAAATGTGGTGAAAAACCAGAATAGGTCAAAACATATTAAGGCACTATAAGTCTTTGAAAGATCAGTCTATAAGTACTCTTCAACTGAGTAAAAAGCAAATTTTAGTAATTAGATAGGTAACATTGGTTTATATCATATGGTTTATGTTCCATACAACTTGCAAAGTTTATTATTGGTCAAAGTGCTAAATCGAAAGTGTATGCGTTTATGACAGAAAAGTATGCAGATATCATTTTTGTATATTATGGAATTTGGAAACATTCAGCGAGCAACGATAGACACCACCGAGCGCATACATTGTTTTATGCATCCTTTGGCAAACTTCAAAAAGCAGGTAACCTTGTTCCACAACATGCTTTTCGTCCCCATGCCCATAAAGTGAATGTACTAGATGAAGAAAATGTTGTCAATTGCGTCTTCGACGATCCTTCAATTAGTATTCGGCGTGTAGCAAGCGATTCACAACTATCGTTAAATGCTGCATGTTGTGATACGACGAATGTTACTTCCGTCTCATCGTCGAAATGCAAAAGGATTACATCCCGAAAACGCTCCGAAATGATTAACATTTTGCCATTGAGTTCTTTAGCAATACTCACGAGTGTTAGTTCATTAAATCAAGACGATTTCAGTGTCGTTTTAGTGTCAACGTTTAGAGTAAAATTTTCAACGACAATTTACGTGATAATCGCTTAAAAGCAGTTACATCCATTAATTTCTTACAAAATACTGTTCGATTGACGACGTAACATCATTCAGAATATCAGCCCCATAGGATATCACATCAAAGAAGATAAGTGATTTAGTCAATTAACATTTTCCAAAAAAATGGATTGGTTATAGCTATCCAATAACCTCGCTACCACGATCCGCGGATTTAAATCCATTGGATTGCTATTTATCTGAGATACGAAGCAATGGGTGTACTAAGTAGAAAGTATTGTCAACAATTATAGGAAATGATTTAACGGTCATTTAATAACAAATATTACACGTCGTATTACAGAGTCTTTGGTTCGTTGATGTGAGGCTTACATTCAAGCCGAAGATGAACATTGCAATTTTTTTTTATATGTTTAATTGTTGTTCATTAAACATGTTAATTCTTTAACCAAGTCTAATGTGACCCACATCCATTAATTACATTCATTAATATGTTTTTATAAGAATTGCATCGCCGAAGTAATTATGAAGCTTATAAATCACCCTGCATATTATTCTTTAAAAAAATGTATTTGTCAAAATAAAAAATATCGACAACTATAAAATAATAAAGTGTAATTAGATTTTTGAGAACATTGAACGACAGCAGATTAGGAAGTACATAATGGGTATTGAATTGGTTAAATGTCAATGTGTACAATTGCATCTATGTAATGTCATGCAAAGAGCTATTTCAGTAGGAATTTCTTATTAACCCTATTGGTAATTACTCATTGATATAACACTACCATATTTAAAAAAAAATGCTGCTTTTATTCACAGAGAAAAAATATATTAAAATTGTAAAATTTAGCGCGTCCTTGAAACGTAGATTTGGATGACGTCACTACAACTATTTTACTTTTTACAAAGTTGCTGTCTTGACTGCTAATATCTCACTACTCTATTGCTAGTTGTTATTTTATATCAGATGTCAGAAGGTTAGGTTAAGATTGTGTTTACCAACATAATGGTTATGGAGTGTTTTATGCCAAGTTGTTCAAATAATAATGTTAATAGCCTAAATAAATTATTCTTTTACTTTCTCAAAGAGGAAAATTTGTGGTTTAAAACGGTAAAAGTAGAAAAGAAAGTACCTAAGACTAGAAACATTCTCTGTTATGAAGACTAACACTGTCATTTGTCAACATGTCTTAATCAATGCAGCGAACATAGGTAACTTTTTACAATGCAGCCTAAGTCACAGTGACGCCATTGTTTAAAACACGTTCTCTAAATAAATATTTTTCTAAAACTATTTTGCTTAGTATACGAAACCTAATGGCACAGAATGCGTTGTAATGTTTAAAATTTCGAAGAAATATACTTAATTTAAAATTTGAGCATCAAATTCCAAGTTTCCGGACTCTTGCCACTTACATTACCTATCTCCCCTATTTAGCCTCCAACCCTTCACCGGAGTAAGTAAAATATAATCCAGTTACGTCTCGTCATAAAACATACGTATACCAAAAAACCCCGTACAAATCTTATATAAATTGGTTCGCGGTTAAATTGGCTGAAAATTCAGTATGGTATACTTTAGGTCATTCTGATTAAAAGTCTCCGTGGTCACAATGTCCAGAAATGGATAGGTTAGAAGTTATCGGGTCTATAATAAGTAGAAACCGTGCTAAAAAATGCTATTTTTTCCCTTTTATTACATGACTTTATTCCGCTAGAACATAGTTTTATAAATAATTCCAACAGGATTTTATTTATTTTGGTTTGTTAATAAGGAATATACTAATTAATTAGATAAATTGTATGTAACTTTCGAAATGTGACTGATGTTGGCAGACAAAGCCCAGCAGACAAACTGTTTAAGACGGAAAAATTGATTTAATTGGTTTGTACAGCATTTAAGGACGTGAAAACGGGTACTCGGGGTTTACCAGGGCGCTAAATTCAAGTATGAGGTAAGAAAAATGAAAATACAAGATGGCGACCTTCACGTTACCTTGGAGTAGAAAAATAAAAAATTGTAAATTATCATAAATCTGAATTGAAAATCGGTACTTGGGGGGTTTTTGAGATCAGTGAATTCAAATCGAAAACTAGAAAAGTGATAACCAATATGGCGACCGCCGGTGGTGAAGACTATCATGTGTCTGAATTGACAATGGGTACTATGGATCCACACATGTTTTATATGCTGCTGTTAAACACATTCAATAGTGTTAAAGAATCATTGCATCTGCGACAAGTTTATTCTCGCAAGCGAAATGCGTTTGTGAGGATATTCATATTAAAGCTTCATTGTAGCATATTCATATGTTGTTCATGGCTATATATATTTTAAATAAATATATTTTTTTAGCACCGTTTCTACTTATTATAGGCTCGATAACTTCTAGTCTATCCATTTCTAGGCATTGTGACCATAGAGACTTTTGATCAGAATGACCTAAAGTATACCATACTGAATTTTCAGCCAATTTGACCGGGAACCAATTTCCATAAGATTTGTGCGGGGTTCTTTCTAGTCAAAATCTTAGACCGTTTCAGAGAGAACGTGCCCACAAAAACAAGTTGCAGACTGACAGACAAACAGTTCGAGAGACAGAAAATTTTATTTCTCTCAAGTTTAAAATCTCGACGTTTCACGATGATGCGGAAAGGATTGTGTAATTAATTGTCTTTGGCCTACGTACGTGTAGTGTTTCTACTCTGCGAGGTGATAGAAATTCAGGCCAAAAGTTAAAAAATACAAGGAAGACGAACTGTGCTTTCTTACCTTTTAATTCTGGACTGCTCCACTGTGGATTGTGCACTTTGATTTTAAAGTGCTGGGATGCATTTTAAAACAAGGGAGATTATTAAAAAATTGCAAAGTGTCAGACATTTATTTAGTGTCAGTATGTATATTGTTTCTTGATTGCCAAGTGGACTTTTTCTCCTTCAAAGAAAGACACAGGAAACACGCGAAAAGAAGGGAAATTTAGGGCGACTTGAGATTAAATATCTAAATTTATATTTAACATGAAATATGAAAGATTGAGAATAAATACGGAACCCATGACATTCTAAACCAATTTCAACAAAACAAATTTTGAATTATTTTTTGTGATTACTATACTTCCAGTCCACTACGTGGATGTAGAAGTAAAGAGGACATTAGCCGTTAACAATTATGGTAAGGAAAATGCGTGTCTATGAATATTCGATCGGTAGATACGATTTGGATGCTTTCACACATGTTCCTTGTAGAAACAGTGTGACTCATTTTAGATGAAGACACCCTCATAAAGTGAATTTCTAGACCTAACCACATTTGATTTTAGTCAGAGCTGTCCGATTATAGGATAGAAAGGGGGGGTCGATTAAAAAAAAGTATTACCTAACCATTTTTTTTAAATAAAAACTAGTACGATATTCCTAATCAGCACCTTTAGAAACTCCATTGTACAAGATTACGTCGTAGTAGGTTCAAAGATGTTTGAGATACGGGCCGTCGAAGAAACAATTTTATCGAGATAACGCAAACGACGTACAGGATGTCATTTAAAAAAGAGAATTTTGGGCAGTTAATCTTTTACACAATACTTATTTTAAGAAAATGTCATAAATTAAATAAATTGCCAAAACAATCACTTTTTTTAGGTGAAAAATGTGTAAAAGTACCTTTCAATTAAATGCTATGGTTATTTACTAGGCATTATAAACTTAAACATGATTTCCATGACTGCTAAGTAAGTACACTTACAAGGCTATTTATCATTCGATTTTGATTTTAAAAAGACTGTTGTAAATATATTTCAAGCCTCGACCAGATAGGATTGAAATATACAGGGTGCTATTTAAAATAACGCAGTTAGTAGTATTTCCGGGTAGAACGGAAGTACTTTTGGATCCGGTTGTCAAAATATTTTCTATGTCAAGTATCCTGTATCCCAATTAAACATCTTTATCTTGTAAAGTAAATAAAAAAGTGGGAGTGTACCTGGTCTCGTGGCCACCCGGTATATGTTTGGAAATTTATAGTAAAATCGCAGGTGAACAACAATTTATTATAAGCAACACATATTAAAGAACAATATAATCCTTATTTTTGTGACACTACTAAACAAAAGAAATAACACAGGAATATGGATGAATTTGTATTATTAACATACATATTAAAATAAGCAAGGGGATAATCATCTTAGTTCAAGTTTTAAACACTATTAAGTATTCTTATTATGAATAGTGTATATTCAGCGTCTCCCACTCTTCATGGAGCCACCCTCATATTTCGTTCATCTTGTCATATATGTAAGTATCAATAGATCTGATGAACAGTTAATTTATATTTATTAAATGTAGCTAAGTGTTAAGATCTGATGAACGTTTATTAATGATAAAAATATAGAGGGCATCGGTGATGGAAAACGCCCACACATGTGATTAGAATTGATTGTAGAAGCATTGTAAAACCTAAGTTAATTAATAAAGTTTTATTAAAAATATCTTCATAATCTAATTATTAAAAAACAAAATAATATACAACATGGCGCAGTCGGATATGGTTATTGATATGGATATGGTTATTGTTATTTAAAAGTGTTTGAACAAAGCAATAAACCAACAGCTAGAAATACAAATTGCCAAGGCACGTGGTAGAAGTGTTCCTGTGTATCCTGCAATCAAAATGGCGAATGCAAATTTTGTAATACCAGCCTTTTTACAATTATCTGGAAATGTGAGTGAAAATTGGGCAAAATTTAAACAAAGGTTTAATATTTACATGACGGCGTCTGGATTAAACAAAGAATCAGGAGAAAGGCAAGTGGCTATATTATTAAATTTAATAGGAGAAGAGGCTGTAGAATTATATAATACTTTTAAATTTGAAAATGAAGAAAGTAAAAACATAAAGAAAGTAATGGAAACATTCGAAACATATTGTAATCCAAAAAAGAACATACTGCATTCAAGATTTTTATTTTACAATAGAAAACAAAATGAGTATGAAAATTTTGACTCGTTCCTGTTAGACGTAAAGTCTTTGGTGAAAGATGGCGAATTTAAAGATCCAGATGAGATGCTGCGAGATAAAATAGTATTGTATAGTAGTGATATAGAAACACAAGATAAACTAATAAAATTGGGAGATGTATCGTTAAAGGATGCAATTGAAGCTTTCAGAGTGGCAGAAATTACAAGGAAACAAACTAAACAAATTCATTCTAGAGATGTAAATAACATAGTACAAAAGGAAGTCAGGCCAAGCGATATCAAAGAAAAGGGTTACACTAGGAGAAATTTTGACAGAAAAGAGAAGTTTATGAAGAATACGCAAGAAAGAAGATATGAAAAAGCAGGTGAAGGGGTACACAGAAAATTTAATTCTTATCGTAATGCTAGCACTAATAATAATAATCTTAATAATTATGTAAGTACAAATAAACTATGCAATAGATGTGGCAAAACTCATGCTTACAAAAATTGTCCAGCATTTAGTAAACAATGTAGTAAATGTAAGAAATATAATCATTTTGCTGCTTTTTGTAAGTCGGGGGTAAATGAAGTTCAAAATTTGGATCAGGTACAAAATGAATATTTTTGTGAATCGTTAAATAATAGAAATTTTTGGAAACAAAGTTTAATAGTAGAAAATTATAAAATAGATTTTAAAATCGACAGTGGGTCTGATGTAAATATAATTCCTTTCACTTATTTAAAGAAAATTGAAAATTTTAACAATAAAAAGTATGAAATTAAAAGTAAGAAAATTAAGCTTGAAGCATATGGTGGGTTTCAAATTCAAGTGATCGGAGAAGCAATGTTTAATGTAAAATTAAATGAAAATTAATTTTTAGAAAAATTTATAATAACAAAAACAGAATCAAATCCTATTATAGGTATAGGCCTTATAGAAAATTTAGGTTTAGTAAAAAGATGTGTGTTTAATGTTAGCGATAAGTCTAAGCAACAAATAATTGATAAATATCAGGATATTTTTACAGGAATAGGTAATTTTCCCGAAGCATATAGTATTAAGTTAAAGGAGGGTACTGTACCTACATCTAAACCACCTCATAGAATACCAATAAAATTAAGAGATAAATTTAAAAAAGAATTACAAACATTGGTGAATAGCGATGTATTAGAAATCTGTAATGAACCAACTGAATGGGTAAATCGCTGTGTAATTGTAGAAAAACCTAATGGTAATTTGCGATTATGTTTGAATCCACAAGATTTAAATAAATCAATTGTAAAAGAATATTATAGTGTACCTACATTAAATGATTTATGTAATAGGTTAAAAAATGCAAAATATTTCTCAGTATTGGATCTTAAAGATGCATTTTGGCAGGTTAAACTTGATGATCAGAGTAAAAAATTGTGTACATTTAGCACTATGTTTGGATGCTATTCTTTTAAAAGATTACCATATGGCTTAAATATTTCTGCAGAGGTTTTCCAAAAATATAATGAAAAAATGTTTGGTAACATAGATAATGTTTTTATTTATATTGACGATATATTAATATTCGCAGATACAATTGAAAAACATGATATAATTTTAGAACAGGTCCTTAAACGTGCACAAGAAAATAATATAAAATTTAATAGAGCAAAATTTCAGTATAGATTAAAAGAAATCAAATATTTAGGGCACATTTTTTGTGATGGTACAATGAAACCAGATGAAAATCGAGTAAAAGCTATTGTAGATTATGATTTACCAAATAATAAGAGTGAGTTACAAAGATTTTTGGGTCTAGTAAATTATTTGAGAAATTTCATTCCAAATTTAGCAGAGCTTTCAACTCCACTTCGTGAGTTACTCAAAAAGAATGTAGAATTTATATGGTTACCTAAACATACAGAGTGTATAAATTTATTGAAGAAAAAGTTATGTCAAATGCCGGTTTTGCAAAATTTTGATGAAAATAAAGAAATAGTAATTCAAACAGACAGTAGTAAAAATGGAATTGGTTGTGTGTTGCTGCAAGAAAATAAACCAGTATGTTTTGCTTCAAAAAGTTTATCAGAGGCAGAAATAAGATACGGACAAATAGAAAAAGAATTTTTGGCTATTTTATTTGCCTGTGAAAAATTTAATCAATACATTTATTCAAAGAAAACAGTGATACATACAGATCATTTACCACTGGTAACTTTAATGAAAAAAGAAATTAATAAAATACCGTCAAATAGGTTACAAAGAATTAAATTAAAATTATATAAATATGATATAGAGGTAGTCTATAAACCTGGTAAACAAATGTCAATTGCTGATGCATTAAGTAGAGCATGTTCAAAAACAGATAAGACTGAAACAGATTCTTGTTTAAATGATGTAGTGCATAGTATTAATATGAGTGATGAGTATAAAAGAGATTTTCAAAATGAAACTGAAAATGATTCCATTTTAAGTAAATTAAAGGAATATTATTTTAACGGTTGGCCAAATTCAAAAACAAAAGTAGATGATTCTATTAATTTTTTTTATAATAATAGGGACAAAATTTTTGTTGATGAAAATCTAGTATTTTTTGAAGATAGAGTAATGGTTCCTTTTGCATTACAAAAGAAAATTTTAAATAACTTACATGAGTCACATTTTGGTATAACGAAAACCAAAGCAAGGGCAAAATCATTATTTTACTGGCTTAATATGGATTCTGATATTGAAAACTGTATAAATAGATGTAGAATATGTGAAAAGTTTAGGAATAAAAATATTAAACAACCAATGATAATTCAAAAACAACCAAAATTACCATTTGAAAAAGTTGCATGCGACATTCTAGATTTTGGTAACAAACCATTTTTAGTTCTAATTGATTATTTTTCTAAATGGATAGAGCTGGTTCAACTTCGATCTAAAACTGCAAAGGAGATAATTGAAGTTTTAAAAAATATTTTTTCTGTTCATGGAATTCCAAATATATTTATTTCAGATAATATGCCATACAGTTCTAGAGAATTTTTAAAATTTGGGAAAGAATGGAATTTTAAAATAATTACTTCAAGCCCATATTATCCAAAAAGTAATGGACTTGCAGAAAAAGGGGTTGGAATATGTAAGAATATTCTAAAAAAATCTTTAGAATCGAATATTGACAAAGAAATAATGTTATTAGAATATAGAAATACACCGGTTATTGGAAGTAAATATACACCAGCTCAATTACTTTTTAGTAGAAGAACTCGTACTAAACTTCCTATAAATAATAAATTATTAAAACCTAAAATTGTATCCAACTTTTATGATGTTTTAAAAAAGACTACAATTAAAAATAAACACTATTATGATAGAAACTCTAAAAAATAAAATCAAAAATATAGACCTGGACAAAATATAGTATATAGGAATAAAGGTTCTTGGGAACCAGGTCAAATTATAAATTTGCATAAAACTCCAAGGTCAGTAATATTAAAAGGTGAAAATCAAAGAGTAAAACGAAGAAATTACCAAGACATAAGGGCATCATGGTTAAAACCAAATTTTAGGGACAACTCTGAAGATTTGTCTTTTATGCCAAACTATAACTATTGGGGAAATTATAACAATCAAAATCATGATAGAAAATCAGAAATTACTCCAGATAGTATTATTTACACAAATTGTAATTCTCCAAATATAATAGGAAATAAGAATACTAAGGATATGTATGTTACTAGGTCAGGTAGAATATCTAAACCTCCTGTAAGATTAAATGTGCAATAGGTTAATAAGCAAGTCTATGTTAGAAAATGTTTTATTATTAATGGTAAGGATTTATTATTATTTTGTACTTAAGGAGAGAGGTGTCATATATGTAAGTATCAATAGATCTGATGAACAGTTAATTTATATTTATTAAATGTAGCTAAGTGTTAAGATCTGATGAACGTTTATTAATGATAAAAATATAGAGGGCATTGGTGATGGAAAACGCCCACACATGTGATTAGAATTGATTGTAGAAGCATTGTAAAACCTAAGTTAATTAATAAAGTTTTATTAAAAATATCTTCATAATCTAATTATTAAAAAACAAAATAATATACAACACATCTGGCATCCGAATATTTAGAAATTTTGGTGGTGAGTATATGAAAAAAGAGGGTCGATTTTCAAAAACAAGTATTAGCAGTTTCCTTAGAAAGTAAGGCCGATCTCCCACTAGCACTACGAGACGGCGGCAATACCGCTACGCGAGGTATCTTCTAAATCGCCGCATATTGTTTTAAATACAGACTCGCTCACCAAAGCAACGGCGAGGCGTTTGATACGCGACGTCAAGATACCGGTCTCGCAAGACTGAGCAAGCCGCGACGATACTTGTGCATTTTTATTCAATCTATTACAATTTGTACAAATAACAGAAAAGTATCTCTGCATATATAATTATACTTTAGCGGAATATTCTAGAAGGGATGTGACGGAAAAGCTGTGAACAGGAATTGCGATAGAAATAAAGACCTCTCGATGTTCGTTATTGGTATATATGGATGAATCGAGGCGTAGCGGTAGCGTAGTCTTGGCGTGCGAGTCCGTAATAAACTAGTCGCCGACAAGTCGCTACCAAATAAAGATCGTAGCGGTATCGTCGTCATCTCGAAGTGCTGGTTGGAGATCGGCTTAAGATATTCTTAATCAGCACCTTTAGAAACCCCAAGATTACATCTTAGCGGGTTCAAAGGTTTGAGATAGGGGACGTTAAAAAACCAGTTTCTCCACTAAAAATAATTTTTATCTGTAAAATGAATTCTCAAATGAAAAAAAATTATTCATTTTTTGTTCAGAATCATGTAGTACACTAGTTTGAATTGATTTTACAGCAAAATAACTATTTATTTAATAAGGCAAAAATTCGTTTCTTATATCGTATATAACTTTTCTAATCTCAGCCGGAGTGATTTCAATACATGCCTGTCTAATTTTGATCACTAACTCTTCTTGGCTACATGGTCTGCTCTTATACACTATATTTCTTAAACGACCACACAAACAGAAATCAAGTGGTATCAGCAGTGGCGGATTTACCAGCATCATCAAGTTGATAATATAAGTGCCTCCTGACATCTTGAGGCAGATTGTTGAATTTCATTTTGCGACAAATTTGAATACGCTTCTACATTCAATTTCGGAATGAAGAAATTCCCAATAATCTAGTCATTTCATAAGCCACACCAAACGTTAAATTTTGATACCTATGGCCTTTTCGTATAGACAAACCAGTGGAAATTTTCGTCAGCCCAAAAACGGCAATTCTAGGAGATACTATCCCATTGGTGGTAAATGTTGCCTCATTAGTAAAATTACGTTTTTTAGAAAATTTATATTGTTTAAAAATTCACTCTGGGCCCAAAACAGAAATCCAATCTTCTGTCTGTAGCACCATCTTCTAGGGTATGTAAAAATTTGACGAATGCTCCTTTTTCATGTTTTTTCAAACAACGCCAAACAATGTTCTTACTAATATTTAGATTTAATGCTACTTGCCTCATGCTATACCTTGAATTTTCTCTAAAATATTGTAAAATGCGTTTCTCGATTTTAATTTGCCGATTTTCTAAATTATAATTCTCTGTTCTTAACTTACATACATTTCCTGGATGTTAAAACTATTATTGATGATCGCTACTGACTTATGGTGAATGGGAGGCTAACGGTCAGAATGCCGTAAATTAAATTCAACAGCAGCTTGTCTAAATGATCTGGCATTGTCAGTATTGTCACCGCTTAAACGAATCAATTCCACTTCTTCTCGTATTGTTAAACGCCGAGCCATATTTTTTTACAAAAATGTACATTTTACTTATTATCTAGCATTAAACCAGCATTCACGTGCATTTTTAACCGATCAACTTATTTATGTTCCACAAAAAATTGACACGGAATAACATTTGTTTTCACCGCTTACTTAGGTGTTTATAATACTAAAGATATTTTCCACAACAATGGGCTTGTTCGCCATTTTTTTATTTTATAAATCGAAAGTGCAAGTATAAAATAATGGATCTGCAAAAAGTCAGAATCCACGTTTAGTATCGTAAAAACTATTACAAATCTCCACCTCGCGAAAATGGGGCGTGGCCAGGTGCTACGTCACTATACGCATAGACTCGACGATCTCAATAGACTTGATGCTCCTTAGTTGTTATAATTATAAGTGTTTTCGAAGTATTGTTTGTTTTGCTTACTTCTCGACAGTAGGGGGTACGCTTTGGTGAAATGTCAAAAAAATTACAATTTTCTCTCGTTCCTGTCGGAATGAATTTTCGATTTTGACCCTGCAATTTACGATTAGGATTCATCGCCGAAATTCTCCTTTCCATAGAGACATAGAGCGAACTTCCACTCGACGTATTTATTTAGTTACCAGCGTTGAAAATTCCATGTTTTTCGACCTTTCAGGTTAAATTAGAAAGGTCCCAGAAAGCCACTTTTCTTATGTCCTTGCGTATAGTGACGTCACAAATGGGCGCTCGGTTTTTGGATCTATTGCTAATTTTAACTCCTTATATCTCGAGAACGGAAAAAGTTAATAATACGAAAGTGCATAATGACAATATCGAGTACTTTATGAAAAAGTATAAAAACCATATAAAAAGAATATCATGGAACAAGCCTATTATGAACTGGTTCCTGAGGGTTGCATATATAGCTTAGGCGGTACGCATAAAAATCTGACGAATGATGCAGAAAGCAAGTCCTTTGGCATGTGTGCTTTGTATATTTATAGAAGTAATTTGACCCGCAGCACTTTGACCCCTGACCTCACAGACAAAAATGGCAGCCATTTTCAAAAATTCGGGTAAAATGTTTAAAAATAACAGAAGAATATATCCAAAGACTGCTTTCAAACTGTAGGTGAACGCTTTAAGGTTAGCAAATGTAACAAAAATAATCATAGTACAAGAATAATAGAATTTGTTTAAAAACTCGGCGGCTATTTTAAACTTATAACATTTTTTTTAAATAATGCAATATGTCATGTGAGGTATCGTTTAAGTATAATTTGAGGTCGCTGATTCCAATGGTGATCTCAAAAATATAAGATTCTAAAGGAATCATGACAAAAATATAATTCTGAAGTTAGAAGGATGGCTTTTATTAACAAAATACAAAACAAAATCATAACAGTCTCCTCGTCATCGCTACTGGAATCAGATGGCTTGTAAAAAAAAAGAAATTAACAAAAAGTATTTTAATAAATGTAGAAGGCCCTATACCTTTTGCTGCTACATTTTCCTTTGCATTTCTTGCACTTAAGGGTGCAGGGGAAATCATTTTTCCTGCATAAGCAACGCATGGTATTACAACCGCTTGAACAACCGCATTTTTGTAGCTGTCTACAACCTTGCCAGATTCCTGGCAATTTGGACTAGATGGGCTTCCATCCATTTTCAATAATTTTTCACCCCGATTCACTTGACTCTGGTGGGCTTGCCAAAACATCAGCTCTGTCCCAGATTTCACCTGCTTGATATGCTGCTCTAAAGGCCAGTTTTACAATACCAGGTTCAGCGTAGGTTCAACTGAGCCACGGCTCAAGCTGAACTGGAGTTCAGGTATATTCCCGTTCTATAAAGCGTAATCAATCCGGGTTCAGTAGTGCTAGGTTCTGTTATTTTCAAATGTCAGTTAACAGTGTCGGCGTTTGCACACTGTAGATTTTGAAGAATTTGTGACGTGACATAGCACAAACTAGTGGGTAGTTTGTGGACATTAGACATTCGGCATTCATGATAGTTACCTGTGATTCATATTCAAGAGTTTTACAATACAAACGTGAACCTTAGTTTTTGTTTGGAGAGAATATGGATGATAGAAAAAGATCTGCAAACTTTTCTGCCAAAGAAGAGTCTATATTAATCTCCTTGACAAGAAATATAGAAATATCGTCGAATTCAAGGAGGGACTTGGCGAAAAATAGAAAGTGAATTTAATATTATTTCTGGAGAGAATCCTCGTAATGATAAAGTTCTAAAAAAAAAACGATAATATTAAAAAGAGAACGAAAAAGAAGTTCGCTGATGAAAAATTGTATGTGCGAGGTACTGGTGGTGGTCTTTATCGAGAAACCAAAGTTACGATACTGGATGAGGAAGTCAAAGAACTTCTTGGCTCGAGCAAAGTTGATGGAGACATTTCACAGTTTGATGGAGATACAAGTAGGTTGATACAAATATACTTTGAACATACCTGTTTAAAAATTGTTAGTCTACAATAATACGTTTCTTTTCCAAATCATTTTGAATATTTTATTCCAGCAATAATGGAGCAATCCGATGGAGAGAATCAAGCTCTTAAGTCTGTTTTAAGCCAAGAAGACTTGAACGAAATAATTATTGAAGTAGCTGTATTTATGGACGTTTTAGAAGACCACAGTAAGTTGTTCGCACTACTTATATAAGTCCATATTCGAGTTATTTCCTTTTCAGTATATGCCTGCACTTCAAGCTCATCGCAGCTCCATACTGAATTTCTACCCGAAAACAAAAAAGAAATTCAGCCACTGATAGAAAATACAGTAGAAATTAGCAAAAGTAACTAATAAGTATCTACGTCACAGATTTTCTCATATTTTTATTTTATTTTTGTAGTGTCTCAAAGTCAAAATCAATCAGGAAATTGGTGAAAGTACAGTCCGGCCATGCTAAGGGCAAGTAAGTCTAAAGCACTTAAGAATAATACTCGATGCAGGTCTGAAGCTGCAATTAGCAGAGTTTCCCAGTGGGGAGATGCAAAATCTGCTGTAGAAGCAGCAAAGGCACGTTTTATGGAAGAACAAAAACAAAACAAAAACTTAAATTTATGAGAGAAAAGCATGAATTGGAGATGACGAATATGAAGAGAAAAGCAGATGTGG
Organism: Stenurella melanura; assembly: GCA_963583905.1. Taxonomy (NCBI): domain Eukaryota; kingdom Metazoa; phylum Arthropoda; class Insecta; order Coleoptera; family Cerambycidae; genus Stenurella; species Stenurella melanura. The sequence continues at coordinate 95,491,882 of OY757311.1, read as the reverse complement.
AAATGGAGCTTATGAGACAATATCATTGAGCAATAATGAAAATATTATAAATTCAAAAGGCGACGTTATTTAACAGAAAGTTATAAATTATCTATAAATTCACCTCTTATAATCGCAGAGGGCCGTGTTCTAGAAAATTACCTTTATTTTATGTTTTTTTATTGTATAAATTATTTATTTGTATTTGCACATTTTATGCGATATTAAGTAAAAGCTAAGTTTTCTCAAAATAAAAAATTTATTTTTAAAATATTTCTTTATTCTTTACACACACGAACAAACATACTCGTCACCATATGATGTACAATGAGTGTTAGGAGCCTTTATAACTTAAAAGACTGTTACATAACATTTTTTACAGAAATCCAGTTAAGTAGTTTATTAACTGTAATGTGACTGTATTATTGCCAATCACCTTGTTATCTCCCATGTTCTCCATCATCACTTCATTGACAATGTTAATAGCTTCTTGCTGTTGGTCATCAACTCGTGATATTTCCTTATGCCACAAACATGCTATATTGTGCAGTATGGCAGTTGCTACAACAATGGCTTCTAGTTTCTCGATCTTCAGTCGAATCCCCAAGGAAAGAACAGGAAATCGCATTTTCCAAACACCGATGCACCTTTCAACTGGATTTCTTGTTCTTGCTTAGGGGTAAACCTGGGCTAGCAATATACTCAAATGCTTCTACGCAACAAACAAATTTGCTTTATAATTGTTATTTCTACAACAATTTTGTTTTATTGCAATTTTATTACATTTATAAAATTGCATTAAAACAAAATAGTTGTATAACTTTTAAATTTTGCTTGTTGGGTATTATATCATCATATCATCACTCCAATTATAACGCAATTTTTACATCATAATAAAAGTTACTTTTTTACAAATTGACCGCCATTTTGGATTTACATGTCCGGAAATCGAAGTGCTGCGGGTAAATTTAATACAATGAATGTGTACAAATCACATGCAAATTTTCCTGCTTTCTGCATTAACCGTCAGATTATGCCGATTTTCTCGATGTGCCGCTTAAACTAATAGTAAATACACAAAGATTCCTATTTATACGCTCACATAAACACTACAGCTACCGCGCTAGTAGTAGTTATCCAAGAACACATTTAAATAATGCTGCATTGTTGCAATGTATATTGAACAATGCACGTTATTTTGTAATGCACAATACAAAATAGACTGATTGCAATAAGCCCCAGCAGAAAAAATTAATCAAAAATTAATTTGTGTCTGTTGGGGTACAGCACAGTATACGGATGGTATGATTTACGCCACACAGGATGAATTTGTTCTGCTGGGGCTTATTGCAATCAATCTATTTTGTATTGTGCATTACAAAATAACGTGCATTGTTCAATATACATTGCAACAATGTAGCATTATTTTTTAAATATGCTCTTAAATAACTACTACTAGCGCGCTAGCTGTAGTGTTTATGTGAGGGTATAGATAGGAATCTTTGTGTATATTTAGATGTTTATTGAAGACTATTTGTTAGGAAACCGCTGCTTAAACAAACACTACTTCCATATCTAGATTTTCCATCCAAGTCTCTTTAAAGGAAAGCATTTTTATATTATATTTGCACCCCAGTATATGGAAATATGTGTTGAAAAATTTTATAAAAAATCTGAGGCCTTGGCTTCTAGTATATACACCGAATCCCAAGTTTCTGTACTCTTACCAGCTTGCTTTACTTATTTTCCCCTATTTATTCCTATTTAACCCCCAACCCGTCAACGGAATCACCTCAAAATATAATCAAATTCCATGTGTCGTTATAATATACATGTGTACCAAATTTCTCAATTTTATTTTATTAATTCCTTTATTAATGAAGTGAGGGTGGTGGAAAATATTATAAATAAATCTGAGGCCTTGGTTTCTAGTAACTGTATACACCAAATCTCAAATTTTTGTACTCTTACTAGCTTGCTTTACTTATTCTCCCCTATTTTACCTTTATTTACCCCCCAACCCTTAATCGGATAAGTTTAAGAAACAATCCAGTTCTTGATCTCGTTATAATAAATACCTGCATAACATTTCAAGTGAATATCCCAAACCGTTCCAGAGAAAGCGTGCGAACCAAACAGTTACAGACAGACAGAAAATTTAAAATCTCGACATTTCATGACATTCTAAACCTATTTTTGAAATTTTTTTACGGTTGCTATACTTCCACTCCACTACGTGCGGAAGTAATAAGACCTTATAATTTCTGGTATATACGCCAAGTCTCAAGTTTTTGGATTTTACTAGCTTGTTTTACTTATTTACCGCTATTTCACCCCAAACCCCAAGGGTTAAAATATAATCCATATGTCGTTATAATACATACGTGTACCAATTTCAACCTAATATTTCAATTTTATTTTGTTAACCCTTTTAATAATGGAGTGGGGGTGCAAAATGTCATAAACAAACTTGAGACCTTTGCTTTTGGTATATACACCAGTTCCCAAGAGTCTGGACTTCCATTTCATCACCAACCCTTCAACGAGATAAGCTCAAGACATAATCTAGTTCCAGACCTCGTTATAATACATATACCTGTATAAAATCAATATCATTCTTTTATTTTGTTAACCTATCTAATAATGGAGTGGGGGTGGTGGTGTGGTTAGGAAGTGCCATGAGAAGGAGATTCTGCTTCTAGTATGTACACAAAATCTCAAGTTTCTGAACTCTTACCAGTTTGCTTTACTTATTTATCCATATATATCACTATTTCACCCCCAACCCTTTTAAGCCCACAATTTAATCTAGTTCCAAATCTCGTTATAATACATACGTGTATTCAATGTCAAGTCAATGCCTTTATTTTATTTTGTTAACACTTTTAATAATGAGGTGGGGGTGTTGCAATGAGTGCAAAATGTCATAAAAAAAATTAAGACCCTTGCTTTTAGTATGTACACCAAATCTTAAGTTTCTGGACTCCTACTAGCTTGCTTTATTCATTAATCCGTATTCATCCCTATTTCACCCCCACCCCTTTAACGTAATCATCTCAAAATGTAATCTAGTTCCATTTGTGGTCATAATATATAGGTTTACCAAATTTCAAGTCAATGCATCAATTTTATTTTATTAACCTCTTTAATAATGGAGCAGGGGTGGTGTTCACACCACCCCTGTGCCGGCAAATATTATAAAAAAAATTAGTCCTCCGTTTCTAGTGTATGTACCAGATCCCAAGTTTCTAAACCCTTACCAGCTGACATTACTCATTTTCCCCTATTTACTCTCATTCACCCCACAACCCTTCGTTAGAGTAGGCTGAAAATATAATCTAGTTCCAGATCTCGTTAAAATACATAAGTGTACCAAATTTCAAGTCAATATCGTTCCGGAGAAAACGTGCGCATAAAAAACGTTACAGACAGACAGATTTCTTTTTCCTTTTTGATATCTCGACGTTTTATAACATTCTAAACCTATTTTTTAAATTGTATTTACGATTAGTATGCTTCCACTCCACTACGTGGTGTGTAAGTAAAACGGTAAGTATGTCTGAATTAGAATGTTTGCCTTATTAGTTAAATAAATAATTATTTTGTTGTAAAATCCATTTAAACTAGTACAATATATCATTCTGAAAAAAAAAAAAAATTAAAAATACATTTTTTCTCATTTGAGAATCCGTTTTATGATTAAAATTATTTTCAGTTGAAAACATTGTTTTTCTACTCCCTTATGTATATTTGCTGTTTTCTGTACACTCTATAGAATGGCTAAGTTGACAAATAAAGTTATCTGAACGGGTATCTTTCATATCCTATCTAGGATGGATATGAAATCGACCAATCACAATTCGTGTATTAAGTACATAGCCAACTATTCGTTTAAAAATATTAAAGTTACTGCGTAAGCCGTCAAAGTCATAGTTCGTATATTGTAAGTACATAGCCAACCATGCGTTTTAAAATTCAAGTTAGTGCATAAGCTGTCAAAATAGTTTTCAGTGTGTGTTAATGTTTAATAAATCTTTTAAAATTGTGTAGTTATTTCTTAAGCTGGTCGTAGAAAAAGTATACTGTACAACTCGAGTGGATTTTCCGAGGGATTTTCCATATCGCACTCGAAAGATTGAGGCACTCCGCCTACGGCGTCGTACCCAATCTTCTTTCTCGTGCGATATGGATATCATATCCACTTTTGTTGCACAAACTACTATTTTTTGACGGTCTCTACTTCATACCTTTAAACCCACTACGATGTAATCTTGTACAATGGGGTTTATAAGATTAAGATTATTTCACTAGTTTTTAAGAATATATTACTAGTTCTTTCTAAAAAAATTGCTAATACTTATTTTTTGAAAATCGACCCCCTTTTTCCATCCCAGAATCAGACGCCTCTGATTAAATTGAAATGTTGTTACGTCTAAAGACTCACTTTATAGGTATATATTCACCACCAAAATTTCAAAATAATCTGATATCAGATGTGCGCTATATGAAGGTGGCTCCATGAAAAGTGGGACACACTGTATGTGTATATGTGCATTAAACAAAAAATTTGTTGTACATAATGACACGGGTTTCCACTAGATGTAAAGATAAATTATATCATCAATCTTAATTTCTTACTTATCGGCTTAATCCTAGAAACATTGCGTAATTCAATGTGTTAAAACATACATAGGTTTTGTCACTATTACGTAAAACGTTGCATATTGCAGATATTCTTGGAATCCTGTCGTCTTCTTCTAACTCATTTGTTAGGCATCTAACCTCTGCAAAGGCAGAATATTAGAAATTGAAAGTGCTTATGTATAGCGTTGGTGGACCAACTCGCCTGAGGCCTGAAGAGAACAGAATGAGAAAGACCGGTTCTGTAATATTATAATCAATCTAATGTATTTATGCCCCGCTAGCCTCTATCTCACTAATACAAAGGACTTGTTCATAGGCGCCTGTAAAAAAATCTGTAAAGGCATTACGAATATAACAAAAAGTAATTCTCGAGTGAGTATTCTATATTATACTATTTGTGCTTTACGACAAATTAATACCTATTAATATAAACAGATTGACTGAAGGAATATATTTTAACATTTTAAATTTTGATATCGAATATTGATTATTCAAAACCCTTAATGCAATATTTATTATTTATATTATATTTGAGTAATATAAAAACATATTTATAAGAATTAGGCATGCGCATAAACAAAATTTGGTTGGAAAGTAGCTGTTTAAAAATTTAAGTTAGTTTTCTCTTTGTCAATTAACAAAATATTTTTTAAGAAGGTATATAGTTTTACTATTTAATTCAAACGTTTACAGAGATGTTACACGGGTTGTTACCAAGGAAAAAGGGAAGCTAAAAATACTGGATTTTTGCGAACCGATTCTTTAAATGGCTCCTTACATAAGCGAACTCACCAATACAAAGGTATAGTTCTCTTCATATATTTAAAGCAAATAAAAAATTTTGGGATATTTGATCATCACCGCAAACTCAAAGGCGTCGACACTTTTTATGTGCCTTAAGTATATGAAGAGAACTATACATTACAGTGTGTCTCACCTCTCGCCTACATATTATCGTTCTTTCTCAGTTTCTTTCAGATCAACCTCAAATTATTGTCGGTTATACAATTAAAATCGATTATATTTTCGCTTAAAAAAATTACCTCGTTGGTCATGACCTACTAAGAACGACTAAAAATATGAAAATTGAAAAATATAGTAAGCTTTGTTTAGTCGAATCGATTCTAATTTAAGGATATCCAGATTTAAAGCAGAATAAAAGACATTTTTAATCTGTAAATCCTATTATTCAATATACGTTTTTTTTTAATGGTACTTCCCCGCCATATTTGATATGATTGTATGTTTTTATTGTATGTTTATTTAATTGTTGTATGTTATTAGCATTCTGACTATTATAATTGTTTATACATTATTTGTTTCAATTACTAATTAATTACTATATTTTACTTATAATATATATGTACATGCATATACCATCTGATGATCCCATAATGTTGAAATACTAGTATACTGTAAGAGCCGAAATTATTATTATTATTATTTTGTTGATGTTTTAATACAATGTCCAATTCCGTCCCTTTTTTGTAAGTCACTCTGTGAACGGGGAAGATGAAAGTTATGTATATTTGTTGCGAACAGATATCCGTTATTCCGTTCTTAAATTCACGATGACTCGTACAATGCATTTAAACAATATATCACGTGTCTTACTATGTATTGCACATTCATTATCTAAAACGAAGCATATTACGAACTTTTATTATCTTACAATTACATATTTAAAAATAGTACATTAAAATGTAAACACTGACGAGTTTTGGAGAAATAATTTTGTTCAACTGGTTTGCTTTGAACGCCAATGGCTTATGGCTTTATTCTAATTTATACATAATACTAAATCCGTGTATACTACCGTCAAAATTTCTGTTTTTATTCGACGCAAAAAAACATAACTGTGGTATTCGCCCACTATGGTATATATTATTAATTATGTACAAGGTGGTTGCAAGTATCGAAACTGGAATAAGTTCCAGTTTCGATACTGTTCAACTAAATTATACACATGATCAAATATATGTATGTACATCGTGAGATCAAAACTATGGGGTTCCAAACCTCAATTTGTACAAAAATTAGTTTTCTACAGATATTTTCCTCAACAAATTTCTACAATTCAGTATAATAAGTTTCGCTATAGACTCAAAATTGAGACCACAATTCTTTGGAAAACAGTTCTAAATCCACTTTTACACTTTAAAACCATAAGGTTTGAAGTGATTAAAAGAATATTTTGCTGCATTCTCTGTGTACTTATCTTAAATAAAAACAAATAAAATTGAAAATAACCACATATAAAGTAGATTTTGTTAAAATAAGAGAGGTCTCGGATGAAAATGTCAATAGTCCCTTAAATGTCAAGCCAATATGAAGGTTCATTTGACAGGGACACGGATATTGGGAAACTGTTTATGGTACAGTTAATGAGCTTAACGTGCATATTTGCCTACCTCATAAATATAAAGCACAGTGATTGTCAAATTAAAATTTTCACGTTTCATTTTCATAATAATTACCCCAATTTTTAGTAATAACTTTTCTATCTCTTTCATCTTGACAACATCTTGTTCATTCTATATATGTTATAAAAACGGTTTTTCATATTTTTTACAGGAAGTACCTATGTTCGGGTGTTTGTTATAATTATTATTGAAAGTACTTGCTAAAAAGTACTATCGGAAATAAACCATACTCTTAGAACGCACTGTTGGAAAATTAAAGGTAGGGAAACAATATAAATGAATTTGAAACTAAATATTTCGAAAACAATACTTTGAAATGAAGATCTGTCTAAGAATATTCAACTTAATTTTCGAAGACTTGTTCCGCGAAACCCAATTTGATGGGGCGCATGAAAAAATATTTTCCCCCCGATGCAATCTAGTGGAAGTACCAGAGATTTCTTTTATGAAAAGACACATGTGATATACAGACGAACCTAACGAAACTATAACGGTTCAATGGAACCCAAAAATTACATTTTAAGAAAATGTTTTGTTGAATTTTTAAGAACTTTTACGTATTGCACACCCCATCTACCTTATCGTTCACTTTGTCACATTTTCTGTAATCACTCCGCCCCTAAAAAGTAACCGTATTTGTTAAATGTTCCCTAATACAATATTGGATCAAATTAAAATCGATATTTACCCTTTAATTAAAGTTCCATAAGATTTAAGTACATCGCCATAAAGTTCTAAGTACATTTTTAAAATTATATTTCTTAATTAAAAAAAAAAAAAAAAACTCAGGTGTATATTACTGTGGGTACTAAAGTTAAATCGCTTAAATATAGTTTAGAATATTTACTTAAACTACATTCTGTTACAGCAACATTTTATGTTTATGTTATGTTATACTATATCTTCTCCTGAAAAAAATTCTATTTGACGCTTAGAACCCTCTGGCTTTCACCTCACGACATATACAGACATACATTTCAGCAGTTGCTAAATATTACAATTTCAAACAGAACATAATTTTACTTTATGTAATTGCAAGTTCAAATAACAAAAGAAAATTATTTTCCGTACAAATTAGAACGCCCATTATATTTGTTCCATACTTCGATTTCCAGATTTAAACTCAGTTGGTCCGCCTTGTATATTTGTCATCAAAATTCAAGGAGAAATTATTTGACTAGGAATGTCTAGAGAATTGTATTACATTAAACAGTATGGTTATTTAATTTAAAATTCAATAAAACATAAACACCTCTACTTGAAAGAAAACAAATAAAAATCATATGAAAAATAACAGCTCGTCTACTTAATTTACTCTTATCTGATTGTTCAAAATACGAACAAAAACTAAATACTTATTTTTACCCGTAAAGTGGTCCTAAGAAAATACTTTTTTTTAATTCTGTCGAAAAATAAGAACTTTTGGAAAGCCGTTCTTTTATAACTGGTCATAAAATGAATACTTTCTATCGCCAGTGGTAAAATGATATAACTAATCGTAAAATAAGTTAACAGTACCAAACAATCTTATTTAGTATAAATATTTACCACAGAATGTTTTAATTTCAATTTCAATTTCTTTTTCTGAAATATGTTTAGAATGCCATGAAACTTGGAGAATTTAAATTGAGTGAAAAAACATTTCAGTCCGTCAGTGACTTTTTTGTGCGCACGATTACTCTGGAACGGTTTAAGAGACTTGAAACTTGGTGAACATATGTGTTATAACGTGATCTGGAACTGGATTATATTTGAGCTCATCCCGTTGATGAGTAGGGGGTAAATAGGGATAAATAAGTAAGGCAAGCTAATAAGAACTTGGGATTTGGTGTATACACTAGATGCAAAGGTTCTAATCTTTTATTATGACATTTGCCACCCCCACTCCATTATTATAGGGGTCCAACATTTTCCTCCCCCGTTTCTACCCGCGTTATCCTAGACGCAGAAAAGTCCAACCTAAACAACGACACCACGGACCATACCTACGGCCAGCGGTCGCGGTCGTGACCGGACTACGTCTATACGTCTATACCACCCTATACACAAGACTCATATAACATACCGTAAATAGCTTCTACGGTTCCCCTATTAGATTCTACATACTTTTCTGACATTTGCCACTGCACTATCGATTCCTTAAACATTTCCAATGTCAAAAACTATAATTTATAAAGCCGTCGAAATTCAAAGAATTATAAAAAAATAGAAAGCCGTCTAGGTGTTATTTTAGAAGACATTCTTATCTTAAGAGAACTTTTCAATTTTTTTATTGTTGGACGCTTATTTATTAAAGATAATGAAAACAAATGGATATTTAAAAAAGTACGCCATTATAAAATAAACCGTAACAGTTTTCATATAGGTAGGATTGGTTGTATAGATACCAAATGACCTTGTATAGTTCAATGTATAGGTTATATTTTGAGCTTATTCCGTTAATGGGTTGGGGGATAAATAGGTGTAAGTAAAACAAACTAGTAAGAGTCCCCCCCCATGGTATTTGGAGTATATATTAGAAACTAAGGTCTTAATTTTTTATGACAGTTGCCACCCCCACTACTATTCCCATTCCATTATAAAAGGAGTTAACAAAATAAAATTGTAATTTAGTGTGTGTACGAGAATAACAGTTCTCAAATTTTTTTTTGGCATTAGCCACCCTCATCATTATCATACCCATTAAACGTCGGTCGGTGCGAGGAAGTCGGAGTTCCCAGACAGGAACTTGTGATTCCTGACTTGATATTGGGCCCCTATAAGTCCAACTTATCTTAGTCCAAAAATGCATCTCTGAGGAAGTACACCCCTTAAAGTGAGACAGAAAAAACATTTTTGTTTCAATAATTTCTGTTATAATGAAAATACAATTTTCAAATTTTGATGGGACCTGTATTTCTATAAGTACCCTATGTAAACTTGATAACAACCAAATATCTTTTGTTTCTCAATTTTTTTTTATAATAATTAATATTTGAATGGCTATATTTCTTTAATCACCCTGTAAAATTACAGAATACTTCAATATTTTTGCAGAGCATTGAAAGGGCTGCAAAAAGATACTCTTAACATTTTTTGTAATATTAAACAAAATCAAGAAATTACCGCTTTTTCTTCTATTTGTTTTTAATATGGTATTCACAATTCCAGAACAAAATTTTGTAATAACAGAGAAGTAGTTTATTTAAAAAAAATTACATTCAAAACAAATACATAATATCTACCTGTTTCAGTAAACAAATTAATACTTTTAAAATTGTGTGTAATATCAACTAAAAATCAAGAATTATCGTTTCTTCTCTGTAGGTCATAGATTCTTGTGAAACATAAAACCTGTCGCGTTGTCATGCCTACAAAAATTAATTCATTAGTAACGTCAAATCGTCAAAAAATAATTAGTCGGGGGTCAATTTAGCATGAAAAATCTGAAAACCTCAAAACAAAAGGTACAGGGTCAATTGACTTCATTTTTGTTGTAGAGTTCAGAAAGGCATTTAGAAAAAACAGTGCCTTTTATTTTTTGGCGGAAACGTTTGGTTTCATTTTTTTTTTTCAATAATTGGCCAATATTAACGGCCAATTTAACTAAATTAATTGAAAAATTTGTTATCATACACAATATGCCATAGAATTAGACGAAAATGGTTACTCGGGGGTTTTTGAGGTCACTGATCACGAATCTGAATTTGGAAAATTCAAAATGGCAGACCGGAAATCGGGTCGTTTTCCATAAGAAATGAGAATGGATGTCTTGGCCTTCAAAATCTGTTCTCAAGTATTTTCGAGGTCGCTGATTACGAATCCGAGATCTAATTTGATACATTCTAAATGGCGAACCGGAAGTAGAGTCAATTTATCAGGAAAAACTCGTATTTATTTCGTTTTGAGCTGCATTTGAGTACTCGGAGGTTTTTGAGGTCGCTGAACATGAATTAGAGGTCCAATTTACGAAATTCACAATAGCGGACCGGAGGAACAGTCAATTTCTCCGTAAAACCTAGTATTTCTTACTATTTTGGGTTGAAAGTATGAGAGTATTTTGGGTTGAAAGTATGAGAGTATTTCCTGAAAAATATACTAATTCCGGTAAGCCATTTTGAATTCTCCCTAATTGGACGTCAGATTCGTTATCAGCGATAACGAAAACCCCCGAGTTCCCACTTTCAGCCCAAAGAAGAAAAGAATGCGAGTTTTCCAGAGAGATGAACTGTTATTCCGGTATGCCATTTTGAATTTCGTAAATTGGACCTCTGATTCGTGAACAGCGACCTCAGAACCCCCGAGTACTCATTTTCATCCCAAAAACGAAAAAGATTCGAGTTTTCCTGAGAAATTGACTCTACTTCCGGTCCGCCATTTTGAATTTGCCAAATTAGATCTCGGATTCGTAATCAGTGTCCTCGAAAACCCCCGAGTATAGATTTTCAAGACCAAGATATCCATTCTCATTTTTTCTGGAAAATGGCCCTATTTCCGATCCGCCATTTTGAATTTTCCAAATTGGATTTCAGATTCGTGATCGGCGAGCCCAAGAACCCCTGAGTAACCATTTTCGTCTAATTCTATGGCATATTGTGTATGGTAACAAATGTTTCAATTAATTTAATTAAATTGGCCAATTATTGGACAAACAATGAAACCAAACATTTCCGCCAAAAAATAAAAGGTACTGTTTTTTCTAAATGCATTTTTGAACTTTTTGCAATCAAAATGAAGTCAATTAACCCTGTACCTTTTTTTTTGAGGTAAAATGCTAAAATGACGCGACTAAATATGGTATATGTTTAATTTCGGTAATCTACCAGCAACGAGTTGAGCTGTAATTTTGTATTATGAATCAGTCTAGTAATGAAGAATATGCTGACATACATTTGATATAAAATGGAGAAATGAACTAAATTCTCAAGCCTCTGAGCGGAGATACAGACAAAAGTACCCAGACCGAAGAACATCATGAAAATATAAAAATCCTATATTTAATATAAAGGAAATTATTGGAAAAAAAGGTTTGTTTCTGTCTCACTTTAACAGGATGTACTTCCTCAGGGATGCATTTTTTGACTAAGGTAAGCTAAGTTATATGGGCCCAATATGAATTCAAGAATCACAGAACGGGAACTCAATTATTTATATTAACATCCTGGCGGAATTTAGTAATAGCTATTCCATTACTCAATGTTCTGAATGCTTTATGTAAATCTCTCTTCAAGTAATATTTTTTACAAAAAATATAAATAGTGCTTTTGTAAGTATATTTAATAAAATTGCTCTTAACAAATCTTAGAATTGATTAAGATGCAATTATATCAATAGACTCATGTTTTTATATCAGAAACAAGGTTAATTACTTGAAAATTTATTGAAGAATACTTTCTTTATCAAAAAATATTACTTTTTGCAGATTATATGCAGTTTGATTCTTTGTGTAAAATAAATACTGCCTGTTTCATGACTAAAAAACATTTCATTATGACATATTGACTGAAATACGCAATAGTAAAACGAGTTTGATTATTTGTGTAATTATTTTCATTAGTGAATTACCTGTAATAACGACAACTGTCTCCTTTTTTATGAAATAATGTAAATATTGCAATAATTTGTTTGAAACCCATTGTTTAAACAAATAAATATTTAAATAATTTTATTCAATTTTATAACCACAATCTTGGCTTTGATTATGGGGGGATACTGTACGTTACGATAACAACAATTTTCAAAATTGATATTTGTGTCAATTAGGTATAAGTGAATGCAAAAATATCCAATTTTCGTTTTTTTTTTAAATTGGTCTTAAAATCGGTAGTCCTTTGGAACAAATGTATAGCTTACCTTTAAATGTACTATAATAATTGCAAGATCATCGAATACTGATTTTGTCCACGACTATTAATTAATGTACTCATTATGTATGTGTTCCCTCAAGGATAATGATATCCATTATTCCCTGCAGTGAATAATGATTTTATCATTCACTGATTGCAGTGAATAATGAGAACAGTCAGTTGTTTATAAGAAATGGCATTAGTGACTTTTTATTAAAAATTTAAAATGTCTAAATTGCAGCAATCAAAGTCTTTTGGTTGTCCCTCTGAGTTTCCTAGGAAGCACTCAAACATGCCGAAGGGGTACTTTAATGAACACTCAAGAACTACGTTAGTAAGTTTTTTTCAAAGCAACATCTATTAGCCACACATTATGTTTGAAACCACTTACCTAGGTGCCTACAAACTATTATGTTATTAGTAAGCCATGACAATGTGTAAGGTAAGGGTAATTCTGTAATTAAACTTCACCCTCCCGAATAATAGACACCATTATATGCTCGCATTATATACTATTATTGGACGTTTCTAAGATAAAGAAAAAATACGCAATTTTTAATACTTTTTTTAAAAAACACTGACTTTTGGGTGATTTTATCAATAAAACTAAAATAACCTAGAAAATAAGCATTTAGTGGAAAAACTTTGATAATAGTTAAATTAAAACTAAATCAAATTTCCTTTATCCTCGTGTTAATATTCCCTTATATTAAACTATTGACCATGTAATTAAATAAGGAACTAATTCGTTAGAGGCATTTTATTGTTTCATATGTTCAACTGTATTCGAAAGATGATAATTCCACAAAGTGCTATTAAATTTATGCTTGGACTTTTGAGAACGGAGTAAATTTGTCCACTTTTTAGTTTTTTAGCTATAGCTCAAAAACTATAAATTTTTACTATACTTATACAAATAATACGATTTTTTGTAGAGAATTAAATTTCTTATCGAAATGGCGCTAACTATATAAAGTCAAAAAAATTTTCTTAAACAAAATAAATCAAAAACACAAAATTAAAATTTTTATTTTGGTTCGCAAGAAAGAAAGCTGGCGTAATTCCCGTCAAAATGGTGACCGATAAAAGTATGTTTGATAAGAATTGGCTGAGATATAGTCGTTCAAAGTTACCTTTTATCTTTATACCATGTTATTTTTCATTTTTACGCCCAAAAATTATTTTTATTCAATCCAAAAATTATTTTTGGTTTATCAATAGAAAAAAGTCCTACCAATGAGATTCCATTACCGTACCCCGAAGGTTTTTGATGTGCTGAACACGATGCCGTAGTCCGTTTTGCGCCATCGCGTCAGGATTTCGAGAAAACTTAAAAGTGCTAAAAACACCTTTTTCGCCTTCGTTCATGCACAAATTAATTGATTCAATATTTTGGCCTTAATTTTATTGCAAATTCGGATTGTCTGACTAAAAATAGGCTACTTTTGTTCGAAACATTTTTTTTGAAATTGTCACTTTTTTTAGATATCCGGCGAGGAAAAATCAAAATTTTAGAACTTTGCGAAAACGAAGAAGTTTGCAAGAGGCAAAAAGAGTTTAGAATCATCCGGGGGATATTCTCAATTTTTTCCGGAATTGTCCAATGTTCTTTGCAGAAAGGAGCATTGTGGTGTTTTCAAATGCATCAAAAAGGGCATTGGACAATTCCGAGAAAAATTGAGAATATTCCACGGGTGATTCCAAACTCTTTTTGCCTCTTGCAATTTTTGTTTAAACTTCTATTTCGAGTAAAAAATCGCAAAGTTCTAAACTGTTGCATTTTTAGCACTCTTAGGTTAAGTTTTCTTGAAATCCTGACGTGATGGCGCAAAACAGATTACGGCATCGTGCTCAATACGTCAAAACCCATTGTTGTACAGTAATGGAATCTCATTCGTCGGTCATTTTTGTTTTGTTTGTAAACCAGTGTAATGATAATAAGTATTTGTTTAAAATTTTGATATTCATACTATCTTTTATGTTGTACTAATAATATATAGTTTTAAAGATACTTTTTTTGAAAATTACATTTTCATTATATTTATCCCATTTTCCGTAACTTCAGGAACATCAGCGTTTTCACAATTTAAGCCCATACATTCTTTGCAGAACATGGAGCAGCTAATTCCTAATTTTCTGCAGCCGCAATTTCCGTGACAACCTTTTATGCACCCGCAAGCTATTTGGTCAAGTAAAGTCTGCGGTGAATATTGCCCGTAGAAAAAAATATTTCATATCACTGTGTTTGTGATCGAATTCTGAACAACTCCGTCCATCTGTCTGTCCGTCCGTCACGTTTTTTTTGTAAGCACGATAACTTAAAAGCAAAAAGTCCGATTGTATTGAAATTTGGACAGTAATTTAGTGTTAACTAGAGGAAGAACCCTATTTTTTAACAAAATCGATCAATAAATAAAAGTTATTAATTTTTTTAATAATTTTGTTTATGTATTGTAATCAAACAAAAAATGTCTAAAAGCAATATTATTTACAAAAAAGAACTGCGAAGAGTATCCCATAGAATGTACAATAATTATATAACTAGTTTACATATGCCTAATACATTCCTTTCTGATCAGTTAGAAAGCCTTGCCGTTGGAATATTGTAATAGAATGTATTTTCAGCAGGATGGATGTCCGACACATCATGCCTGCGTCGTACGTAATTGGCTTAATAGCAAATTTGCGCAAAGGTGGATTGGACGAGCCCGTCCAGTTTTGTAGCCCCCAAGAAGTCCAGATTTGACAATTTCGGATACATTTTCTTTGGGGGCGTCTAAAACAAGTTACTTACCGACAATCCATATACAACGACGTTGAAATTCTAAAGCAAACGCGTTTCGGCAGCTGTGCAATCAACATCCATTGATGAAGTTAGAAGTAGTTTTCACAACATTTGAAAACGATTAGAAACATGCGTTCAATTTTGTGGAGGGATTTTTGAATTGTGATATTTAATAGTCAGAACCTTCAAATATGTATGCACTTTTATAAATTGTTTATCTGGTATTTATTTTCCTTGTTCGAATACAATTAGCTAAATAAAAATTTGACAAAAACCGACAAGTATTTTATTAAAAATTCACTAATTTCGGAAACATTCTAACATTTAAATGTAATTTTGGATTTGGAGAGACGATATAATTTGAAACAACTTTTTCATTTCACATTTTGTCCCAAAATAAAAAATAGAACCAGTTTACTCTTACGGAATTTTACGCTTTTGTATTTTTGATCATCTCGTATAAAAAATATAATTTTTGTCAACGTCATGTCATTACTATTATTTAGGCAAAAACTTTTATAAACAATAACATTTTCTCGAATAATTAAAAACTTTAGCCGTTACACCTATTGTAAATCCCATCCGCGGACATACTTATATGCGATATATGATGAATTTGTATTAAGTGCCTACTTTTAATAATACGTAAATAGATATAAAATTTATGTTATTATAACATCCGTGTTGTAGGCAGCTTAGTAATGCTAAATAAAGATTTACATAATTGCAGTTCATCTATTCAATGACGTATTAGCCGTTACTTGTCTCGGCTATTATTTACGCAGTTATAACTACCTTTTGAGCTCTATAAAAAATAAATTTTCCGCAGCCAACATTTTTTTTTCTATTATAAAGTTATTCCTAGCGATTACGGCAATTTAAGTAACTGTAAATATACATTATATAATGAAATTCTATAGTATTTCTACAACGGACGATGTTATTGATTATTATTGTGTTAATAGATATTTTTGATTCATTTATGAAAAACTAGCTGTAATAAAATGCAAATACGTTAGCCCTAACCAGTCAAATGACTAATAATAGATATACATTTTTTTATACTCATTAGCATGACTGGTTATGCCGAGAGAATGTTAACATGAGATGAAGTCGTGTCGAGTGGGTTACTTAACTGATGTTTTAAGTATTACTAAAAATAATCTGAAGATGTGTGAAAAATATATGTGAAACGTATGTTAAACCAATACATGTTATGTTATGAAAGTTGAAGAGGTAACATAGTTGTCCTGTAAGAAATACGTTTTCCATAAGTTGCTCAAGAATAATTCTGTGCATTAGTCAGAAAACCGAATTAAGTACCCAGGCAGCATGTCCCAAAATTTCAGTCCGTCTGTTCAGAAGTCGATTCTAAACTTTTTGTGTGTAGAACCAGCAGAAAAGTTTTATTGTTGGTAAAATCTAGGATTTAAGGAGATAGAATTGAGGAAATGAATATATTACTAGCAAAAATACTCGTAATTATTTCAAACTCTTACTAAAGACTCATCATAGATAAGTACAAAAACATATATCCTTCTAAACAAAATACTTTGCTGGCTACATGCCACGAACAACATTGAATTATAAGAAAGAAATATGCACATTACGTACAGATAACTGTCACAATAATGTTAGTTTTAATTTTAAATTATCCTGTTCAACAAAACCAAAAAACAACTAAAGACGAAAACACTTACCAAAAACTTTAAAAACTTTCACAGACACGTGTTTCTGTATCCTGCACAAGGATACTTCTTCAGTGCTACTTCTTTCAAAGTTGAGTAGCACTGAAGAAGTATCCTTGTGTAGGATACAGAAACACGTGTCTGTGAAAGTTTTTAAAGTTTTTGGTAAGTGTTTTTGTCTTTAGTTGTTTTTTGGTTTTGTTGAACAGGATAATTTAAAATTAAAACTAACATTATTGTGACAGTTATCTGTACGTAATGTGCATATTTCTTTCTTATAATTCAATGTTGTTCGTGGCATGTAGCCAGCCAAGTATTTTGTTTAGAAGGATATATGTTTTTGTACTTATCTATGATGAGTATTTAGTAAGAGTTTGAAATAATTACGAGTATTTTTGCTAGTAATATATTCATTTCCTCAATTCTATTTTAGATTACTCTTACATTGTAGGGAATTTGCATTTGCATTTGATTTAAGGAGATATTTACCAAAAGCACGCAAAAGTACAATGTCATCCCCTTATTTCTTCTACACTTTACGTCCTGCAGGCAGATGACTCATTTAAACAATTTCATTACCTATTATTATATGGCTGCAAAGTTTTATCCAGCTACGTATTTGTATGTAACTGGACATTATTTTCCCTGTACTGTTGTTGGGTAAAACTACTTGACGGATCACTATAAAATTCAATAGAGTCCTATTCTCATAGTAGACGAGGCCATTAAAAAACATGCAAGTGTATCCGTTAAGAATTGCAAGCTGAAGAGCACCTCCGACCGCCAAGATGTCACCTCCGCATCAGAAACATTTAGCAATTTTCAATAGTAATTTTAGAACTTAATAAAAGCTAATCAATTTAAAATGGAACCATTTTTAAACTAGAATATTCCCTTTTCAAAAAGCTATATTTAAAATCGATTATTTCAGGAAGAATTAATCAATTAAAAATTACCTTTATCAGCGAAACTAGGCTCTGGGAAAATTGACCGATAATGGAATACAGCCCGGCCCCGGCGAGTTGTGCATTGTGCAATGATGATGTGTAAGAATATTTTGCATTTTCCACTGTGTTCTCTGAATAATAGAAATAATTATTGTTAAATTGTTTTCCTTAAATTGTATCCATAGTATACAGACATTTCTGTATCTAGATTGTATAGCGTGGATTTAGTTTGGGTTCGTCATTGATTAAACAACCTAAAAGTGCATACGGTCAGAGGTTCCATCATGCCGTGTGAAATTAGAAGAACCACCAAAATTCCCAAAAAGTAAGAGAACTCTCTTTGGAATGAACCAAACAAAGATTAACATTTTTCTCCTATATTGTATATATACAATTTATACAATACATTATACAATACATACAATATGTATACTATATTGAAAAATATTTCACAGATCTGACTAAATGACACGTGACACGTGTGGGTGTGTGTGTGCGCTTGCCCTTTTTCAATTCATTTAATCTTCTCTGTCTGAAAGTTGTTAATTTTAGAGAAACAAAAATATCAAAAGCGCGTATTATATTGACAAATTCGTTAAGATATGAAATTTTGCCATTTTGAAAACTCCAAGATATGCTTTAAGAATGCAATTTTTTATCTATGAATGACACTTTGTATCTCTTTGAGAAACTGATTAATATGGGAAAATGATAAATAGATATAGTCGGAAAAAATTACCACTTATTGCACTTTCCACTTTCTTGAAAAATACCGTGTACGTGTACAAGTTATCCTAAGGAATTCTTCTTGGCTCCCATAATATAATTTTGTAAGACTTGTAGAGCACTCGTGAGAAATACCTTTTATCACTGTGCCGTATGGTCTATATATCACATCCACTATATTAGTGGGTAGGATGCAAAAAATATTATCATATCTTGAAATAAAACATATAATGACCTTCGTTTAAATTTATTTTCTTGTTTTATTATTTCAATAAATTTCTCAAGAACACTTTTCTTATCTCAGCCAGCGCCTATGGCTAAACGTCATTTTAGTCTTCCTCCAACCGGATTGATACAAGTGGACGACCTCGTATGTAAAAACTTGCAATTTCGGCAACAGTCGATTTAATTCAGTTGTATTTATGGTGTTATTAAGGAGGTTAACGCTGTAACGTTATTTAGATTATAATCAGAATATTAAAACTGGTTTCTTGATTTAGTGAAAATGTAATATCTTTAAAAAAATATGTGATGTAATTTGAGGCAATCATTGATGATATCAAAACACTTTATGCATAATAATAACATAACAAATAGTTTTTGTATCAAATTATTTGATATACTTCTATCATTATTAATTCCAAAACAACTCGTTAACTCTAAATAAAGTAGTAACATATGTACAGGGAATTAACGAAAATGTTTAAAATTTGATGGCAGAATAAAAGGATACGATACATTATTTTCTAAATATAATAGTACGGAAGCCTGTTACCAAAATCTCCTATCAAAACAGCGAGCTTTATCGCAGGGAAACTCTATAGATTATGAAATTCTAAGCCATTTTCGTATACGACAAAAGTTCGAAAAACAATACGGGCGGCTAGCAACCGACTTTCCGTCTGTCGAAAAAAATGTAATTTTTATACCACGGCAAGGCAGTTCTCGATTAATTCTCGTTAAAAATAAAGAACAAGACACAAATTAATCGAGAACTACTACCATTTTTCATTGGCCAAAGTTCCAATAATATCAATCAAAGTTGTATCAAATTGGAGGCTAAAATTATCAAAGCAGCGAGGCTAAACTTTTTTCTGTTTATAGAGTGGGGTGTATATAACGATAAAAAAATACGAACTGCCGTATTCCGTTGGCCGTAGCTGCGCGAAATGGCATATACGTTCGGCATACTGGCGTGGCGGAGCGTGGAGGATGGTTACGTTGCCTATTGCAACGACATCGAGTGTATCCGAAGCTATATAGCATCTCCAGCAGAAGGTATAAAACGCGTGTATACTTACATAAAAGATGGCAGCTGCTGGGACTGAGGGTGCTGCGTTGTCCTTATACAGAGATGGTATACTCCGTATAGTGCCAACGCAGCATCCTGGTTCAGTGCAGCTCGTATGAGAATTTCCTGGTATGTATATGCGTGCTCCGGAATGACGCGGCTGCGCCGGCGCGCGCAATACATGCAGATACCGCATGGCTTCGTTGCCTATGACAACGCGACGGAAATCATTTTTTGTGAACTGGGAAAAAGTTCATCATATTATTTTCGATTTCTTAATGATATTTGGAATAGCTTGAAGTGGAGAACTGCCTCACCGCGATGACTTGATCAGCCCTCAAAATTAAGCAAGATGCGAATGTAATCACTCGTAACTGAACTAGCAAAAAGTTCGGTTTGAACTATCTTCTGGTAAAATAAAACGTCGAAACTACTAGATAATGAGCAGAACTGCCTCGCCGCGGTGACCAGAATTTTAGCCGATGGCTATTTGTTATTATTTCCGTTTTTGTAACTTGGCGTATGAGTCAATAGGGCAGTTCTCAATTTTTCCTCATCGTGTTTACTTCCCTTGACAAGAAGACAAAAGAAACTGCCTCGCTGCGAAGACCAAGATGTCTGTTTTTTCTTTACATGTTCAAAGCTCGATTTGAACCCTATAGGACAGGTAAAACGTCCCGTCATCCTGATTTTTTCTTCTCAGCTCTCCCAAAACTGGTGAGAAACGCTAGAATTATCTTCGCTACGGTAACTCGAAAATCTTGGTAGTGGGCTGCCGTACTATAATGAAAATGCATGTTTTCAAAAATATCTCATAAATTTCTACAGGTAGATATCATATCATCGAAGGATGTTCCTAGAACCAGCAATGGACATTATCCGCATGATTATTTGTTTAATTGAAAGTATTTTTAAATTTAAACACATAATTTTTCCCTGATTTATTGTAGTTTTTTAATTCAGTAAAAAGAAATAAACGTTAGTAAAATCAAAGGCGTTGTTTTATTTAATAGCTACGCGTTTAAGATCAATTCATTGGCAAATTCTTTTCAAATACAATTTACTCGAAGACTGTTAATCTTAGATAAAACAGTTGATTCTATCCTCTATTTTTTTTCTTCCTATTTCGGAAGATAGAAAACTTTCCCGCTTGCTATATTTACCCTTGCAAATTTAACGCACAAAAAAAATTCACATTTTCTATACGTATTGAAATTTGATCTTCATATAAACATATTTTATTAAAAGATAACATAATTCGTTAAAAATCTTAGACCAATTCACCGATCTGAGTCAGAGAATGTATTATCTTATTATACTCTTCACAAATACAAAACGAAGAGTATATTGCATTTGATCGGCACATTTCTAAAACCGGCCATATGGCCTGTAGAGAAAAAAATGTTCATGTAGACCAGAATACTTTGAGAAATTTAAAAGCTGTATTATATCTTTATGAAATAAGAGGAAGCGATAACAAAACTGCAGAGCATTCTATTAAATGTAAGACTTTTGTTCTGGCACTATCAGTGGTCTCGATTTTCAGTATTATTACTTAAATAGCATAGGAGAATAAACCAAATATGTTGAAGAAACCTCTTGAACTTTATTTTAAGTTGTTTCAACTTGATAGAAATAAAATAACGAAATTAAATAAATATTATATTTATTATTCATATTGTACTTAATAATACATTTTTGTGGTATATATTAGAAATCTCTTCATATCAGCAGTAACCATTTCTTGACAAAATTTCTGAATATTGAGGTTCCCATCAAGATATCCGCGATACAAATCCAAAGTTCTACTGTACATCCGCACTTGTTTTTCATATTTTTCATTGCGGCCATCATCGTCTTCAATGGAATCACAGTAAACTTTGTCATGTTGTTCGCTAAATATTAGCGCTGAAATTTCTTCACATAATCGTTCAATAGCACTTTGCAAGTCTTCAGCTTTAGCCCTTCCTTTCACTGTAAAAGACATCCACATTTTTATGTTATTCTCTATAATTCTAATGATATATACTTTATTACTATGAGCGTGGAACAAACTGTAATGTAGTACAGCAAACTTGCTACTGAATCAAAAATGTATTCTTATGACATAACGGTTGATAGGGAGGGGACATTTTTTAATTTTTCCTAGTCTGTATCACAAGTAGTACCATCTTAAAATTGTACTCTTAACTTATAGTGAATCATGCCGCACCGTTCGGTATTGGGTTATTAGAGTAATCATATCATGTTATTATGTGCATATAGAGACGTATTTGAAGGTCAAGTATAATTTTTTTATCCAACCTCATCGAGACACATGAATAGGTACTTTTTCAGAATTACAAAGTTGATACGTTGATACAAGACATTTTACAGTTATCGTATGTAAAATTATGAAATGAGAACACTATCATTATCAGCAGGCTAACATTCTTTTCTGCAAATCCACTGTAATAAAGGGGTGGGGCTTTATACGATGCCGTTTATTCTCTGAAGGCGTATTAAATCGTGTTAAATTCTTAAATACGTTTCTATCCCACGCTCAATTTATCATTCTTTAACAAGGTCCTTTCAGTTAGATGCATTTTATTTGAAAAACTGGAGAACAGACTCTGCAATTCCGCATAAAATTGTATGATATTTTTCAACTCCTCCAAGTTTTTCTAACCTTACTTTTAACTCTGACACGATTCTATTAGGTCTTGCTGCATTGAGTTTGACAGGATGCCGAGTTGTTGGTGTTGAGTCTGTAATCAGCGACGTTCGGTTTTAAAATTTGCTTAGTTAATCTCTTCCCCAGCATACCATGCCTCTTCTTATTAGGGCGTTTGAATAGATCTTTAGCCTGGTGCTGATAAAGAATAGGAGAATTCCTAAATAACCCGTTATTTGTCATCCGCCGCGCCCACCAAGCGGATGCTGTGAAGTCATCCACTGTAGACATTAAACTGGAATTTGACAGACGTAGGCATAAATCCTCTAAGAAGATTAAAGCTTATGCGCTCATTCTACATGTCACCTATATAAGCAATAATATGTTAGATGGCTCTGTTCTCAACAGTTTACATTGATGTTGAGGAAAAACATGTCAATAAACTCTTAGAACTTAAAATATGTTGTCATTATAGACATTGTTATTATTATTATTATGTTCCTAATGTGACTATATGAAATGAAAAAGATTTATGAAAAACAAGTACCTACATGTGTATTTATTATGGAATATATAAAAGACTTTTAAATACATTTGAACCTTCTCGGGTTTTTCCCTAAAACAGGATTATAAACCACCAAACTTTGTTAAAGTCGACGTGACAAGATCACAACTGATTGGAATGTATGACAACCTAATTGCCTCATTATCATTTATTCATCATTAATTACTTATTAACTACCTCGTTACTCGTTAAAGACTGCAGTTGGCATTCCAGTCTGGTGTATTAACGGTGGCGTCGAATCAACTTTCCCTAGATAACAACTGATTGTAATGCATGATAACATAATTACTTTATTAACATTAATCACATTATATTGTCCTAATCGAATTTTAATCACTTAATGACACTTTCACCTTTCAAGGTCAACAGGGCCATTACCAATATGACGTCACGAAAAGTGGTGGGGGGGCTACCCAGAATCCCCATATCTCCTGTACTAAAGTATATCTCCGATTAGAATGCAGTTGTTTACGTTATGAACAGAGGACAGTTTACAAAGATTTATGGGGTTTCCCAAGTAAGTAGAATCCCCATCGAGGTCGTTTCAAGGCCATTGGTACACAAAATAAAAATGAACAGTTCAAAAATTCACTTTCATTTCGCATTTGGCGATCTTATAAATACATTGAATTTATTTAATTTAAATTACAGCATAAATGCTCTTATTTTATTGCAGTAAGAACAAAATACACTAAATCCGTTCTGATTTACTAATATTCCCTGCGTAAACTTGCAAATATATCAATCAGTGACAAGTATACACGTTCCCTATCTTTAGAACCACTCCATTTTAAACTGAGATAAATTTTGTATTATCTGTTTTAACCGATGCTGTATCTCGCAGTATAGGCGAGACTCCATGTTGGGAAGTTAAATCCGAACACCGTGTATAAATATCATGAGAAAATTGTACGGAAATATGTAATAATATATTGTATAATATTTAAAAACATCTGATTACCACAGAAGTTTTGCACTTTCAATTATTTTTACGAATTCAACTTTTGACAGCATATCCAGAATACTAAAACTCTTGTCTAAAATAAAAGGGGTTCACAATATAACCAACGTAAAAACTACGAAAATGACTGTTTACTTCCGATGTTATCACTTGAATACTCATTTGAGACAGACAATATTGAACATTAATTTAAAAATATGCAAGTACCTTGAAAACCACATTCCTAAAAAATTTTTATATTTCATAAAAATGTAAAGGATCGTCCAAGTGCTACTCGTCTACAGTACCAGTGTAATAAATTCGTTTTATATTCTGATTTTTCTGGAATCGATTCCTTAATGAAAGAACACTTTTATCTTATCTCATAAACTTTTTTCTAGGGGACTTGGTTTTTGAAATATAGGTATCTATGGATTATTAAATGAACACAGTGAACTTTCTCTGATATATGTTTATTAATTAGATAAATAAATCATGTTTGAAGAGGTACTTGGTAGCAGAAAAAGAATAACGCATTTGCAAGCATTAAATAAAATTTGATATTTCTCATGATTGTTTTCGGATTCAAAAGAATTACTTAGTTAAATTATTCATTGATGAGGACTTTCTAGTTACTATAATTTGCCAATAAATGATTTAATAAATGAAAGGTTTGGGTGGCGCAAGCAATAAGATAATTTTTTGAAAAAACGTTAAAAAAACAGTCATTAAAAATTATAAAATAAAATGTTAGTATGGTTCAGTTAATTGCACCTTATTACCTAATATCGATTTTGGGGTTCAAAAATCGTTAAAATCAATATTAAATCACGTGATTTAATTATCCAAACGACGGTAAAATATTATTTCATAATTTTTAGTGACCGTTCAGATTTATTATCTGCTACTCTGAAAATAACTACCTTGACCTGGCGCCTCCGCTATATTTTCGCATATGGGCTTGTTCCATGATATTCTTTTTATATGGTTATTATACGTTTTTCTATTGTACTCGATATTCTTATTATGCAATTCAAATTTCATATTATTAACTTTTTCCGTTCTCGAGATATAAGGGGGTGAAAATAGTAATAGTTGTAAAAACAGTGGGCCCGTTTGTGACGTCACTATACGTAACTTTGAACTCGGAGATCTACCAAGACACCGCGACCACTAACGTTAACAGCCGTACAGTAGTACGTGGAGTTGAATGTCGTTTTAGGTGTCTAAGGTAAGAGGAAGATTGGCGTTTTATCGTAAATTTCACAGTGGAAATCGAAATGTCGGCTCGGCCTGTGCGAAAGAAAAATTATTATTCTCGTAAAAATGGAAAACCGTCCGTGCTTTAAAAATTAATAATAAGTACTTGGAGTGAAAAGGTTCGTAACGTTTCTTGGAAAGACGACGATTGGAGCTCTATCCTGATAGCAAGTACGGGACAAATCGAAAATTCGAGATCTTTCAAATTTAATTTACTACAATACTTCCATACAATATGCAAATTGAGAACTTTTTAGAGAGCCTTTTAAAATATTTAAGTTGGAAATTTTTTTTTTATCACATTTATAATTTAATATACAGTCTTATCTGACACATACTAAAATGGCATATTATTGCATTCATTCATTTATATCTCAATTATTTTCCAGGTTTACAGTTTGAATCACTTAAATGCAATTAATTTTGGGTATAGATCATATCATAAGAACGAATTTAAAAGTATATACAAACTTTTGTACGTTGTTATTGATAATTTTTTAATTATTTGTTCATACAAATCTCTCATTCCAAAAAAAAATAAACACAATACTGTAAATTCTGTAACAAATCTTGTGAAGATTCTTATATCTAGAGTTCAGTATAAGTATAGTTTCTAAAAAAATATTTAGGGATATCAGCTACAACATTCCAAATTGTAGATGTTTGGAATGTTGGAACTTTTTATTAACTAAATCAAATTTGTAACCGAGCTAGGAAAAATTATAACAGCGAACCGTCAATTTGGCATAAAATTCGAGATGATGGACTTTGATCCAAGATTTCTTGATTTCTTGACATAACGCCAAATAAAGTTCTAAAGTCAAAGCCTCTCAACACTGCAAGGCAGACCTTTGACTCTAGAAGATGTACTATTAGTAATACACTGAATTTAGGTTGCTTGCGTGGTATTTTGATCAGCACATATGATGAAAAATGAAGTAATCTTCAAGATAACAAAATTTAATTCAATGAATTAAGAAAATTGAAGGGAAGTAGTGACAAAATCGTGAAGTGCCCCGATTTTCCAAATTCATACTTTTGCCATAGACAATGAAGTCATATAAGCTGTATGC
Source organism: Stenurella melanura (assembly GCA_963583905.1). Classification (NCBI taxonomy): domain Eukaryota; kingdom Metazoa; phylum Arthropoda; class Insecta; order Coleoptera; family Cerambycidae; genus Stenurella; species Stenurella melanura. The sequence continues at coordinate 95,465,083 of OY757311.1, read as the reverse complement.
AACATTCAATTGTGAATAACTGCAGAACATTAGCGGACGCGGCATCTGTCAGTGAACCTCTAGTACCACACGAGTTCAATAATTATATTCATTTTATGAATTAAGGTTACTGCAATATAGGGTTTTTCTTCTAGAGTTTAATACACTACTATTATGTTACAAATTCGCATAACGGAATTAATTACAAAGACGCACAAAAATAAAACAGTTGTCGATTCCACGTACCAAACCAATCATTTCCAGTGTATTTTAGCCTCTTGAATCCGAATCCGGTGTCAGTTTTGCCCCACCACGTCACAATTTTTTTCAATCCTCAAAAAACACTTAGACTAATGCATTTTTTTTCATTTTTCTAACTGTTTTTTGACGATAGAAAAACATTGTGACGGGGCAGAACTGATACTCGATTCGGATTCAGCAGACCAAAATACAGCGGAAATGATTGGTTTGGTCCGTAGAATCGACAACTTTTCTTTTGCGTGCCTGCGCCCCCCCCCCCCCCCAAAAGTTGTCGTATCCACGGACCAAACCAATCATTTCGGGTGTCTTTTGGCTTGCTGAATCCGAATCCGTTTTCCCCAACATGTCACAATTCTATCCTTAAAAGCGGTTAGAGAAATTTTTGCAATTCTTCTAATTATTTTTTGAGAATAGAAAAAAATTGTGACGTGGTGGGGCAATACTGACACCGCATTCGGATTCAGCAAGCCAAAATACACCGGAAATGATTGGCTTGGTCCGTGGAATTGACAACTTGTTTTTATTTTTATGTCTGTGTATTTCAATAGGTATCAGATATAAACTTATCAGATATGAGAAAAACCTGTAATAATTTAAATTTAGAACACAATGCATTTATTTAAAATACTTTTTTTCGTGGTATGACAATCAGAAACCAATTATAATTAACATGAAATTAATATACTCATTTTGTTATTTTTATGAAATAAAAGGCATATTTATTTATCAAAATCCGACAATTTACGAATTAATATAAATAGAAGTAAGTTAAAATAGTTTGCGCTAAAGATTCACGCTAGCGATGATATTTGAAATGTCTTCCTTGAACAAAGCACGTTTTTCTTTATCACTTATTGGATAATGCAGCTAATTATAAGCTTCAGTAACCGCTTACAGGTAACAACATTATTGCTCTTTAGACTGTTTGTAGTCGGTTTTGTACCATTACTTGACAAATGCTTTGCCTGATCATAATTACATGATGGTGTATTATAATAAACTAGGTATATTTAATTTGACAAGTACTATACATTCAATTTTAGTTTTTTAGTTTACTTAAACAATGTCAAGAATATACAAATACTATATTTACGAGTCTAAAATATTCTAACACAAGTTATAAAATAAACCGAAATATGAAATAAATTATTAACATATAATAAACAATATATTTTGGTCGCAAATATAAACTGATTTTTCCTTGGTCACTTGAGTTCAGACTTAAAAAAGCTGGTCAAATAAAGGTAAATAAATGAAGCAAGCTAGTAAGAGTTCAGAAACCTAGGATTTGGTGTATACACTAAAAGCCTAAGTCTCAATTCTCTTTATGACAACTGCCACCCCCACCACCTTCCTACTCAATTATTAAAAGAGTTAACAAAATTAATAATTATGACACTGACTTGAAATTTTGTACATGTATACTTGTATACTAAAACGAGACCTGAAACTAGATTATATTTTGTGGTTATTTCGTTGAACGGTTGGTGGGTAATTCAAGCAAGCCAATAAGAGTCCAGAAACTTGGGATTTGGTGCATTTACTATTTTCACCCCCTTATATCTCGGTGCAGGGTGCACGACTAAATATTCTCAAGCGTAATATTTCGGAAAATAATATTGTTTTTTGGGTTCTGCAAAGGCCAATTGCTTGAATGGATTCACTTTTGGATACAAATTGTTTATTAATGTTTTAAGATGTAATTGACGCTGTGCAACAAATACATTTTTCGATGACGGTCACTTTGAAATCGAAGGTATTTAAAAAAAATTTGAGTATAAATGTAATTTTTTGAAAACTAAAATTCGAGTAACTATTTTAAAATAAATTTTAGGCGACAGGTTACTGGAAACTTTCTTCATGGAAAGTTAACGCGAATGATACTACAACAAAATGAAATTTAAAACTTTCGGTTTAACTCAAAATGACCTTGACTTTGAACTTTTAAATGGGACGCTCTGTATGTTGTCACAAAATATTGAAGAAAACAACGACACAATGATGTTGAAAGATGTTTAAAATTATTGTCATTTTCATTTGTGCACAATGAAAACCTATTAATTAGTTCAACTCTGCACACTTTCAGTAGTGTATTTCATTAACCATTCATAATATTTATTGTCTGTTTATAATTTAAACATTGCATGGTACTTAAATATCTCATTTAATTTATTATGAACATTAATATTTGGAACAACGGTTGTCTGACAAAGTACGGCCGTCGCGTCGCCGCCGATGGTAGAGGCAGTGAGATGCACCGATGCAAACTGTACTGTCATAGCCTCTTCGCTAGGCATGGATGCGTTAATTGTTTTTAATATGATAAAGATATGAAAGTAATCAATTGGAATTTCAAGGAGTTCAGTGCAAAATTTGTATTTATCTACTTACAGGAAATGTAAAAGAAAAACCTGCTTCCAGGTGTCAGAATATAAAAAAAGTGGTTTGTTGTGCCCAATTATCTGTTGGATAGTTGTTAGTAGGCCGGTTTGGAGGGTATAGTAGTGTATTCCTGTTGATGACTGTAACACAAGCATATATTATAAAGATTACCCCTGCCTTCTATTTGTATACACCTCATTTTTTAAGTAACCCTACAAATAAAAATCTAACGGAGTCAAATCAGGAGATCTAGAGGGCCAGCTGAGTAGTTCGTTCGTGCCTATCCATCTTCCTGGATAAGAATCGTGAACATAATTATCGACATTGTTGCTATTATGTGGACCTGTACCATCTTGATAAAACCACATTGTCTGTAATTGAATTGGTAAATTATGTAATAGCAAATTAAATCATTTTGTAAAAACTGTAAGTAGCGATTACCATTTAAATTTCCTTCATACAGATATGGTCCAATTATGAATCCATTTGCAAGGCCATATCAACTGTTTACCCCAAACCGTGTTTGAAATCTGGCATGTCTCACCCACATAGATTTCAATGCCACACCAAATATTTACCTTTAATTGCGTTTGGAATCTGGTATATCTCACTCAGGATTTTCTTAAGACCAGTATCGACAGTTATGTATGGTTATAACTCTATTATGGAATTGAGATTCATTGCTCCCACGCGTTCCAATAAATTAGAATTTCTTTATAAAATAATTAAAAATTGTGCCACAAAATCTAGTCTGCCTTCATTGTCTCCTGGTCTTAAGTGATGCAGCAAATGAATTTATGCGAAAAACTTATTATTTTTTAAAGTTCTTCTACGTGAAGTTGCAGAAACGTTAGTTACTACATTTAACTTTGGGTAGTAACGTGTGGGGATTATTTCTTATTATTTCTAATACTGCTGCTGCCTTTTCTCTATAAGGCTTTTGGTTTCTTTAAATTTTCATTATTAAGTAAGTATATCACATAAACTTACAATTGTCTTACGGTCAGACTTTCGTCTCTCAGAAGACGCCTTCCATATACGATCAAAACAGCAGAAGCATTTTTACGATATTTTCCGTAAATTAAAATCATATTTAAATTCGTCTAGGTTTGTATATAAACCCATTTCCTATTACAGTGTAACCAACATAGGACACAAAAATTACATTCACAACAGTTGACATTTGCAACTGAATCTAAATCATCAAATGTCAAATATTTCCAAAGAATTACAAAGGCACCTGCGATTATTAGATTTTGATTATGAACTAGGTAATAGTGATATTTCATTAATATTACCATTAGTAGTAAGTTTGCCGCTATCTTTACAAATATTTTTTTTTAATAATTATTAGAATGTAATTTTCTTCAATATATTGTGATAAAATACATTGTCCCATTTAAAAGTCCAAAGTCAAGCTCATTTTCGGTTGAAATTTTATTTTATTGGAGCATGATTCGCATAACTTTCCACAGAGGTTTCCAGTGACCCATGCATCGTCTAAAAATTTTAAAATAGTTTAGTTTCCAAAAAAATACAATATTTAAACTCAAGTATCTCGAAAAGTTTTCTTAAATGCCTTTTCTTTGAAAGTGTCTGTCATCGAAAAAAAATTTGTAGCACAGCACCATCTAAGTACATTATTCTACATCTTAACATATTAAAAAACTCTATCCAAAACTGAAGCCATTTACACATTCTAGTAATTGGTTTTTGTAGAACTCAAGTATCCATATTACTTTCCGAAATATTACGCCTGGAACTTTTTATCGGTGCACTACTAGAAGTCAAGATTTCAATTTTTTGATGACATGTGCCACCCCCACTCCATTATTAAAGGGACTGACAAAATAGAAAATCGCTGCCTGGAAATAGTGATTCCTTTCACTACTTCCACGTATATATTTCCCGTCCAAGTCAACGAAATGGGGGTGGTAGTGGGGATGACAGATGTAATAAAAAAATTGAGACTGGTTTCTAGTATATACACCAATTCTCAAGTTTCTAGACAGTTCCAGATTTCGTTATAATACATACGTGTACCAAATTTCATGTCAATATCTTTATTTCATTTTGTTATTCCACTTAATAATAGGGTGGAGGTGGCCGATGTCATAAAAAAATTGAGATTTGAGCCTATAATACACATCAAATCCAAGATTCTGGATTCTTATTAGCTTGCTTTACTTATTTACCCCTATTTACTCCCCAAGCCTTTAACGGAATGAGCTCAAATACAATTTAGTCCGCAGTTAAAAATTATTAAAAAGTAAAATTAAAAAACATACAATAATTTGCCCAAAAATATTTAGTTGATTTATATATGTATAATTAACCAAGCATACGCGAATAATTCGAAATATTCTATATAAGAAATGTTTATAAATCCTAATTTATTCGTGAATAATTCTAACTACCATTTGCTATAAATATTTATATTATGCACTATGAATTATTCAAATTGTATAACAACTTAATGATGTAGGAAATTATTTGCCAAACATTAAACTACACTATCTAAATAACTGATATATCGTGTGTATCCTACTGTATGTATTCTACTTAGTCAACATACTGCATTATACTACTAAAATTTCGGTAGCTACTGAAAGTGATAGGAACCTCCCCACCAAATGTTTGACAAAATTCGTTGATTTAGTTAATAGACGGCCTTGTTGCCGCTGAGCTATGTGATGCCGGCTTGCATTCCGGGATTTTAGAATGTATACTTACTTTAAATAAAATAGAAGAATTTTCACAGAAAATAATTAATTCAGTAACTGTGAAAAAATAACGACCACTGCTGTGCCCTACGAAAAAAAACTGTATTGTGTTTACTTGGACGTCTTGAATAATACTTGGTAGCTACGCCACGATACACTTGGAGGATTTCGTGAAAACCGCGTCGGAAGGTCGCGGAAACCGCGAATTAGCTATTAACTCAGTTTTCATGGCCCAAACGGGAACAATACAAAAGTTGTACATCTGTAAATTCTCTATCTTAAAGGCCCTATACATTTTTTTCGTACGCCTAACCGTTTTGGAGATACGATACAGACTAAGTGAAAAATGCATTGTTCCGTTTGTTTTTTTTAAATATTTTTCATTATCAAAAATCCAAGAAAAGAAAAAGTGGAAACAAAACATTATTTTACATCCAGCATTGACAAATATCCAAATTGCTTAAAGTATATTCTGTTTTTGCACGCCCTGACAGGATGCGATACCACCTTCTCCGCCTTGTTTCACAAAGGAAAAACTCAAATGTTCAAAATGTTTGAGAAACGGCCGGATTTACGCCCTGCAGCACGTGTTCATGTAAGAAAATTGCCGTTTGGACGAACTGATCTGTAATGAAATGAAGATTATTCTTGCAATATATGATGCTTCCAAAGACGAAACTTCCATAGTCAATATATTATATAATATTTAACATTTGCCAAAACTACCAAACTTTCAACAGCTGTAAAATTATCATCACTTCCTCCAGCATCTCCAGCAGCTCAACGGCATTTGTGTAGAGTGTATTATCAAATTCAAACATGGTTGGGAAACGACATTGATCCTGATCAGTGTGGCTGGATTAGGAAGAATGATATTTTGCAGCCAGCACCAACGCAGTTACCACCAGCACCAGACATATTATTAAATTCAATTTTTTGCAACTCTACGAAGGGTTATGCAGAAAAATGTAGCTGTAGGAAAGTAGGACTGAATTGTTCAAGTTGAGGCCATTGCCACAGTCACTCCTGCTTGAATATCGCCCTTATAATTGCTATGAATGACGAAATGGACGACGTAGAATCTTATCAGAATAAAAGTAATGACAACGATTTGTCATTTGAAGATAACGTTTCAGATACGGAAGGAGTCGGAAATATTGACTAATTTAAGATTCGGCATGGATTAGGCCTCCTGGGAAAATAATTTAAAAAAAGCGCGCCGAGCATTCTATCTCTAAGGTGGTGCGGAAACACTGTAAATAAATGTAAATAAAATGTATAAGACATTCTGGTAGATAATAAAAATCACTGAGCTCCATAACAGCAATATTTAATTTTCATTCTGAGACATAGAAAACAAGATAATTGCGAGATATGTGGTGCTAAAGAGGTTTGACGAAACTAAATGCATTTTTCACTTAGTCCGCATCGTATCTTCAAAACGGTTAGGCGTATGAAAAAAATGTATAGAGTCTTTAAGAGAGAGAATTTACAGATGTACAACTTTTATAATAGATGTTTTTCCCGTTTGGGCCATAAAAACTGAGTTAATCGCGAATTCGCGGTTTCCGCGATTTTCCGACACGGTTTTCACGAAATCCTCCAGGTGTATCGTGGCGTAACTACCAAGTGTTATTCAAGGCGTCCACATAAACACAATAAAAAAAATTCTCGTAGGGCACGAATTTGGCAGCAAAAGTCTAAGACGATTACTAATTTGCAAAGTTGTTGTCCATACATCAGAGATATTTGACATAATAATACATAACTTTTTTGTTTCTATTACATTAGCCAAACCACGAGGAAAAATATAGAAATATGCTCGCCTGAATAATAATAATAATACTGACTGGAATGGTAACATAAAAGCTTTTTTTATGCTGTATAGAAAAATAAATATTTGAGTCCGTCACTGCGCACCATTCAAATCGATATTCGATAAAAACTGTTTCGGCATCGTCACGCGATCTCAAAATGCGAAGGTGGATATCGATTTGAAACCAGCTGGTATATCCTATGTTCCTTAGGTCCCTACCTTCTACATCGTCATCACTTCCTAAATGAAACGTCATATTACGCGTTGGCACGACGTCATTAATCAATATTCTATTTTCACCATTCCACGTACTACATATGGAAAATCAACAGAACTTAAAGCCTCAGAGTCAAAAAGTGGGTTAATGTTTTTTTTCTTAAAATATAATACAATAACTCGATTTTAAATATTTTCTTGATTATATACCCAACTATGTTACTAACTGCCTACTTCTTTTTATTAATACAGTATCATAGCTGCAATATTCATTTATAAAATCAATTCCAAAGTTATTCCCACAATAATTATAATTCTCTTCTTAAAGCCCCACTAATTAGTTGATTATCTTAAATCTAAAGAGGTCTAAACAATGTCAACGTTCTACAATTACTTTTATATTATCTTGATTTTATATATTCTTCTTTTGGTTAGCGCTACTTCTTTCCGCTCTTTTTGTTCTAATAATGTCCTTATTTCTTCATATATACGGGGTGATTCACGTAGGCCATTCATTAGAAGTTTTTCAACTTGCAGTTGGATTAGAAACTTGAAACTTGGTATGCAGCCATAATCGATCATGCCCGTTCTATCTAAAATGTTTTCAGTCCTCCAACTATACAGGGTGTGCCAAAAATTGGTATCAACTTTCTTATTTTAAATGGAAACCTATATTTTTCTTTACATGGTTCGATTGGTCTTATAATTCTGAGTTTAGAGAACCTAAGTTATGTTAACTTATCTATTACAATTATTGACATACGTCCAATTTTTAAAAAAAAATTGCCGCTGTAGTAGTTTACGAACAAATTTGTATCTCGCAAACCTATCAAAATTATGAAACCAAATTTGTGAAGCAGTTAGCTGGAAGTCCAGGCTAACTTTTGATGTTCCATCGGTGGTCCCATTTTGTACCATATGGGCGCAGTCGATTTTCAAATGTCGCAATCAAAAATTGTCAAAAAGTCAATTTTTTCTAATGGCACCTACTATTTTTTTTCACACCATTCGAAAGAAAATTGAATTTTAGGGTGAGTTACTTAAGCATTCCCTATACCTAACTTCACCCCATATCGAGTTATTCAATAAAAATCATGAAATACCTTATCTTGCCGAGAGATTCCTTACTTCATCCAGTATGCCATGGAAACAAAAGACAGTTGTAATGGTTTTTAAAGAAAAATATGGATTCTTATTTAATTACACACAACACCAACAAATTATTATTAACGAACAAGAACAATATTGACGAAATTCTGACGTAAATGTTCAATGTGACCACCATATTTTTGTTCAAATATTCTATTATTCTACTTTCAACAGATTGCGTAGCACATCTTTGCACCTAAAGAAAAAATACATGTGGCAGGAAGTCCCAAAGAATTGAAGAAGAAAAAAAAGCACAGTATTCTACTAGCATCATTATACGTGCAGTGCAGTCCTATGTCCTGAAACACAAGAGAAGAACAGCAAATAATAATACACTTCAATATGTTGACATTATGTGGTGCAAGTCAGGGTTTTTTAGTGCTCCAAAAGACCTGAAAAGGTTATGGTTGAGATCGGATTTCGTTTAGTGCAGCTATGGCACCCAATTTAGTGCTCTTTTCTGCTTTCGGCTTTGGAGGTCTGTTTGGATGGTCTAGGGGTCGTATAATTTTGTTTCTAAGGTGGTTGAGTGGCGTGTATCTAGCATTTGCGTGTGTAGTTGCTTTATGTAATTTACTGTTTCCTTCTCTATTATAAAAGTATATTCCCAATGTACTTATTTGTATAGCATGTGCAGCATTGATGTCAGTGATGCTCCTTCCACCTCCTTCTCTGGGTAAGGTAAATCTTTCGATCTCGGGTAATGAATACGTAATTTTGTGCATGTAGTCCGTGTTACTCTATTTAGGTCTCCAAGATCTATATTACTCCATTTAACAGTTCCAAAGGAGTATTGTAGTAAGGGAATGACATAGCTATTAATAGCTGTTGCTTTGTTCCTTCCACTGAGGTGAGTTTTAAGGATCTGCTTAAGGCGTTTTTCATATTTGATCTTCAGTTCAGCTTTTACCTTACCATGTTTGATATGGGTCGATTGATAGTATCCTAGATATTTATATACTTCTCCTTCATCCACCGCCTCGATGTGCTTGTTATCTGTTTCAAGGCCATAGCCTTATTATTATTATTATTATTTCCGGCTTATCCATTGCTGGACAGGACTTCCGTGCTTTCCGACCGATACCATAGTAGCCGCGCCGGCCATAATCACAGCCACTCCCCACGACTTGTGGGGTTAGTGACTATAAATACCCGAATCGTGTGCCCTAAGTAGGCGAAGGGACCTCAAGATAACCACCTTCTGCATTTGGTCTGCCAGCCATTCGGTTGATTTCTGACACACCGGTATGATGCTTAGTTCCGAGAGCAGCGTAGGCTTCATACCACCGAGTACACCGATTATTAGGACTACCATCTTGACCGAGTAGCCTTGGGTATAGCATTTGGAGCTCGTACCGGAGATCACGGTATTTGGTCCGTTTTTCCTCTTCTTTCAAAGTGATGTTTGGCTCGGTAGGTGCCGAGAACTCGATCACAAACATCACCTTGCGTTGATGGTCGAGGAGAACTATGTCAGGCTTGTTGGTTTGAATTAGACTGACTGTCGGAAACAACTAGTTCCAATAAATTCAGCACCTCTCGTTTCGACAACGGACTCGATTCTAGATCCTAGATATTTTTCTCTCGGTCAAATTTAAAATCTCCACGTTTTATGATATTCTAAACCTATTTCTACAAAAAAATGTTTTTTTAAGATTATTATACTTCCTTTCCACTACGTAGATGTGGAAGTAAAAGTCAGGAAAATTCAATCTCAAGCCACGATTAAGCACCCATCGCTCTGCTTGCTGTCGTAGACTGGAAGTCGCCGAGGATTTTCTCAATAGCATTGACTCGTTTAAGTCGAGCGAATTCATCATAGATAAAAACGCAGTGCTTGTATTGTACCTATTGATGAACGAACTAGCACACACCCGGCGAATGGATGTCAAATCCAGACAAACCCTTTCAAAGTTTCCGCCATCGTAATCGGTCGGGTTCTATTGTTTCCAGAGAAGCATACCATGCCTTCTGTCGTGAAGTGAAAATGTTCAGAGCCCCTATAGTAAGTTCTCTTAATGTTTCTTTGAAAGTTTTTCATTTCTTAATACAAAGTACATTTTGGTTATTATTTAATCAGTAAAAATGTAATTAGCATACTTTTGGGCAATATTTGGAAACCAATTGACGGTCAGTCGATTGTGCCGCTGAAAGAGCCAACTACTATTAGAACAGTTTGACCGCCTTGGAAATGCACCTAATAGGTTAAACATAAAAGTGGGAGAAATTATTATTTTACTCAAAAATTTACACAAAGAGGGACTGACTATCTAATGGGACTCACCTGGTGATTATGACTTTAAAACGACAAAGTTTCCTAACTACCTTGCAAAAGACATTTTAAATTTTACTGTTTTTCTATCTATTGTCTACTGTTTTCAGTAGTGACGGTATTAGGTATTTTGTAAATGTTTTAAAGAAAATATTTTTCGTACATTTGTAGTATATTGTGCTTGAAAATAATGTAACTTTAAACACGACTTCTTGGTTTGCTTTCACATTTTTATTTGTCTAACGGCTATTTAAATAGGTGATTTGGGTAAATACTAAAACAAATATTTGATCAATAATTCAGCTACTGCCGAAATATTTGCAGTTTTGTATTTGCAATTATTATGTAACATTGTAAAGTCTATATAGAAATTTATTTTTATTTAGAATTTCTAATGAGGTAGGTACTAATGTACTAACTAAACAACAAACCACATTAATAATTTAATTTCTCTTTGGTCCTAATAATGGTGAAGAATATCACGCAGATGTTTAATAATACAGTCAGTCATATTAACATGGTTTTGAAAAATTTAATAACAATTCTCGTTCTTATTAAAATAATAAATAATAATAATAATAATAATAATAACAATTCTGTTGGCTGCTTTTCCTAAAGTATGATTGTTATTCCACGCGTGTTTACAATGGAATCCGATATTATTTTATTACATGTGCATAAATGTGTATCAAATTATTTCATAAATTTTATACCAGCCGGTTGCATATCCTCAGAGACAAAGTAAGTAAAAATAAAACAAATATAATTGTAAGTCTCATGTGACTATGGAAATACTAAATAAACAACGAATTGACATGTTTGACGTATTAAAAAGTCTTAAAGTTTTAAGAATGGAAAGCTAACATTTTTTAGAAATGTTAATAGTGGGTAATCCGGACGAATTCCAGAATTATTTTTCTGATAGTATTCCATCTACTGACCACGACCATAACGACAATGAGTTTTAATATTAGTAATGAATTTAGTTTTTCTGTAATTAATGAAGGGAAGGTGGAAAAAATAATTTCTGAAATTCGATCTAACTCAAAATGAGTTGATGGAATTGATATTAAAATGATGTCTTTTCTTATTCCATATCTTACTCCTCATATTACATTTATTTTAAATGCATGCATATTGGCAAATGAATTTCGTCACGGTGGAAATGTGCTAATGTCACTCCTATTGCTAAAACTAATAATCCAAGTCAATTGTCTCATTTTAGGCCTATAAGTATTTTATGCGTTCTTTAAAAAATCTTAGAAAAAATTATGTATGAACAGTTAAGCTTACATTTCTCTAAAAATAATATTGTACCAGTTACTCAATCAAGTTTTCGGGCTCAACATAGTACTACTACAGCATTGCTGCAGGTTAGTGATGACATAGTGAGGGCCTGTGATGAAGGTAAGAATACATGCCTTGTCCTGCTTGATTATAGTAAGGCGTTCGACACTCTTGACCATGTTATTCTATATGCTAAGCTTAAGTATTTTAGACTAAGCAACTCTTCTTTGAATTCCATCAATAACTATTTAATAAAAATGTAGAGTTAGCCAAAAAATATATTAACGAGGATTTGAATCAAATTTCTAAAATCTCAAACACTCATGGCCTTAAACTAAACGAATCCGAAACTCAAATGACCATTTTTGGTAACGATAAGTATGATATTAAGAACAGTGATAACTTTATTATACATACAAATAAAGTCAATTTAAATTTTACCAGTGTTTGCATTAGTATTTTTTGATAATAACCTGCGCTTTGAATTTCATGTATCCAACATTCTTCAAAGAAGTTATGCGAAACTACGTACTCTTTATATATTCAAGGAATTTCTTTCTGTGAACGTAAAATTGAAATTATGTGATTCTCTCATCTTGTCATGGCTAGCATATTGTGATGTTGTTTATTGGCCAGCTTTATTCTGTAAGGATAAGGAGAGTCTACATAAGCTTCAGAATAACTGTATTAGATTCTACTATGGGCTTAGGTACTTTGATCACGTTTCATCCTATTACCCTGAAGCTGGTTGGTTCAAATTGGAGCAGCGATTTTTCATTCACTTATGTTCATTAGTACATAAAATCAATCAGTCAAAGCAACCGACTTATCTCTATAATAAACTCGTCAAAGGATCCAACATTCATCCAAGAAGCACACGTCACAAGAGCCTATATAATGTTCCTAGACACAACACCGCCTTGTTTCTTCGTTCATTTAGCTACAACGCCGTCAAGGCTTTCAATTATCTGTCTCCTGTCACAAAATCATGCTCAACCGTTGCGACCATTAAAAATTATCTAAAAGAATTCATAATTACTTCTAACATTTTATAATTTTGTCTATTTATTTTATAATTTTGTTTGCTTATTAAACTTGTCAATTTTCTATATGTTATTTCATAGCGTTAATGTTTATGCTGTTTTCAGTTAACTTAGAATATAGTTTCTTATTGAGTGGTTAGCTGAGTAGCCAAGCTAGATCTCGCGGTTTTCCGACACTGGACAGTCTTCCCGTGGCCTCCAACATCACACGGAAAGAGCGCCAGCAATATATCCACAGCCACTCCTCACATCCCGCAGAGTTAGCAACTGTAGATTCCAGAATCATGTGCTCTAAGCAGGCGAAGGGACCCCAAGATGACTACCTTCTGCATTTGGCCTGCCAACCAATCAGCAGATTTCTGACAGGCCGGTATGATCTTCAATCCCGAGAGCAGCGTAGGCTTCATACCTCCGAGTACACCGATTATGAGGACGACCATCTTGACCGACTAGCCTGGGTACAGCACTTGAAGCTCGTACAGGAGATCACGATATTTGGTCCGTTTTTCCTCCTCTTTCAAAGCGATGTTTCGCGCAGCAGGTGCCGAGAACTCGATCACAAACATCACCTTGCTTTGATGATCGAGGATTATTATTATTATTATTAGCTTTGTATTTCCTTTTAAATGACTTTAACTTTTTTATTTATACTATTTATTTAACAACGTTGTTTTAGTTTATATATTTTTAAGTCCCAGACATTTTATAGTAGCTATTCAGAATTATTTAAAAACTAGCGTCTGATTTCTATTCTTAAATTAATAAATATTTTTGAAGGTGGCAAAGTACCCAATGGAAAGTAACAAAATATGAATATACCACACAAGAACAATTATAATTTGTATTAATTTGTCCAAAATTATGCTAATAGGACTTATATTTAATGTAAGGAGATATTCATCAGAAACCGAAAATCTTTGACTAGCTAGTTAGGTTTTAAGGATATTTAGGGAAAAATGCATACCAACAGGTATAAAGGCAGCGGGAAAAGTTATTTCTGTTTACACAATATGCGAATTCTGGGACCTTGGTTTTAACTACTCCACTTTTATTTTGTTTCCAATACCATAATCCTGTCAGTTCTATGTTAAGAGGGACATGTTGTAATTTGCATACTATGCACAGGACCCCACACCATTTTTATGGAAAATTGACTCTTGGTGCAATTGTACACGTTTATTCTGTAGATTTTGATCTGAATAAAAATCTTAATACGCACGATCTTATATAATGAACAGTTTTTGAGATATGATTTATCAAGAACAGACAATTTTCATCATTTTAGGCATTCAAGAATTTTTTACTCCGTTTGAAATTAAATCCAAAGTCCAAAAGTCAATACACAACAAATGACACAATGCGATAGATAAAAAATATCCTGTCATCCCTCAAATGAAATTCTTTAATACTCACGTCTTCCACATAATTAAAATTAATTATCAGTTATCTCCCAAACAACAAAACTCCTTGACCTAATAATATTCCAAATATTCTCACTTGTAATCTCCCAAGGGCTTGAATTATTGACGGAAATTTTTCGAATACATAAATTTTCTTAAAAAATTCATGTATGAGAAAAATTTCCTGCAATTAATTCAAGCACGCGGGGATTTGGTAAGAAAATTTCACACGAAAATAAATTAAATAAACTCTAATTTCAACTGACATGAAGGTGGCCATTCCCTAGAAGGAGACATCCGATAGGGAAATATTTATTATTTTTGGCCATCACTTTTTTTTCTTAGTAGGTATATTTAAAAAAAAACTATAAGAGTACCTAAGTAGAACCATAAAAAGACTATTACTATGAATTTTCACTCAATAATTTCAGTGGTTTGCAAAATAGCTAGATTTAAAACTACGAAATAGGAAGATTAACATAATTTTTAAATTTAAATCTAGTTATTTTGCAAACTACTGAAATTATTGAGTGAAAATTCATAGTAATAGTCTTGTTATGGTTCTACTTAGGTACACTTATAGTTTTTTAAAATATACGTACTAAGAAAAAAAGTGATGGCAAAAATAATAAATATTTCCCTATCGGATGTTTCTTTCTAGGGAATGGCCACCTTAAGATTATTCTAAGACATAACAAGGTATAAGATTAGTAGGCCATGAATGGATCTTGCTGACGAAGTGATAGAAATGCATCGGAATTAATAAGTAGTGTTGTTGTGTCAAAAGTTAAAATTATAAGAGTTATTTGAAAATGAAATACGTATAATAGATAAATAATATCTGTTCCATCCATTTTAGTTTAAAAAAAATTCTGAAAATTGTTTAGGACAACTCTATTTGTGTGTTATGGAATAAGTTTTATTCACTAAAATAGGTGGAACCTTGTTTCCTTTATATATTTTCATGTTTTATACACATAGCATAGCACAGTTTCAACACAGTGTAACTTGACAGAGATGGCTTTGAAACGTCATTAGTTATTTAGCATCATTTCATTGACAGTTTAACCAGTTTAAACTCAATGTCTTATTGTTGAAGTTATTTTCAATTTTTTAAAAGAATAAGATTATAGAGTATGGAAAAAGAACATAATATAAAATATGCGCATATTGCGAAGAACTTTGTGACGTTAAAAAAGCCATCCAAAATTGAAATACTTATCATAGCCGATGAGAAGTGTAATATGCAGGAAAACCAAAATGAGAAGTGATTCACTATCATAATTAGGTATTAAACATGAAATAAAATGTTGTTTCACAAAGCTCAATGACCTTTTTATAATTATCTCGTTTAATTTGAAAAACAAAATTCCATTTTTATGTAATAGCAAATGTCAAATATGTTCATATGTCAATAATTTGACAGAAAAATTTCCACTTTTAATTTCGTTCAGGGTACCCTGGAGGTTGAAAATTTCCGGAAATTTTTTGGGTTGCCTTGGTAACGACACAAAAGCAAACTTCTGATTGGCTAAAAAGGTGACGTGTGAAATTTTCATTAAAAAACCTCCCGCAAAAATGTGTAGTCCAACGACCTTGTATCCTATATTCCATCCCGAAACTCCAGTATTTCCCGAAGGCTTTAATCCTGAAGTCAAATAAACCGCCCCCCCCCCCTCCCACAATCCAGCAAGATATCGCTTCATTTTGTTGAGAAAAACTATGACCTAATTGGGAAAAAAGTAATATTAAAT
Source organism: Stenurella melanura (assembly GCA_963583905.1). Classification (NCBI taxonomy): domain Eukaryota; kingdom Metazoa; phylum Arthropoda; class Insecta; order Coleoptera; family Cerambycidae; genus Stenurella; species Stenurella melanura. The sequence continues at coordinate 95,448,801 of OY757311.1, read as the reverse complement.
ACAACTTGTTGACAAAAGGAAACTTAGGAGCAGCCTTAGTACATTATCATTGTACACCATCGTGCTGTACATTCTCCAAGGTTATAATAAAAAACAGTGTATGTTGCTGATCGATATCAAGAATGCTTTCGATACTGGGTTTAATACATAACCATAAAACCATAACCGTAACCATAAAAATCTTTGTTAATTGCCAGAGGAGTAGTATCATTCATCGAGAGTAACATATTTGAGCGATAAATATTGATTCGTGTGGGCAATGAACCATCGGCGTCAAAACGTCTATCAGCAGGGCTTCCTTAGGATAGGCTACCTAAAACATCACTAGTCGGAGACTTCATTGTTGAGACTTCTCTGAAATTTCTTAACAAAAATTCCACATTCAACATTAACACGCAACTAGACGCATGTTGGACAAAACAGTATACATACTAACTCCTACACCGAAGACAACCATTACCATTCTACGATGGAAGGACATAACAACAACAACACACCACAGACCCTCCTGCCAAACCTTATATTCCATAACTCATGACGATGAAAATCCATCAGCTGAGCACACAAATAATCTTTCATAGGGAAAATATGACCAGAAAATATTTCAGTTATCGCAATTACACTTTGTTCTCATCAAAATATCTTTATTTTTGTAGTATTACTAGTTAAATTCCGTACCATTGTTTAAAATAGGTTTTTACAGGCTTTTTCGGCATAATAAGAGAATTTACTATACTTACCTAATGTTACATTTAGTTTCACTCATCTTAATCTTCTGACACAGGACACATAACTAACCCAATCAACATATAATTCCTAGATGAATGATTTTATATCAGACTAGGTAATATGTAAAATCATTTAAAGAACTTCTTATTACAACACCGGTCAGTACGTCCGTTTCATGCCACATGCGACTGTAACGCAGTAGTTTTGTCAATTATATTGTAAACATACATAAGTGAAATATAATGTTTGGCATATTAGAAAAAAAACGCTATCTTAGAAATTTCTACTTCCACATCCAGAATAGGGCAAATAACTAACCCAATCAACATATATTCCTAGATGATTGGTTTTATATCAGACTAGATCATATGTTAAATCATTTAAAGAACTTCATGTTACAACACCGGTCAGTACGTCCGTTTCATGCCACATGCAACTGTAACGCAGTAGTTTTGTCAATTATATTGTAAACATACATAAGTGAGACATCTGTGAAATATAATGTTTGACATATTAGAAAAAAACGCTATCTTTGAAATTTCTACGTCCACATGCAGAATTCCATCCAAATTTCTTTAAATGAAAACATGTTGATACTACATTTGCACCCAAGTAAGTGAAAATAATTGCTAACAGAATTTTAATATTATATTTGAAATAGTTTACCATGAGGTGATAAAGGAAGTGGCTAATGTTAAAAAAATTTTGTGAATTTTTGTTCTCATACACACACTAAAACATAATTTCAAGTGAATTTTATTTTGCTTATCCCTTCAATAATGGAGTGGGTGTGGGGATGGGGGTGCCAGAGGTTAAAAAAATTTAGATGCCTTGGCCTTCTAGTATAGGTATATACCAAATCACAAGTTTTTGAACTCTTAGACATGCTTTACTTATTTTTTCTTATTTACCCCTATAAACCCTCCAGCCCTTCACCGGAGTAAGCTCAAAGTGTAATCTAGAGATCCCGTTATCATTACACAGGTGTAGCAAATTTTTAATCAATATCTTAAACCGTTCCGGAAAAAACGAGCGCAGAAAAAGTTACAGACCGACAGATCGAACGACAGACATATTTTTTTCCGCTCAATCCTTTGCAACAAAATAAAAATTAGAAATCTTTTTTACGATTACTGTACTTCCACTCCTTTATGATAGCATATATTTTTTTAAATATATGCTAAACACATAGATGTGTTTAGCTTACAAATTGGGGTATCTAGAGAAGCCAGTTCAAATCCTGTTTACTGACGAGTAATTTTATTATAAAATTGTCCGGAAGAGTGGTTCGAAATCAATTGTAAACTGTAGGGCGTCGTTTCTCTTCACAATGTATTTTTTAAGAAAAGCATTTTTTAAATCTATTAAATATTTCAAGAAATTCATATTGTGAACCACCTGTAGAAATTTCCAGTTTTTATTTATTATATTCTTATATTTTACAAAAATTATAATATTTTTATACAGTGCTCTGATATATTTTGCCTCGAGATTGTGTTAGGTGCGATTCGATGACAAATTATATTCAGGCTTGGCTACTAGTCCTAGACAGTTGACAGTTGACTAACTCATGAATGGTTAATTAATAATGTTAAGATCAGACACATATTTGTAGAGCTAATAAAGAATTGCAATGGTATCTGTGTGGGATTTTATTTGACAATATAAATATAACCATGAATTATTATAGGATTTGTAGGTAAACATTATATTATTCATATGTGTTTTACCATATCCAGGACTCATTCAGGATATAACTGTATAATTATACAATATGAAAAACAACGTTAGGCTAATGAAAAGCCATTAACATATATTAAGAAAGCATTTAAAAAAATGGGTGGTGAGTATTCAACTTACCTGATTTACTTACGCAAGGATATTTAAATATACAGTGTGACTCACTTAAGATGAAGACAGCGTAATATCACGCCCATCTGATATCCGAATATTTTGAAATTTTGGTGGTGAATATATACCAATAAAGTGAGTCTTTAGACGTAGCGACATTTGATTTTAGTCAGAGCAGTTCGATTCTAGGATGGAAAAGGGGGTCGATTAAGAAAAAAAGTATTAGCGATTTGTTTAGAAAAAAACATTCCTAATTAACACCTTTAAAAACTCCTCTGTATAAGATTACACCATAATGGGTTCAAAGGTGTTTGAAATAGGGTCAGTCAAAAAACAATTTTCTTAACCAAAAATAATTTTTGTGTAAAACGGATTCTCAAATGAAAAAAATGTATTCTTCATTTTTTTGTTTAGAATAATGTTTATATGAGTTTGAATTAATTTTACAACAGATTAAGAAAATAAATAAAGTAATAAATTATCACTTGCAATAACTCTTGTTTTCATGGCTTACTTATGTCTTTACTGAAGATTCCTTTGTGAGAAAAATGGTAGGTATGTACGAATTAAAATATTTGCTCTACTAAATAAATAATTATGTTGTTGTAAAATCATTTCAAATTAGTACAATACATTATTCTGCACAAAAAATTAAGAATGTATTTTTTCATTTGAGATTCCGTTTTACGGATCAAAATTAATTTTAGTTGAAAACATTGTTTTTTTGACAGCCCCTGACGATACCTTTGAATCCACTACGATACAATCTTGTGCAAAGTGGTTTGTTTCTAAAGGTTTGATTAAGAATATTTTACTAGTTTTCTTATTGACTATAATAAGTAATAAATATTCATCAATATGTTTTCTTAAAGACCTATTTCTAAAATTGATTACTTACAAAATTTTCTAAAACATTTCATTTTTTCGCTTTCTCAATATTATTATTTTCATCCTTCTTTTTTTTCAAAAACCCTGGTTGTATAATGAATATATAGTTAACATAAAATAATCTTAATTTTGGAGTAAGTAAGCTGACACATAGGGGTTGTATTCATCAACATGTCTACCCAGACTGTATTCCTTAGAAATCGCGCAATGAAGTTTTAACTATCACGTCAGAGATGGCGCTCACAGTAAGATTTGGATGGGATCGAATACTCCAAAAAATGCCGGATCAAGGTTTCTATGTTAGAAAATTTGAATGTTCTAGACGCTATCTTGTGGATAGAGCGACCAATTCACGACGGGACGGCAGTTTTTAAATGAGTTCAACTCGGTAAAGCTCAGATAAATTAGAAGTGATCCAAAGTGAAGTATTCAATAATAAACATTGTTTAAGGTTATGTTAGTCTAGTAAACATTTTGTGAATAATATGTCAATAAAATTATATTAGTGGTTATCTCGCGCTATAATTTCCGAACCCACGGATTAGATTGTGAAAATCCGTGACAAAAGCATTGGTTTTCCTAAAACCCTCCTTTCGGAGCTTTTTACCGTTAAGGATTAGAGGTGTTTCAGAATCCTATGAACCGCGAAATGCGCAAAAGGCAAAGTTTATTCTGCGTTATAAGTATTTTTTTGAAGACGCTGGCGGCTGCCTTTGTTGTATACATAAACGAGATCTCGGGATGAATTGTAAACAATAAATATAATATTTTTAAGAAGTGTAACTGAATCGACAGGGGGGATTATGTCTCTGCGCATGTGAAGGTCACAGCTCATGAGATTTTGAAATATCTCTACACCAATAAGGCTATTTCTTAATAGCTTGCAAATACTTTGTCCAATATAATAAAATTTGGACAGTATACACAGTGCTCACTGTGATTTAAAAGTATCGTGCCTTTCGCATCTTGTCTAGAAAGCTAAGGGTGGAAAACCCTTACTTCTTCTTACCCCTAAAATATTGAAATAAACAAACTTTTTAAACTTGCGCTAACAGTTTTAAATTCCTTAAACAATTTTTTAAAAGGAATATGCTCTTGTTTGTCTCAATAAAGCTGCCCGATTTCGATAGAAAATAATTCTACTGATCAAAGGCAAAGGAATGCTAATAATGTATGTCACGAAATACAATCTCATGAAACTCATAAGAAAACTATTGAATACATATAAACATCAAATTTGACATACCTACAATAAATAATTACAAAGAAAAATAAATATTATTTCTCAAGAAATTTGTTAATTTAAAAGAATACACTGTAGAATTGAGTTGTAAGTAGTTGGATATGTAATGTACAATATGTACAATTTATGTACAAATTAGCCGTGGGTAATACTTTGAACGCTAAGGGCCATTACTTTTGGTCTCCGCTAAATTTTAACCGTCGCGCGTCGGTCAAAACCGATTTATTACCATGGAAACAAGTGTACTTTTAGTTGTATAAAAATCACATTACCGATCAGTTAACTAACCGGAGGTAAAATTTAACTGACTTAACTGATTTAATGATTTCAGCAATTTATGATACTTGAAACTTTCTTATTTTTGAGGTTATAATTCAACAGTTACCTCGCTTTAACCGCCTATTTTTCGGCAGTTAAGAAATTGAAATTTAATGCGGGCAGTTAATGGTAACCAATTGTTGTACAACACGAATTTGACTAACCGCTCTCGTTAAGCCTTAACTATGCTTTATACAACCCGCCCTCAATGAATTAGCAGACAGTTAAAGTTTAACGGAGACCGAAAGTAATGGTCCTAATTGGCTTTATCAGGAATACATGCCGAACTGAGCTCTTGCAAATGGGAATATGAGTCTTTCTCCCTTATAACTAAAATCAGTTTTTCTCGAAAACGAATAGCTTTATTCATATCGAACATGGGCATATTTATTTAAAAAAATGATTTAACTTTCAAAATTTGTTCAATGTTTAAATTTAGGGGCTTACTAGACAAGATATGAAGTACACCAAACATCTGAATCAAAAACATGTACTATACTTAGACAGTATTACTTCCACATCCACGTAGTGGATATCATTACACTACATACATACGTGTACCAAAATTTCAAGTGAATATCTTAATTTTAATTTTTCAACCCCTTTCATAATAGAGTGGAGGTGGTGGGGGGTTGGAAAATATCATAAAGAAATCTGAAGCCTCGGCTTCTAGTATATATGTAAATCCCAAGTTTCTGTGCTCTTAACAGCTCACTTTACTTATTTTCTCTTATTTGCTTCTACTTACCCCCTTCCCTTCAACGGAAACATATTTAAATATAATCTAGTTGCACATGTCGTTATAGTACATACATGTACAGAAGTAAATATCTCAATTTTATTTTATGAACCACTTTAGTAATGGAGTGGGTGTGATGAAGGGGTTGAAAAATGTTATAAAAAAATCTGAGGGCTTGGCAGCTAGTATATACACCCAATCCCAAGTTTCTGTACTCTTACCAACTTGCTTTACTTATTTTCCACTCTTTACCCCTATTTAACCCCCAACCCTTCAACGAAATCATCTCAAAACATAATCTAATTCCAGATGTCGTTATAATACATACGTGTACTAAATTTAAAGTGAATATTTTAATTTTATTATATCAACCCATTTAATAATGGAGTAAAAGGGTGGTGGAGGGGTTGAAAAATATTATAAAAAAAATATGAGACTTTGGTTCTAATATATACACAGAATCCAAGTTTCTGTACTTTTATCAGCTTGCTTTTTTTATTTTCCCCTATTTAACCCCCAATCCTTTAGCGGAATTGGCGCAGAATGTAATCTAGTTCCAGATATCATCTTGATACATATGTGTACCAAGTTTCAAGTTAATATCTCAAGCCGTTCCTGAGAAAGCGTGAACACAAAAAAAGTTGCAGAGAAACCGACAGATCGACAGACAAATTTAAAATCTTGACGTTTTATGACTTTCCAAGCCTATTTCAACCAAACAAAAAAATTTTTTTTTTTTTTTTACGATTATTATATTTCCATTCCACTACGTGGATATGGAAGTAATTGAAATGTTTACCTGAAATTTGCTACATGTATGTGTTATAAAAGTGCATCTGATATTAGACTATATTTTGAGATGACCGTTGAACGGTTGGGACTTAAATGGGGCTAAATAAATAGGGGCAAATAAGTAAAGTAAGCTGGTCAGAATAAAGAAACTTGGGATTTGGTGTATATACTAGAAGCCAAGGCCTCTGATTTTCTTTAGCATTTTTCAACCCCGCCTTCACCTCCACTCCTTTATAAAAGGAGCTGATAAAATTAAATTGAGTTCTTCACTTAAAAATTTGGTACACGTGTGTATTATGACAGAAACTGGAACTCGATTGTATTTGAGATGATTCCCTTGAAGGGGTGGGGGGTAAGTCGGAGTAAATAGGGGAAAATGAGTAAAGCAAACTTGAAAATTGGTGTATATACTGGAAGCCAAAACCTCAGATTTAATTTTTCACCCCCCACCACCCCCATTATTATAGGGGTTGATAAAATATCATTGAGATATTTCCTTGAGATTTGGTACACGTATGTATTATGATGACATCTGAGTGTAAATTAGAGAAAATAAGTAGATCTGGATGTGGAAGTAATGATTCCTTAGGCAGCGGTTTATCTAAAGTGTCCAAATTTTATTACAATTGCCAAAGCAGTTTAAAAGCCATCAACAATTTTTTTCCAAATTTAACCTTTAAGTGATTAAAGTGATTAAAACAATCAGGTCGGCGGGGTAAGTACAAAGCTCGGCTGAAGTCTGGTGTCTTTTTACCCTCTTCACGGGTTAAATAAATGTCTTATATTAGTCTAGGAAATGGCGTGCAATTCGACGACGGAAGATTACCGGCTGAAAGTCTGTAATTGAAGAGAGCATATAACTACAGAACTTTTTTCTCTGAAAATTTTTGGCATGGTGGGAGAATATGGAGGGGGGGACAACTTTTTTTCTTAAATTCCCTCTACGCGCACCATCCGGAAATTTCGTCTGCCAGTGTAATTGGGGTATTTGGAGTACATATACTAACTACCTATGCGGACAGATATCGGTAAAAATTCTTAAAAAAAAGTGGTTTAAAGAAAAATGAGAATTTGGAGGGGGATATTTTTTTTAATCGAATTTTTGCCGATATCTGTCCGCATAGGTAGTTACTATTTTAAAAATTATTTTGGATATAAATTATATGTACAAGAAATACAAAAACTATCGTGGAGATGAAAATTATAAACCAGAAATTCTACAAAGCTTTTACCAAAAACTTCAACATACAAAGGTTCTCGCGTAAAATAATTGTAATAAAGAAAAACATATTTTTAAGGGCAAAGATGCAACTGTTATTACTATATAATAATACATATTATAATCGTAATATTTGTTCCTTATATTGAAAAACAAATGCAATTTTGTCTCTGTTTTAGAGTCTACTCCATTATATTATCTATATTTTGAAATATATTCGTGGATGTAACAAGTTCCATTGGTTTTAAGATTTTCATGTCACATTTCGATATCATGGCAGTCAAAAATGGTCAAATGTTCTGGAGAGAAAATGAGTTGACTTAAATTTTTTTAAATTTTCGCTTATTTTATCATTTATAAAATTCTGATTTCAAATTGCACGCAAATGACGAAAAATTAACTTAACATAAAATAAAATTAAATTAAAGCTCAGGTCATCTATTTTTAATACGTTATGTCCAGTTCTTTCATTATAATTTAGATTCAACAGGAATGTGCAATATAATGAATGTATCTTAATATCGAAGATTTTTTATAAATACATTTTCAGTACCCAATACTTACATTTTTTCCAATTGCGATCTACGGAGAACGAAAGATAAAAAATTTATATTTTTCAAGTTCTAACATAATATATTTATTAATAATTAATATCATATTCAATTTTTTGATTTAATTTTCAATTGTAAACGTTTGTTTGCTTCTCTCTTCACACAGGGAGTATTGTAAGTAATCGTGAAAAAAATTATTTACTTTTAGATTTCTTCGGATTACAATATTTCAAATTATGTATATTACGAAAATTAAGGTCTTTCAATTCCGTCAGTCTGTTGATTATCTCTATAATTAAAAAAATATTTAACAAAAAAAAATGTATTTGGCACCGTTGTCAAGGAAGAAACCTGACATACAGGATGACCACAAGACACCCAAAAAAAAAACACGAAGGTATTAAATGAAATTAGTAGTGACTTAGGTAAGTAAGGTAATGCTTTAGATAGTAAGAATATAAACATGAGTGACAAAAAGAATATGAATTGATTTTATGTTGACACAGATTGTACTACTATCCTTTCCTAATCCGATAATTGTAATAAATTATATTAATAAAGTAGGTTTTATTTTTTTATTTTTAATAAAATCTTGGAGGTATTTCAATCAGTAGTTTAGCATTGGCAATGTGGCAATACCCCCAACAATGTCCCAATACTCTAGGCAATTCGGCAATAATTAGAATGTGCGGCAATATTTTAAACACTGCGGCAGTAGGTACATAAAGGACCAGTGAATAACCCTCACGCGTAGTCCATCACCTATCTCTCTCAATCTCACAGACTTTTATTAGAAAACTTCACTTCACGTACGTTATATTTGCCAATAGCAATGTTATGATAACGTAGACGTTCCACCATAGGGCTGATTATTGAGTGCCAGGATACTGTAATGTGCATTTCTGCACATTAACGTTAAATAGCTGGGGAATGTTTTTCGATTTTTCGAGATTGACACCACCTGCACTTGCCGTCATCCGGCAGTAAATATGCCAGACCGAGTTGCATGTGAATGGTTGTGTTTAACTGCATTGCATATTGCATTATATTCTATTGCATTGTATTTGGTGACGGTTTCGTTCCAGTTTTGTCCTATGCCTTACATTTTATTAATAAATCTGAACACAGATTTTAGGTACTTGATATAATTACACTGGACACTGTTCAACATATCTCTGTATCTCTGTCAAATGAGAAACACACTTCTAATAAATTTTCGTTTAATATCCGATGAATTGTAGCCATTGATATCCAAAATTGATACTTATTTCGGAGTAGGAAGTAATACACAGAGAAAATGAAGAAACGAATATAATCCAGTCAACGGGTTTCACCTATAATTTGAGTGCTAATGAATAATGGATTTTGATGAAACCTTATGCAATGTGGTTGTAATGACGTTAATAAAAAAGTTGGAAAAAGATTAGAGTAGGAAATGAATGTGAATTTTTTCGAAAAATGCATATTTTTCGAGATATGGCCACTGGAAAATTCCTAAAAGTTTTCAGATTTTTTTTTCAACTTTTACGTTTCCCCTCCCCCACTTTTAGGAATTTTCGAGTGGCCATATCTCAAAAAATATGCATTTTTCGAAAAAACTCACAGCATTAAAAACATCTTATTTTGGGTCAAAAACGGTAAACATATTGTTTGTTTTTTTTTTGCATTTTTGACCTAATCCTACAAGTTACGGAACCCCTTCCGATCATTTCCTACTCTTATCTGTTTTCAACTTTTTTATTAACGTCATTACAAGCACATTCCACAAGGTTTCATCAAAATCCATTTATTAGCACGCGAATTACAGATTTTGGTCATTTTAGCGCTCCGTTGACTGGACTAATAGCTCAGACTCAACGGTGAAGAATTTAGTAGTTCATTAAAAAATATCTAAAATTATTTTGTTTTCATTACAAAGAATACAGTGATATCAATGATGATGAGTGGTAAGTAACCAAGTGCATTATGACACTTGAGCATTTGGGTCTTTGATTTAATTCCTTTGCTTTTCACGGTCACACAAGACATCAACATGAAATCAAAAGCAGTTCAGTTTAAACCAGTTGGTTCACTTAAGGGATTGTTCATTTTCACGAATGTCACGTAACATTTAGATATAATGTACTATACACTCGATTACGTTCTCCATTTAAAATATTTTCTTCTGCATCGGATTTCAGCCATGTCATAATAGTGCTGACGCAAACTTCTTTTTCCAGAATGCATTATTGTGCAGCCCAAGACACATACCTGAACACATCTACATGGACCAATTTTATTAATAACTATTATGATCAAAAACTAAAACTTTCGCATGATGTATACATAATCTTGGTAATCTCAATTTTGAAGGAAAATAGTTATGTGAGCATCCTTATCTACATTATGCTGACGTTACCTAATGGCCACATCATGCATGCTGCTTACTAGACAATAAATACCTAGCTTATAAATAGGAGTTTTGCTATAGAGCTCATTAGATTTATATCCATTCTCGAACTTGTCACATGTGTTTAATTGTAACACTATAAAATAAATAAGTTAATTTCTTTGAGTTGTGAACTTTTGACTTTTTAAAATCTTTTTAAAAACGTCTTTTCCAAAGCGAAAGACTTAGCTGGCGCAGCCGGTAGGATTTAAGTCCGTCGGTCCGTGCATCGTGCAGAAATCGACGTGAAATTTTGATTTCTTTAGACTTAAATAAAAGAACCTCGTGTTGTAAGTGCATAGTGCAACTTTTCCATCAAGGAAATTGACAACAGCCACTGCAAGTTGAATTGAGTAGATTTGCAAGAAGAACCAAGTGCAGTTCCAGGTGGATAACTTCTCCAAAGGCAGCAGACACCTCTTCCAATCAAGGTAAGTCGAGTTTGTTTTCCTTTGTTCACTTCCTGGGTATTATATCGTATAAACCCAAGAAAAGTTTAGTTAGGTGAGAACATTTCTGTTCAAAAATTTAGTTAGGTGAGAACATTTCTGTTCAAAAATTTAATTAGGTGAGAACATTTCTGTTCAAATTCACAATCACGTGAAACGTAGATTTAAGAAGAAAAAGTAATTTTAAGAAACTTGAAAACTTTGTTATTTTTCACACATCGTAAAATAAGTGAACCGTTTCCAAATTTCAAAGAGCCATCATAAATAAAACAAGTAACAATTTTTGGCATTATTTTATATTTCAAAAATTAACAATTCTTGATCAGATCTTGTCAAAATTTTATCATTTACAATCATATATAATTTTTATAAGAAAACATCTGTAAAATCATATTTTTCATCTCATGAACGATAATAATCAATTAGACTCAATACTTTGTTCACTCAGTTCTTTATCATTAGATAAACCTGAACCAGAAAAACCAGAAAGTCCAGAAATGGCTACTGAAAATGTCATAAATATTAATGTTCTGAAATTGTATGCAGACTCAATAGCACCTTATGATGGTACGGAACTCGAATTAGAACCATTTATAAATGCGGTTGACGAATTTTATGACCTATACGGCAATACCACAGATCGCGGATTAAATAAATGTGTCGAACGCATAATAGCGGGTAAATTAAGAGACAGGGCCCGTATGTTAATAGGCGCTCGTCCAGAATTAAATTCATGGGCACTAATTAAAGAAAATCTTAGAAGCACGTTCGGAGACAACCGATCTTTGGACATTTTAGAACAAACATAATTTACCATGACGATAAAACATAACGAAAATCCTATTGAATTTGCTAGACGGATTCAAACAAACCGCAGTAAATTATGTTTTAAATTAAACTCAAAACCTGTCACAGAAATTACCAAACAACAAAAATTAATTTATATAGATCAATATGAGTCCCAAAGTTTAAAAGTCTTTTTACGGAATTTAAACATGCGAACTTGTGATTTTATTAGATCTAGAAACCCTAAAGCATTAGAAGAAGCCATAAATTTGTATATTGAAAATGAAAACTTTATACAAACTCAAATTCAAACCCAAAATTCAATTAACAAACAACCCGTTAAAACACAAACAATGCAACAAAATACTAACAAATTCCAGACTCAAATGCCATATAAATATAATTATCAGAACCAATTTTTGCAATTTCCACCACAGCAAAATTTTCCTAGTCAACCTATACCAATTCAGCCTAGACCAAATATGAATATTAGATTTCCCACAAATAACCAAGTTTTTGGAAATCAACAAAAACAAAATGTGTTCAGACCAAATCAGAATAGAACCCCGCAACATGCACCTGAACCCATGTCGATACAATCGCGGCAAAGTTTCCCCACAAACAGAAACTATCAAAATCACCCACAGCCGAGACTTACCTCTGGCCAGGTGAGACAACAGTTCCCTTGGGTACAACGCACCCAAAATCCAAAATACACTGTTCAGGAGCTACACGCAATAAATGACGAACCATCCGACGTCACATACGATACCGAAAATGCAAATTACCTTTATTCTGAAGAACAAAATAATGAAAATTTCGATAATCAATATTCAATTGCTGAAAACGAAATATATCAAATACCCGATCAATACCACAACCCATATAACCAAGAATATAGAGAAGACCCTATAGATAATGCAAATTATGATCCAAATCTCGAGAATCCAAATTTTCTCAAACTTCCTCAAACAGACAGGCAGACATAACATTTAATGCATATATAAACGCTTTACCATACATACAAACGACAAATCCCGATTTAAAATTATTAATCGACACCGGTTGTAACGTTTCCATGTTGAGACCAATTGTAGCCGAATTATATTTTCCAAATTGCATGTATAAAGCACCTTCATTATTACAATCGATAGGCCAAGCTCGCGAAGCTGTGTACAAAGCAAAAATACCAGCTTTTAAAGAATTACAGTCAGATAAAGAAATAGAATTTACGTTATATCCTTTTTCAGACTACTTCGACGGAATTATAGGCCTAGATGAATTACGAAAATTAGATTTACAAATGCATTTTACAGAACAAGTTTTATACAATGATAAAGTTCAAATACCGTTCAAATATCGAGAAGAACACACGCAAACGCATATAAAAATCGAAATACCACCCCATCAAACTATTAATAAATTATTTTATGTAAATAAACGTGAAGGAAATATTTTAGTTCCCGAACAAAATCTTTTCGGACTATACATTCCTGAAACTTTAACTTATGCAGAAAATTTTCGTCCTAGATTTGAAATTCAAAACAATACTGATCAGGCTTCATGTGTAGAAATTAGAACACCTTTTGATGTCACACTTTATGACCCTGAACAATTTGAAATTTATAATATTGAAGATGCATTACCCGATTATTCTACTCAAACAAGCCAATATAAAAATTTAAATGACTTAATTCGAACCAGTCATATGAACGAGGAAGAACGCGAAGAAATATTAAAACTTATAAATAAATTTCCCGATATTTTTCATCACGCTGATCAAAAACTATCATTTACTAATAAAGTAAAACACGAGATAAAAACTAACGACGAAATCCCCATTCATGTAAAAACTTATCGGTTTCCACACTATCACAAAACCGAAGTAAACACACAAATAAACAAAATGTTAAAAGACGGCATTATTAGACCAAGTCAATCACCCTGGTCCAGTCCGATTTGGATAGTTCCAAAAAAGGCTGACGCATCCGGATTAAAGAAATGGCGTATCGTAGTCGACTATAGGAGACTAAACGAAAAAACAATAGACGACAGATACCCGATACCAAATATTGACGATATACTTGACAAATTAGGCAAGTGTAATTATTTTACAACTTTAGATTTAGCTAGCGGATTCCACCAAATCGAGATGCAACAAAATAGTATTGAAAAAACGGCATTCAACGTCGAAAATGGCCATTACGAATATTTGCGTATGCCATTTGGCCTTAAGAATGCTCCAGCCACGTTTCAACGTGTGATGGATCATGTTTTACGAGAACTTCAAAATAAAATATGTTTAGTCTACATGGACGACATAATTATTTTCAGTACTTCCCTTCAGGAACATATTCAAAATCTAAAACAAGTATTTTTAAAATTAAGAGAGGCTAAATTAAAAATACAATTAGACAAGTCGGAATTTTTAAAACAGAACGTCGAATTTTTAGGGCATGTTATTACACCACAAGGTATAAAACCTAACCCCAACAAAATCCGAGCCATCAAAAACTTTCCTATTCCTAAGACGGCACGTGAAATAAAATCATTTTTAGGACTTCTTGGATTTTATAGAAAATTCATAAAGGATTTTGCAAAGATCACAAAACCCTTTACGAAGTGTTTGAAAAAAGGCGAAAAAATTATTCATTCACCTGAATTTTTGTCAGCATTCGAGACCTGTAAAAACATACTTACTAACGAACCACTGTTACAATACCCCGACTTCACCAAGCCTTTTATACTCACCACCGATGCTAGTAACTACGCAATCGGGGCTGTTTTATCACAAGGAACTATAGGTAATGATAAACCAGTAGCGTACGCTAGTCGCACCCTTAACCCCGCGGAAATAAACTACAGTACTATAGAAAAAGAGTTATTATATATCGTAAATTTTACAAAATACTGGCGTCCAATCCTATTTGGCCGAAAATTTACCATAGTCACAGACCACAAACCTCTACAGTGGGTTAATAACTTGAAAGAGCGAAACAGTCGCCTTATGCGATGGCGTCTAAAATTAATGGAATATGACTATGACATAATATACAAAAAGGGTAAAGAAAATAAAGTAGCAGACGCTCTCTCGCGTATTGAAATTCAGCCTGAAATACATCCAATAGAAAACAAATCTATTGACGGCAATATAGACGATTCGGATCAAAACAAATTAGAGACCGATTTCCCTGAGTTAACTTTAGATGATTTAATTGATCTAGAATTTCGATCAGACGAGGATGTTTCCCCCGCCGACTTAACAGTGCAGAACACTCCAAAAATTAATGTAATCTCAGATACGCAAATTTGCCCCCCTAGATCACAGGCGTCAAATAAAACAATACATTCCGCAACCGAAAACCCAATATTAAATATTCCCATTTCAGAAAATGCAATAAATACATTTAAAAATCAGCTAATGATTACAGCCAGTAAAGACATTACCTGTACCCACGTAAAACTCGCAAAACCATTCGGGACAAAAACTAGATATCAGATAGTTTTTCCTACTAGAAATAAAGACATGTTTGAAAACGAAGTAGTGAAAACTTTTAAAGAATATGTAAAACCTAAAACACTATACGGAATACTAATTGACGAACGGATTATGCAAGAAATAATTCCCATTTTGCAGCGACATTTTCAACATACTGCTTACAAATTAGTACAGACAAATAACTACGTTGACGATATCGAAAAACCAGAATCACAACAAGAAAAAATCAAATACCACCACGAACAAAAAACTGTACATCGCGGTATTAACGAAACCACCCTCGCCCTGCGAAATCTGTATTATTGGCCTAATTTAAATAATGACGTAATAAATTATATAAATACTTGTGTCACCTGTCAGAAAACAAAATATGAACGACATCCACATAAAATTGTATTTCAGTCAACCCCTATTGGACATCGTCCTTTTGAACATTTGTACATAGACACATTTGTTGTGAGCAAACAGAAATTTTTAACTGTAATAGATAGTTTTAGCCGTTTCGGACAAGCTTATCCTATTTACCTTACAGCTACTCATGTTTGAGAAGGTTTACTAAAATACATGTCACACTACGGTATCCCCAGAAAAATCACTTGCGACCTAGGAACCGAATTTAAAAATCATTTATTCGAAGAATTTTGTGCTAAACATAGTATCGAACTACACTTTACAACTGTAAGAAATCCTGGTAGTAAATCCCCTATAGAGCGATTTCACTCTACTATACTAGAAGGACTACGTATATTAAATACGGGACTAAACAAGACACAAACGATCGAAACGTTAATGAGTTACGCGATTTTAGGATATAATAACTCCATGCATTCAGCAACAAAATTCACACCTTTTCAAATTATAAAAGGAGATTTCGATAATAAAACGGCATTCGAAATGTCCGAACACGACATTATTAATGATTACGTTAACAGACACAGTACAAACTTACAAATAATAGAAAGAATGGTTAACGAGAATAACGAAAAGAGTAAAGACCTTTCGAAAGTCAACAAAAATAGAAATGAACCAGAACCGATTACCACGCACAAAACCGCGTATGCAAAATTAACTCTCAGAAATAAAATCGCTACTCCCTACGAATCAGTTATGGTCGTTCAAGACCAACAGAATAAAATATTAACAACAAAAGGCACACGCCATAAATCTACGCTTAAACCAGCCAGAAATCTAAAAGGAAAATTACCTGTTTCAGATGCTGGGACTACTAGCCATATTGTACCTGACGTCGCTAGTACAAGCACAAATCAAGATAGATAAAATTTCTAACCCTATCCTTCCTTTTTCGTTAGGCAAAGCCCGAACCACTTCACAAAAACATTCATTTATAAAATACATTGATTTAACAAATTTTGATGCCCCCATATTAAGCATAAAAATAAATATGGAAACAATAAAACCCATCATAAATGTAAACGACGAACTATATCCGCAACTAAATAATATATATGAACATCTAGAATACTTACTAAATCAAGCGGGAAATAAACTGAAAAACGTGAAACTGTTAGGAAATACTCGAACAAAAAGAGGCCTTTTTAATATAATTGGAAAAGCCTCCAAATGGGCCTTTGGCACCTTAGATTCGGACGACGCAAAACGATATGATAACGCTATATCCATCCTAGAGTCAAACCAGAAAGAGATGCATACAGATTTAGAAAATTATTTAACAATTACAAATAATTTTATGAACGAAACAATATCAACATTCGAAAAAATCACTATTAATCAAAATCAAATAAATACTAGAATAAGAACTATTGAACAAAGCTTGAATAAATTTACACTATTTTTAAGATTGCAAAATTTTCTAGACAATATGATTATAGATTGTTTATCGTTAATTACCATACTAGACAACATACAAGATGCAATATTATTTGCACACCTAGAATCAATACATAGTGCTATTCTACTTATCAATGATTTAATTGATCTGACAAGGATAATGAATACCCTGTATATCGAGGGAACCCCAGAATTTAAAAACATTCAGAGTTATTACGAACTAATAAAAACAGAAATTTATTATGTAAAGCAAACCATATGCTTCATATTTCACTTCCCTATTTTGAGCGAAGGTTTATACGATTATTACCACTTATTCCCTATTCCCTATACCCGCTCTAAATAAAACCATAATCCCCCTAAAACCATTTATCCTTGTAAACTCGACTTATCACCACTACGAAGAACTACCATGCCCACGTATCGAGGACCTGTGTTTGTATCATTGTGACACAAACCGTATCACAAGGAGATTGCCTACCCCAAATACTTAGCGGCGCTGGATCAGCACCCTGCCAAACTACAGACGTCGTCATAAAAAATGACATTGTGGAACGAATAAACAACGCCTATGTATTAGCCATACCAGCCACTAAGATGACAATAGAAAAGCAATGCGGAGAACATGGTTACAATATCATTGACCAACCCCATCTGATATATATACCCCAAAAATGTAGTATATCTATCCATGGACATGAATTCTACAACATTGCCGGTTTCATCCCTGGAACACCCTTGGAAATCCTCCCAGTGAGAACATTGTCCACCAAGGAGAACAACAAAGAAGTCACCCCCTACAAACAAATAGAGGTGAATCGACTCGCAGACATCAAACGCATGGCTGACGAAACCCATTTACACGAACTAAAGACACTTAGTGATATTAACAGAAGTGATCATACTGACTTATATATATGTTTATCTATAATTATTGTTATTTTATTGATTTGCTTTCTCAAATTTATCTACCCTAAGAAACAAAAAATATTTCACACATTGTTCAGCCTTAAGAAAGATGCCGAACGAGAGAACCAGGACACACCCCCTGAGAATTCATCGAAAAATACTGAAAAAACAAAATCCTTTATTTTTTCAGCTTAGGGATGGAGGAGTTATGTGAGCATCCTTATCTACATTATGCTGACGTTACCTAATGGCCACATCATGCATGCTGCTTACTAGACAATAAATACCTAGCTTATAAATAGGAGTTTTGCTATAGAGCTCATTAGATTTATATCCATTCTCGAACTTGTCACATGTGTTTAATTGTAACACTATAAAATAAATAAGTTAATTTCTTTGAGTTGTGAACTTTTGACTTTTTAAAAACGTCTTTTCCAAAGCGAAAGACTTAGCTAAATAAACCATAATGATTGAGACATTACATGATTGATTGATTAATATTACAAATAAATGCATAACTGTTACTATTAATACGTATTCCTATACTCCTTCAAAAACAAAAGCGAAGAGCCTTTAATTGGCACATATCTAAAACCGCAAATTTTACAAATAGGTCTCGAAATAGGTATAGAAATGCTGTTTAGTATACTGATGAAAGTTTCATAAATGAAGGTGGCATCATCGGAAGATGATTAAAATAAAAAATATCACTCAATTATATCTAAAATATTAACTTATACTATACAGTGTGTTTGAATTAGGTGGGCCACTCTGCATACCTCGGTTGCTATTTAAGATATCAAAATGATTTCATACCAGGCCTGTAGCTCATTGGTAGAGGTATTCTGTGATCAATACAAAACCTACTTTGCGACTTATAGCCAAAAAATTAAAAATTTTCCAACGTCTGTAACTCGGCTATTTGGCAAGGTATTAGAAAAAGGTTTAGACCAAAGTTGATTGCAAGAATGAGACGAATTAAACTTGTCAAATTAAACATTTTCTACATACTCTACGTTTTGAAGTAGATTCTTGTAAAGTTTGCAATTTAAAATTGGCTATGGCACCAGTAGATCGACATTTCTACTTCCCTTTTAATGATACCCTACAGCCCACCTTTATTTTCAAATCAAGACCAAAAACTAAAATGAAGACAACAGAAAAATTAGAAATAAATTATTTTTTAACAATATTTAAGTGCTTTAAAAACAAATTCAAGCAAAACATGTGCTAACAAATTAAAAGTGTTAAATAATAATTTTAATATGGTTTTAATAACACAATTTTAACTACCTAGTAAACAAACGGTTTGAATTAATTAATTTTTACTTCCACATCCATGTAGTGTAGTGAAAGTAGATATTGTAATCGTAAAAAAAAATTATTTTTTTTTGCTGAAATAGGTTTAGAATCTCATGAAAGGTGGATATTTTAAATTTAAGTGAAACAGTAATTTTTACCTGCCCATCAGCCGTTCGTTCTGTCTGTCGGCCTGTCTATCTGTAACTTATTTGTGCTCACGTTTACTCTGGAATGGTTTAAAATATTGACTTGAAATTTGGTAAACGTTTGTATTTTAACTAGACCCGAAACTAAATTATATTTTGAGCTTATTCCGTTGAAGGGTTGAGATAAAAAGGGTAAATAGGGGTAAATCTTTGGAGCAGCCGATTTCAACTATTATATTATTAAAATTTCATGAGTAATTATTTCCACATACTGAAGTGAAAATATAGTATCAATATGTTTTCGTTTAAAGAGATGAGGAATCTGGATGTGGAAGTAATGATTCCTAAGGCAGCAGTATTGATATTAGGGCGTCCTTAGAAAATAATTGCAACTTAAACTCATTACAACAAATAAGATGCTTTTAATGTGTTGAAACTTGTTTTGCTCGAATTTGTTTTCAGAGAACTCTAATGTAATAAAAATAAATTCTTTCTAATTTTTCAATCGTTACTTTTCAAGTTTTCGGTCTAAATTTGAAAATAAAGGTGGACTATGGAGTATGGAATGGAAAAAATGGAATAAAAACATATATCTAACGGTGTCGTAGCCATCTTTAAATTTTTTGAGAGTATGCAATACTGTACTTCAGAACATATAGAACATGGAAGAAATTTTTAATTGTGTCGTATTATTTGACTCATTTTTGCAATTAACTTTGGTTTAAACCTTTTTCTAGTATCTCATCAAATGGCCGAGATACAGGCATTTAAAAATTTGCACTTCTTATATTTTTTGCCGGTAAGTCCCAAAGTAGTAGACTTTGTATTGACAATTTGTTTTTTACCACAAGATACCCCTTTCAATGAGCTACAGGTCTGATATGAAAAGATTTGGATATTTTAAATTGCTACGGAGATATATAGAGTGGCCTTCTTTCAACAGACACCCTGTAATGTTCAACAATTATATAGAAAATGCAATAGTCCGACGAAGAGTAAAACATTTACAGATGTAGATACTGTACTATCGAATGTATAAAAGAAGCTTTATAATATTCTCATCAACAATTAATTTATTTTAGATTTTCTGAACAGTAAAAAATAATAAAATATTTTGTATTTGTATCTTACTTTTAAATTTTCAAATAAAACACTTATTGTAAAATGCCCAGTGTAAAGATATTAAAAGCACAATTTTCTATCCAAATAAATTTAAGAAATGCAACTACATACATGCATGATTTTTGTACACGTACCTCTCACGGAGAATATAAATTCTTTGCCTGAAGTTTAAAGAAGCACAGTTAAAATTATTTATGACAAAAATTTCAAAAGTTTTGAAGTTTACGATCAGCTGAAATTGAAAATAGACCGCTCGTAACTGGGACAAGTTAGAAACTACCACCAAACTTTCCCTATGACCTCGGCGCTAGCGCTTTTACGAAAAAGGATAGCTTTTCACGCTAACTCTAAACGAGAAAAGGAAGGAAAACAGTGACGTAACAAATCAATGCCTTCGTTGTGACGTAACATTGATATGGGTGTATATCGTGACGTCTGTATGACGTCTGGGCCTTTAATATTAGTGACGCGACGCCTATGCTATTAATATCGACGCTCTGACATCACAACCACGTTCGCTCTCGATATAACAGACGCTTCCGCATGCTGGAACTGAAACTTAATATTTTTAATACAACGTGATAATTACGTTTGTCTATTTTGGCGTACGGGCGGCACATGTTATTGTTTTATTTGCGTAAATTTAAAAGCCTTTCTAAAGTCTTCGTGATGATTACTCTCTATTATTTATTAAATAAAATACTGATTGATGTATTAATAGAAGATCTCTCCTATCCTTCCGTTTTACGCCTTTTTGATTATACGTAATAAGTACATAAATATGCCTGTTTTTTTTTAACAATCAAAGGTACAACGCTATGGTATCATAACTATAAATAGCCCTACTACTAATATACACGTGATCACATCATCGAAATTACATATAATAAACAAAGATACATTTTCTTTATGATTCATTTTCCCTCTTCCATGTGACCGCGTGTCTACAGTCATTGCCAGAAAATATTCCCATGCCAACTGCATCGTAGGTATGTCGCTTACGAACTGGTAAGTTAAAATGCTTTAGTCCGTTAGTTACGTTTTCGATTATCTTAATCAATTAAAACTATAGATATCAACTGGTGAAGTAACATTTACGTGCTATATCATATTATTTGACATAGGGCAGAAAGTCATATATATATAAAGTTCTCAAGTTACTAATAATTTCTTAATTTACAAGAAAATATTCTGCTGTCCGATATAAATTAAAAAATCTACAAGAAGTCGATTATTATTCTAGTCTTTTGAAAAGAGAATTTTCCACTCCAAAAAATAATACAATTTTTATAAATCGACATGAAATACTATTCAGCTCTAAAATTAGTATTTAAAATTGAATCTACATCTTCATCGCATATGGAAACACCTTACAAGTCACAATTCTTAACGAATTCACCTGATTTTAATCGTATCTAGTATTAGAGCAGAATCTCATTGCCTGAATTTGATAATAATCCGTCGAGTAGTTTAACTATTATAAATAATTATTTAACATCGTTTTCGCTGACCTTTTATGTCGTTCTCTGGGCTTACTGGATTAATGGTAATAATAATAATAATGAAACTGAAAATAAGAAAACAATTACTTTTTTGCTTAACTCGCTCTAACTCAAAAAGGGTTGGTTTCAAATTTTTACCGTGTTGTCGCTATGAATATATAGGTATATTTGTTAATAATGAAGGTTACATTTTAATAAGTGTAGATAAATTGTTTTTTCTTAGGCTATGTGCATATAATGCGGTAGGTAAAGGAGAGAGGCAACTTTTTCTTTTCAAACTTTTGAGAATTTTTGAGAAAATTGCAAGTGAAATTTTTTTACTAATGTACTAATATTATGCACATAGCACTTATATAAGATAACTTGCAGGGTTCCACTTTTGGTTATACCAACGATTGTGGTCAACACACGATAAAATTTTTCAGGTCCAATCTGCACGGTGCGCGGTGGTTGGAGATGTGGCGTTTATAGATCTCTTATAGGACAGGGTCTTAACAAAAAAAAATGCATTTTTTGGAAGTATAGTATTCTACTCTACTAAGTGGATATGGAAGTAAAATTAGTAAATAGATATTAATTGATACTTTTAACTTAAATATACTTTTCTTTAATATAGCAATGTGATCTCAAAACAACAATTTCATTAAATTCGTTTCTTCCGTACATATTTATTTACTCATTAATCATTTTTAGGTTTATGCCGAAATTAAAATTATTTTTATTGACGTGCTTCAAGACGTTTATTAAAGGAGAACATTTTCAATTCAACCCGTATGTACTTATATGCTTTGTTCTTTCACGTTTGCCATGTTTTCTCTAGGTTAGCTTAAGAAATGTCAACAAAATCTTTTCAAACCCCTAGATTATGCCTAGGTGGTAGTCCCATATTATTTTCATCAAGTTATGTCTACGATAAAATGAGCAAAACATCGAAAAGAGTTACCTTCTACTCGGGAATATGCAAAATATGGCAAAGGAGACAGTTGAAGTTAAATTGTTAGGTAATTTCGAAGTAGTTGATACTGAATCTGATGTCAAAAGTTATATTCAGAATAGTGAAACCAACAGGGCTGTCATAATTACATAACTTTGCAGAAGTACATGAAATTGGACCACTAAAATGGGTGAAAAAATTTAATTGCCGTTAAGAAAACACTCGCAAAAAATTATAAATCAAAATTTCGGTTAATTGAACCTTATTACCTAATATAGATTCTGAGGTCGATGCAAAAATTAATATATAATTTTTAACCGACGCGACTTCAAAATCGATCAGGTAACAAGGTTGGTCAATTTTCAGTGACCGTGTTTTTAAAGGCGGTTCCGTTTTTTTCACATTTTGTCTTAGGATATTACAATCAACTGAAAATAAGTAGCAAAATTCAAATTATTTTTATTGAAATAATTAAACAATTTATATTTTTCGTTATACCTAATCTTATTAAACGGTGCTAGGAAACAGAGTTTTTAATTTATGGCTCGGCGGTGGTCCCATATCAGTTTCATCAAGTTATATCTAGTACAAGGGGAACAAAAACGGGAAAGAACTTTGATCTATTCGATAATATGCAAGAATACAGCGACTGCGCCGTGGATAAAATTGTGTTAAAATTGGTAGTTGGAAATTTTTGGGACTAAAAATTTCTAAATGGCAAATCCAGTTTGGCTGCCATAGTTGCATACCTTTTTCAGACTTACATTAAATGTGATACATGCAGATTTATTTCACTGCGATCGCCTGACCTTAGTCCTGTTTCTTTTTATGGGGTTACTTTAAAGAATTGGTCAACTCGAAGGAAAATCAGACCAAACAAGTTACTATAAAAAATAAGAGAAGCGACCAATGTGAATACTGATTAGTAATAATGAACGGGTGTTCCTACAAATTAAATGAAATCTTAGTCAGCGATACCGATTTTGTGTTAAGCCCATGATAGACATATCTAATTTTTGTTAAGTATAGTATTTGAAAAATCATGAAAAAAATCGGTAAAGGTATATACCTCTTTGTTTGCCGCGCTTTATTTTTTATTATTTTTTGTGTTGGATCACCGTGGTGTATATTTCTTTCACTAACAATATGTCAGATTTTCTCCTTGATAATACTGTCAACTATAATCCAAATATTATTTTCCACTAACGTTTTAGGACGACCAGTACCACAATGAAGTAGTTTCTTCCGGGTTTTGCCGCGGTCGTCGAACTTGACTTATAAAATATAAGAGGAAAATAATATTTGTCATATAATGGATGCAGTTGTCAAGGGCGCAACCTGCTATACGTTTGGAAAAAATATAGGTACAGGCTGATCACTTAAAAAAAATAATTGGGAAACAACGAAGGACAATAATATTCGGAATGTAGTTGTTACAATTGCCAAGGAGGAAACCTCATATGCTTTTGGTGAATATTGTGGTCACTTTAAATAATAATTTAAAGCGGCGGAGGACAATATTTGGAATGTAGGTGTCACGATTGCCAAGGAGGAAACCTGTAGTTTCGTAGAAAATTATATACAGGGTGGTCCCCTTAAAAATATAATTAGGAAACAATCGATGACAATAATATTTGGAATATAGTTGTCACAATTTCCTGCTAAACTTCTGGTCAAAATTATATAGGGTGGTCACTCGGTCACAACGACGGAGTACAATAATATTTGGAGTAGAGTTGTCGCCATTGTCATAATTTTATATGCTTTAAGTAAAAATATACGGGTTGGTCACTATAAAATAATAATTAATTAATGAACAACATAAGAGAAAATAATAATAACTGGAATGTATTTGTCACTATTGCTACAAAGACTATTGACTTATGGCTGACTTTTAGTTAAAAAAATATACAGAGTGGTCATTCGACAGAAAAAATAAATAATACATAAATGGTGCCAAATAAAAATCTGTTCTGAATAAATAACACTTACCTAATTATGCTATATCAGAATTTGAATTAAATAGACAACTTTTTCTAATATAGTCAACTCTCTGTAATACATTTTTTGCTGTCAGAGTCACTTAAAAATGAAATAAAATATTTTTGTGAAAAAAATTTTTCACAAAACCGTTATTTTTATTAGACAGTAAATAACAGAGTTCATCAAAATGCTTCTATTGGAAAGGTGTACCCACTTAAAACTTAAAACCTACCTACTAAAAACTGCTGGACAACTCATACATTTTTTAAAATGTGGCACAGTACGCAATTTCACAATACATAAATTTGATAACTATATATATATAGTCATTTTGATTGGAAATGATATCTCGCATCTACTCTTTTCGTTTGATTATCCACTTACGGGACACCCTGATTGTATATTAAAGTATGTTCCGCCAAAATTTGGGAAAAATAACCATCACCATCGTGATCAGCACATTTATTTTAACCTAAACGCTTCGGAGTTGTAACTTTTTTAAAAATTGGCCGCCAATTTTCCTTCATTTACTATACTAATCTAATCTAATGTGTCAGTATATGGTAGCACTGAACGATCGCTCAATTCGTAATAACGTAATACAAATCGCCCCGATGAACCTACCGCGCGTCTAATCCACGGGGATTCCAAGTTGAATCCAAGAAATGGTAACTTGTGTAGACCAGACCTCCTTAGGCATATACATATTTTTTTAAACGACAGTACAGAAAATATAGGTTGTTCGTTGGCTAACTTAAAATATTTTTCAACATCTTATTTTATTATAAATTATAACAGTACAGCTATTTTTCATATATAAATTATTACCGCAACTAGAGACGAGACTAAAGAATCAAAATTAAGAACATATAATATTTACACGTTACGCATTGCAGATAGGTATATATTTGCTTTTAAGGTAAGTAATAATCTTATTGTGCGGGGTCGCCCTAAAACGCACATGGGTTATCTGCTGAAATCTGTTATAGCAATTCCGGTTTATTCTAATTGTTGTTAGTAGTTATCTAAAAAGCGTTAGGTAATTGCGTATTTGCAAAATTAGAATAGTGTACATACACTTATTTTGGTGGTGGAAATTATAAGCAGGCGAATTGTTGTTGGAGTCGGTGGTTTGCGTCTGCAGCGGAGGCGCACTAAATTGTTGCTGCTGAAGCCTGAAGTGTTGCTTGATAGTCGGGGGACCGGAGCGCATCTCGTAACGATTGCATTGCAATTCCTCTAAGCTAATCTCTAGTCCACATGCAATTTACAAATAGGACAACACATAGGTACATAAAAAACTAGAAAAAAAATATCTACTTTAGTTTACATACTTCTTACTCACATTGTTCCTTAAAAACTCGTATTTCGAAATTTAGCTGTTTTATTTAAACATACGGACAAGACGAAAACCTCGCCTTCGTATACAGAAAATGTCCGATACGATTAATTTACATATTCACGTTCCTGACATACCCCTGAATAAGGATCAACAGTTTGCCGGACGAAAATCTGGTCCCAATTTGCTTAAATAATTTTTTTTTAAACAAATTGCAAGAATTGCTTTTTTTGGACCGAATTTTTTTAAGTTCTTTTGATCATTTTAAACAAAAAGGTGTCTTGTCATTTTTTCGTAAAGTTGACCGTTTCCGATTTATAAACAATTTAATGTTTGAAAAAACCCAACTCATTTTCAAGGTTGAAACACAATATTAAAAAATGAATTTCTCGAATTCACCAAAATTCTTATACAATCTTCGAACATCCATTAACAAAATTTGCAGTGCAGATTTTTTTTATTCTAAAGCTTAAATTCGGGGCAAAAAAAACAGATTTTTATAATTGGCCTAAACTAATTTTTTTTAACAAATTACAAAAATCGCTTTTTTTGGCCAGAATAAATTTTTTTAGGTCAATTTAAACAGGAAAGTTCTCCTGTCATTTTTTTCGTAAAGTTGGCCGTTTCTGACAAATAATTGAAAGAGCGCGCGCCTGGCTAAAAACATCTATTTACCAATTAAAAATTTAAGCTGTAGAATGAAAAAATCTGCACTTACTCATCATAATTTTGTTAATGAATGTTCAGAGATTGTATAAGAATTTTGGTGAACTTGAAAAAATAATTTTTTAATATTCTATTTCTTTTTCAAACATTAAATTATTTATAAGTTGGAAGCGGTCAACTTCACGAAAACATAACAAAAGACCTTTTTTGTTTACAAAAAATTAGTTTAAACAATTTTGGACCAGATTTTCGTCAGGCGGCAAGCTCTTGAGTCTTATTGAGGGACATGTCCCGAACGTTAATATGCAAAAATATCGTATGGGACATTTTTTCATACGAAGGCCAGTGTTTCGCCTTGCCTAATGGGGCAGATGATTGTATATATCTGGATACCCAGTATCATGCCCATATTAACTAAATCCAACTGAGAAAAAATCGCACTGTACCCGATACCTAATTTCTTTTTGTTGTCATAAACTGAAATTGAAATACAAACATATGTTGTATGGGTATATACAAAGCATACAGCAGACAATAATTAAGATTATTTATATTCATAGGATCTAATCTGTTAGAAATACAGCCGTCGGATATAGAACTGTTATGAATTGTGATTTAATTTTTTTTTCAGTGTGAAAATAATATAAAACGTAAGATTTTATGATAAACATTTATAATCTGTATACAAATTCAAGTATTTAAGGAACAAATAATGTGAAACTGGCTATATCTGGGGAACAACATATTTAAGAAAAAGATGGTGCTAGTTTAAAAGGAAATTTTAGGTGAGTTTAACACTATATTTTGCCAAATTTTGCTCTCTTCCAATCAGTAACTTACTAAAGTAAATAAAAAGGGAAATGACAGTCACTATAAAAAGTCTTTGAAACGAATTAAAAGTCTACGGATAGAACATCGAAAAAAAAATCACCTGGCGAATACCGGAGAAACAACTCCGGAGAATTTGGTGAAGAGCGCACGCCGCCTTCCTGGCTTTCAGAAGGAGAATCCACCTCGAATACTGCAAAAAACTTCATGAAGTTGACATAGCTACGGCACCCGTTATTCACAGCACATGGTAACTTTCAGTTTCACTTTGAACCGCAAGCTCACATAAATAGTTAGTAAAGCTCATCGAAACCGTCTTGTATCCTTTTAAGTTTATAAACTAAGTTTTTCCTCACATTTGTTTTAACTTATTTATGCATTACACTTCACTAGGTAACAGTAATCGTCCGTTATCTTGTACATGCGGTCCAGCTCAGTGACTTACAAGACGCACGCGATCAACTGTGTTCTACACCGGGCGCCGACACTCTATATCCCTGCCTGTCTCAATCGGTCCATTATAAAACCGCTGTTCGCGCTCCCGCTGACGTCATAACCGCAGTGACGTCACCATTATCGATCCCGCTAGTAGTGCCGTTGCAGGATCCCTGCTCTCCGCGTTGTCATATGTTACGTCATGGATGTGACGTCGCAGTCTATGTCACTTCCGCCAGGACTCTCCTCGAGCGTCGCGACGGCCCTGGCATAGACCGTGGGAGCTTTCAGGCATCGATTTTACATGGAGAAGTCGTGCCACCTGTGCCGATAAGGAAAAATTATTTATTGTACCGACAGATTGAATACCGTTCCGCGGAAAAAGGACAGTGTAATTCCCATTATTAGACAATAATATTTATCTGTTTGGTATAACCATGATATAATAATATATCTCATGTTAGAGGTGCAAATTTCCAAGAAATCTGCGGATATGCTCGTATATATTTTTTAGAGTAATTTCCGGAAACTAAATTAAAAATAGTTTAAGTTAAACTTAGCTAAACGTTTGCATAGAATATTTGTAAAAAACTATTTTAAGGTCTATTTAATACAACGTTCATGCGCAATTTATAGGGGGTAATTTTTCTGTAGAACGAATGTCTATTTTGAAAGTCAAGATGACATTGATGTAATTATGGTACAGTATAGATATTAATTAGTCCAGTAGTCATTATTTTATGAATGTTAGAGTCGGGTACAATTTAAACTGACGTGTATCATGGCCGCTAAAACGTCTGAACTAAGATTTTATTTAAAGCATAAGAAATACCAGTAGTTCTCAAACAGTTCTCAGCAATGATATCGCTAAATAATTTTAAAAATATATAAAAGATATTATCATAAAATGTTAAGATTATTAATTTAGTAACTTCATAATTTTAGTGGAATTCTGATTATACAGTGTCCATAAAGTTGGTTACATGTGGGAAAAAATTGCATTTTGTACATTTCTAAAAAACTCTATTGGGGGTTTGTTTATGCATGTCCAACAACAAAAAATTACATTTTGACACATGTCATGTGATCACCGGTTTGGCAGGACTGTAAAAAATAGTTGACGGTGGTACCGAAAAATGGGTCAAATTGTTAAGATATCGAAAAATTTTATGAAGAAAAAGTGCATATAGAATACAACAAGGACTCCATATAGTCGCGTCATTTTAGCATGAAAAATCTGAAAACCTCAAAAAAAAGGTACAGGGTCAATTGGCTTAATTCTTGTTGCAAAGAGTTCAGAAAGGCATTTAAAAAAACAGTACCTTTTATTTTTTGGAGGAAATGTTTAGTTTCATTTCTTTTCCGATAATTGGCCAATTCAATTAAATTAATTGAAAAATTTGTTATCATACACAATATGCCATATAATTACGAAAATGGTTACTCGGGGGTTTCTGGGGTCGCTGATCACGAATGCGAGGCCTGATTTGGTAAATTCAAAATGGCGGACCCGAAGTAGAGTCAATTTATCAGGAAAAATTCATATTTTTTCGTTCTTTGGCTGAAAATAAGTACTCAGGGGTTTTTAAGGTCGCTGATTACGGATCAGAGGTCCAATTTACTAAATTCAAAATGGCGGACACGGGAGGAACAGTCAATCTCTTCGGAAAACCTCGTATTTTTTACTTTTTCGGGCTGAAAGTATGAAAAATAAAAAAGTATTTCCTGAAAAATATACTACTTCCGGTCCGCCATTTTGAATTCTCCCTAACTGGACATCAGATTCATTATCAACGATAACGAGAATCTCCGAGTCCCCCCCACGTTCAGCCCAAAAAAAGAAAATAATACGAGTTTTCAGGAGAAATAGAGTGTTATTCCGGTCCGACATTTTGTATTTCGTAAATTAGGCCTTTGATTCGTTATCAGAGACCTCAGAAACACCCGAGTACTCATTTTCAGTCCAAAAGCGAAAAAGATACGAGTTGTTCTTGATAAATGAACTCTACTTCCGGTCCGCCATTTTGAATTTACCAAATCAGACCTCAGATTCGTAATCAGCAACCTCGAAAACCTCCTAGCACAGATTTTCAAGGCCAAGATATCCATTGTCATTTCTTATGGAGAATGGCTCGATTTCCGGTCCGCCGTTTTGAATTCCCCAAATCGGACTTCAGATTGGTGATCAGCGACTTCAAAAACCCCAGAGTAACCATTTTCGTGTAATTCTATGGCATATTGTGTATGATAACAAATTTTTCAATTAATTAAATTAAATTGGCCATTAATATTGGCCAATTATTGGTCCAAAATTTAAACCAAACATTTCCGCTAAAAAATAAAAGGTACTGTTTTTTCTAAATGCCTTTCTGAACTCTGCCACAAAAATGAAGTCAATTGACCCTGTACCTTTTTTTGAGGTAAAATGCCAAAATGACGCGACTAATATATATACATATCGATTTTGAAGCAGATATGAGGAAAATAAAAAAGTGCAAATTTTACCCCTACCGTTAATTTCTATATGAAAAATAATAAGCTCTTGTGTCTATTTCACAAATATTTGATTAGTTTCGACAAAAACTGTATGTATTTTAGTTGAATAAAGGTATTTGCATGTAAAAAAAGAAACGAACCCCCAATACAGCATTTTTTAGAAATCTCAATAATACAAATTTTTCCGATATGTAGCCAACTTTACGACGGACACTGTAGGTATATAGGTTCGGGCACAAATGAAACTGATAACAAAAAATGAATTGCCCAATTCAGTCAATAACAATGAGTGATCAGAAAAAGAAATCAAAGACTAATATTGCTACAGTCCAGCAAGAGACACGGGAAGGTTTGGGCATTTCTTGCCAGGAAAGGATAGGATCGTAGTATTAGTAGGGGAAACGATGTCAGTAAAAATAAAATATTTCATATAACAAAAAAAAATCTGAAATCTCTATGAGAATAACGAAAATAAATTATTTTTTTTTTAGCGGTAATAAATAAAAATTCTAGTTGACAAAATAAAAAAAGACACATTTTTGGGGAAAATAAAGTTTTAACAAAACTCGAGGCGCAGTTTAATAAAATAAAAATTATAGAACGAAAATTATTAACTTTTAATAGAGCTTAATGAAATAAAAAAAAAATAGAAGTGCTGGGATCGATCCCGCACCAACCCCATTCATATTTATTGCATCGAGCATCTTACCGATTGAGCTAGGCTAGCTACTTTGTTCTGCTCTAAGACGTGTACTATATACGTAATAGAAAATTGTAAAACTTAGTGGTTTGATATTATTCGTTTAACGGATGAATATCCACTATTTACCACTAAAAATAACTTAAATATTTCATATAAAGACGTTTTTCATATTTAGAGTGGTGTTCGTTCACGGAAATAAATAATATTCGTCGTCAAATCATACAGTTTGAGAATCGCTGAGCTTATGACTATCTTTCTCACTCCTCAGTGTACATTTCATATTTCCGTCTCAAAAGAAGTGGGAAAGAATCTTGGTAGACATACATTGACAATGTCTTTAGGCTATGACTTTAAGTTTGTGTGCAAGAGATAGTGAAAACGTATGTGCAATATTAATTCATACAACGGTCTTTTTAAACTTTACCCGACTCTATGTAGGTATTAGATAACAGTTCAATATTTTTTTAAACAAGTGTTTCGATTTAAAGACCGCTGTTGAATAAAAGCAAACCATGTGTTAAATGATTTCTTGTGCAATTTTTCTCAATTTATTTCCTAAAAAATGGATCGATTAAGACATAAAAGCAAATTTATCAAGATGAGTGTTCTCAAGAAGAAAGAACATATCAAAAGTGTTACATTAAGATTAGGTGACACGAGTGTTGTGTCTGAAAGGAGGTTATTGTGCATGGGTAGGCGCGTTTTGGAGCCTGAAGAATTGGCGAAAAATATGTAGTGCTGTTCTTCAGGCGCAGTTCAAGCTTGCGCATGACACGGCGTGGGCTGTACTGAATTAAATAAAATTTATTTTTGCTTGGATGTTCTCGATTTTAGACTATATACTTTCAACAAATATGAGAGAGAAATTGACCCGGTAATCGAAAAAGTTGCTAAAGACAGCTGTCAATGGGCCTAAAAACATCAACCTAACCTCTTAATCGAATGAACTGTGTTCCTTACTTATTTATACCTAATGGAAAGGTATAAATTATGCAAAGCTTTTAATCTATTTATTATATGCAAAATAGTTATATGATTCCTATCCTATGTAAATATACTACAGATAGGTTCTTAATGTTAAATTATTTTTTCTAGAATATTATGACCTATAAATAATGTTTGATCATTAGTTACATTTTTATGTTTTTTTACAGCTTTCATAATCTCAAATTGTTCTAGTAAATCTTTTCTGTATGGAGTAATTCGACTTCATTAAAATTAATTAACGAAATGATTATTTTCTCTACAGTGTGTTGAATCCAAATGTGAAGTAACTCGCTGAAATTTCGCAAAATAATTTAAAAGACTCGATGCCACTGATAAATTAGTGGTGCCGCGAACTGACTCAGTTCGAGCAACGAGGAGCAGCAGTAGCACCGGCAGCAGCAGCAGTAGCGGCGGCAGCAGCAGCAGCAATAGGCAGCTTCCAGCGAGAACCTGAGGATGGCAGATGAGATTCCGCCGAAACGTCGTTCAGACAAGCGTGGCTCCCACAGGAGCCTACCAACTACACGGGAAAACACCCGGAAGCACACCAACACTTCATTTAACACCCGTGAAAACCTAAGAAACAATATATATATATATATATATATATATATATATATATATATATATATATATATATAGTAAACAGCGTGCTTCCAGAGGGCAGAATATATTAAAATAAAATATTTCTGTCAATCACCTCTGTGAATCCTTATTTTCATAAGGATAATAAATTTTTGTTTGTAGAATGTGATTTCTATACTTAACG
The DNA here is from genome assembly GCA_963583905.1 of Stenurella melanura. Taxonomy (NCBI): domain Eukaryota; kingdom Metazoa; phylum Arthropoda; class Insecta; order Coleoptera; family Cerambycidae; genus Stenurella; species Stenurella melanura. The sequence goes on along the minus strand of OY757311.1, from coordinate 95,415,379 downwards.
CGGCCAGGCTCGCAATTATTTGCAGTTTGGTTTATTATCCTTATGAAAATAAGGATTCACAGAGGTGATTGACAGAAATATTTTATTTTAATATATTCTGCCCTCTGGAAGCACGCTGTTTACTATTACGTGCCCCATGTCGGGATATTATTGTTTTGATTTCAACAGGCAGCTGTCGCTAGATGGAGCCTCCCCCATTTCGTCGTTTTACAACGTCGATCTGGCCACTTGGTTAACCAGGCTCTTGTACTAGTCGTCTCGGGCTCGCCTTGCACTGATGAGCACCAGGAAGTGCGAAACTGCAGTATGCAAGTTAGTCTGAGACGGCTGGTACGAGAGTTTCCTTTAATTAGGAATAATTCTTTCGGCTGGTGCTTGTTTAAATCAAAACAAAGCGTTTTGTTTGTAGAATGTGATTTCTATACTTAACGCGGCCAGGCTCGCAATTATTTGCAGTTTGGTTTATTATCCTTATGAAAATAAGGATTCACAGAGGTGATTGACAGAAATATTTTATTTTAATATATATATATATATATATATATATATATATATATATATATATATATATATATATATATATATATGAAGTGTTGACGTGCTTCCGGGTGTTTTCCCGTGTAGTTGGTAGGCTCCTGTTGGAACCATGGTTGTCTGAACGACGTTTCGGCGGAATCTCATCTGCCATCTTCAGGTTCTAGCTGAAAGCTGCCTGCTGCTGCTGCTGCTGCTACTGCTGCTCCTCGTTGCTCGAACTGAACTCACTTCAGTTCGTTGCTGCTCCTCGTTGCTCGAACTGAACTCAGTTCAGTTCGAGCAACGAGGAGCAGCAGTAGCAGCAGCAGCAGCAGGCAGCTTTTAGCTAGAACCTGAAGATGGCAGATGAGATTCCGCCGAAACGTCGTTCAGACAACCATGGTTCCAACAGGAGCCTACCAACTACACGGGAAAACACCCGGAAGCACGTCAACACTTCATTTAATACCCGTGAAAACCTAAGAAACAACACATATATATATATATATATATATATATATATATATATATATATATATATATATATATATAGGTTGAAAAATATTAGAAAGAAATCTGAGGCCTTGATTTCCAGTATATACACCAAATCCCAAGTTTCTGGTCTCTTACCAGCTTGCTTTACTTATTTTTCCCTATTTACCTCTGCTTGGGTGGTAGGGGATCGAAAATATTATGAAAAAATCCCTGAGGCCTTCGTTTCTAGTACATACCAATTCCCAAAGTTCTGTACTCTTACCAGTTTGTTTTAATTATTTGCCCCTATTTACCCCTATTTAACCCCCAACCCTTCAGCGGAACCATTTCAAAATATAATCTACTTCCAGATGTCGTTATAATATATACGTGTACCAAATTTCAAGTCAATATCTCAATTTTATTTTGTCAACCCCAATAATGAAGTGGAGGAGGTGGTGGGGAGTTGAAAATATTATAAAAAAATCTGAGGTCTTGGCTTCTAGTACAAATACAGAATGTAAAGTTTCTGTACTCATACCAGCTTGTTCTACTTATTTTCCCCTATTTACCCCAACCCTTCAATGGAATAATCCCAAAATACAGTCTGGTTTCAGATGTCATTCTAATATATACGTATACCAAATTTGAAGTGAATATCTCAATTTTATTTTATCAACCCCTTTAATAATGGAGTGGGGGGTGGTGGGGGGATGTAAAATATTATGAAAAAATGTGAGGCCTCGGCTTCTAGTACATACACAAAATTTCAAGTCTACGTACTCTTACCGGCTCGCTTTACTTATTTTCCCCTATTTACCACCCATCCCTTCACCAGATATGTTCAAAAGACAATCCAGTTCCAGATTTCATTATAATATATACGTGTACAATATTTCAAGTCAATACCTTAAACCGTTCCGGAGAAAACGTGCGGACAAAAAAAAGTTACAGACCGACAGACAGACAGAATATTTCTTTCGCTCAAATTTAAAATCTGCACGTTTCATGGCATTCTAAGCCTATTTCAAAGAAAAACAAATTTCATGTTTACCATACTTCCAATCCACTACTAGTAAAAAGATGAAGTTTCTAGCTTGCTCTACTTATTTTGCGCTAATCACAACCTACCACTTCCCACCCCTTCAACGGAATCATCTCAATCAGATGTCATTGCAATACATACGTGTGCTAACTTTCAAGTGAATATCTCAATTTCATGTAATCAATCCCTTTAATAATGGAGTGAAGTGGACAGGTGGTGGGTTGAAATATATTAGAAAGAAATCTGATGCCTTGGTTTCTAGTACATACACCAAATCTCAAGTTTCTGTACTCTTGCCAGCTTGCTTTATTTATTTTTCCCCATTTACTTCTACTTATCCCCACTCCTTCAATGGAATCATGTCAAGATATAATCTAGTTTCAGATGTCGTTATAATACATACGTGTACAAAACAAGTGAAAATCTCAATTTAATTTTATCATATCTTTCAATACGGGAGAGGGGGTGGTGGGGGGATGGAAAATATTATTTAAAAAAATCTGAGACCTTCGCTTCTAGTATATACACCAAATCCCATATTCCTGTACTCTTACCAGTTTGCTTTATTTATTTTCCCTTATTTACCCTTATTTAACCCCCAACCCTTCAACGGCATCATCTTAAAATATAATCTAGTGCCAGATGTCGTTATAATACATAAGTGTAAGTATCAAATTTCAAGTGAATATCTCAATTTTATTTTACCAATCCCTTTAATAATGGAGTAGAGGTGCTGGGGGTTGACAAATATTATTAAAAAGTCTGATGCTTCTAGTACATACACCGAATTTCAGGTTTCTGTACTCATACCAGCTTGCTTTATTTATTTTCCCCTATTTACCCCTAATTTAACTCCCACCGTTCAATGGAATAATCCCAAAATCTAATCTAGTTCCTAACGTCAATATAATATATACGTATACCAAATTTCAAATGAATATCTCAATATTTTTTATCAACCCCTTTAATAATGGAGTGGGGTTTGTTGGGGGGATGGAAAATATTATAAATAATTTTGAGGCCTTGGCTTCTAGAACATACAACCAATTTCAAGTTTCTGTACTCTTACTAGCTTGCTTTACTTATTTCTATTTACACCCTCCCCCCAACCTTTCACCGGATAAGTTAAAAAAACAATTCAGTTCCAAATCTCGTTATGATATATATATGTGTATAAAACTTCAAGTCAATATCTTAAACCGTTCCGGAGAAAACGTGCGGACAAAAGAAGTTACAGACAGACAGACCGATAGACAGACAAATTTAAAATCTCGATGTTCCATGACATTCCAAACCTATTTCAAGAAATAAAATTTTTGAAATTTTTTTTATGACTACTATAAATACCAATTCGCTACGTGGATGTGGAAGTAATATTCAAATCTGTCAATAACCGTCCATCAAATATATGTTCTGTACACCAGACCAGTCGTTACACATTTCTGTTACGAACAATAAGTGTTATCGTTTCGTTGTCGTGATTCGTAGATTCGTGATTACGATGAAACGCAATCGCAATATAGAACATAAAACTAACTGCTGAGAATATTTCAATGAAAAGCGATACAAATGCATTGGAAGATGATGATTCGATGAAAGATGTTGATTATGGGCATAGTGGAATAGAAAGTGGTAGTGATGACGATGAATCGGTACCATCAATATCAACGTCTAGCAGTAGAACTAATACTTTTAAACTAATAATAACTAAGCCCTTTGAGAAAACTCTGGAAGAGTCTTGTCACATGACAGTACCAGTGTTGAAATTACGTGAAACTAATGAACAAACCCATGGGGTTGCGAGATTCCACCCCTGTATCCGTAGGTGCTGGAAAAACAAAGAGAAACTAACCGGATTTACATTTTTATGGATGCTATGTTTGGCAAAAATCGTGTTTTACACTTAGAGTTTGAAACTAGTGTCCTGTCAATGTTATTAAGTAACACCCCCAAAAATACTTCCACATCCAGATTTTTCAGCCAAGTCACTTTAAAGGAAACATCTTGACTAGATTTGCACTCTAGTATGTGAAAATTATTGGTCATAGAATTTTAATAATATTTGGAGTAGATGACATAGGAAAGTTTGAGGCGTTGGTTTCTACCATATACGTTAGAAATGAAGTTTTTAGTTTACCCTACTTATTTTCCCCTATTCACAACCTACCATGACCCACCCCTTCAATGGAATCATCTCAATCAGATGTCATTACAATACATCCGTGTACTAACTTTCAAGTAAATATCTCAATTTTATGTTATCAAACCCATTAATAATAGAGCGGAGATGGTGGTGTTTGAAAAATATTAGGTAAATAAGAAATCTGAGGCCTTGGTTTCTGGTATATACACCAAATCCCATATTTCTGTACTCTTGCCAGCTTGATTTACTTATTTCCCCCTATTTACTCCTATTCAACCCTCAACCCTTCAACGGAATCATCCCAAAATATAATCTAGTTCCAGATGTCGTTATAATACATACGCGTCCCAAATTTCAAGTGAATATCTCGATTTTATTTTATCAATCCCTTTAATAATGGATTAAGGGTGATGGGGGATTGAAAAATATTACTAAACAATATGAGGCCTTGGCTTCTAGAACATACATCGAATTTCAAATTTCTGTACTCTTACCAGGTTGCTTTACTTATTTTTAACTATTTGCCACCAATTACCCCCATTCGTTCAACGCAATCATGTCAAAATATAATCTAGTTTAAGATATCGTTATACGTGTAACAAATTTCAAGTGAAAATCTAAATTTAATTTTATTAACTGTTTTAATAAGGGAGTGGGGATGATGGGGGGATGGAAAATATTGTAGGAAAATCTGAGGTCATCGCCTCTAGTATATGCACCACATCCCAAATTTGTATACTCTTACCAGCTTGCGTTACTTAGTTTCCCCTATCTACCACTATTTAACCCCTAACCCTTCAACGGAATCATCTCAAAATATAATCTAGTTCCAGATGTCGTTATAATACATACGCGTAACAAATTTCAAGTGAGTATTTCAATTTTATTTTATCAACCCCTTTAATAATGGAGTAGGGATGGTGGGGGTTGAAAAATAATATAAATAATCCGAGACCGTGGCTTCTAATACATGCACCGGATTTCAAGTTTCTAGTACTCTTACCAGTTTGCTTTACTTATTTTCCCCTATTTAACCCCATTAACCCCCAACCTTTCAACGGAATTATTTCAAAATATAATCTAGTTCCAGATGTTGTTATCATACATACGTGTACCAAATTTCAAATGAATATATCAATTTAATTTTATCAACCCCTTTAATAATGAATATTTAACCCCCAACTCTTCACCGGATATCTTCAAAAAACAATCCACTTCCAGATCTCATTATAATATATACGTGTACAAAATTTCAAGTCAATATCTTAAACCATTCCGGAGAAAGCGTGCGGACAAAGAAGTTACAGACAGACCGACAGTCAGAATTTTTTTTTCGTTCAAATTCAAAATCTCGACGTTTCATGGCATTCTAAACCGATTTCAAGAAAAAAAAAAAAGAAATTTTTTTTTACGATTACTATACTTCCAATCCACTACGTGGATGTGGAAGTAATTATGTAAACTACCGTCATTCAAGATGCAACAAAAAAATGTTGCAGTGACTACGGAAAGAGCTATACTATTGCTTATTTGTTTCATTTTCATAGCTATGGAAATGTATACAATACGATTTTTGCCAATTCTGACACCCTCTGAGGTTTGACACTGTAGGACGTTGATGGTACGTAAGTTTCTAGTTCTATTTTAGAATACTATGCAATTTCAGCCAATCATTGCATCCATGGAAATATAAATCCTGTTGGATTTTACGTTCTTCCTTGTTTTTATATTGTTCTTTAAACTTAGGGGTGGTTGTTCTCAAACCTACAGGGGCAGTTTATGAAGATTACGTCGGACCTGATTCAGTTTCTTATCGCTTTAACAAAACTTAGACATTTCGAGCTTTTTCATCAGTCATTGCTGTTTTGGATCAATTTTTTTACATATGGGGGGTAGTTTTCGCCTGTCCATGGGGGCACACCCCCATGAAACATATTTCATATCTATTGTATGTACCCTGCTGTTTAACCTTAATTTGTATAATTCGGTTGGTTAAGATGTAACAACTATTATTGTAGCTTAATTTTCTCTTTACTCCATTCTAGGGGTGTTTTTTGGTTCTAGCTAATGATTTTGGAGGCGTATGATTTTTTTTTGTCAGATTCTTTCATCGAAATATTTTATATAATAATCAATCAACATTTTCAACTAAGGGGGCGGTTTCCTCATAAAATTGTAGATAATGGACTAAAGAGAACCCACATTTTCGGTTAACAATTTTTAAAAGTAAATGTTTGGTATGGTGGTATGGTATAATGTATCATAAAATAATAGGTCCTTATTTTTTGCAAGAGAATCCGCAAAATCTGGAACATACAAATAATTTTAACTAAACAATGAAAATTTAGAGCTTAGAAGAAAATTAGTGTATTAACATGACGGATGTCCTGTGCATTCAACAATTCAAGTCAGAAAATGGCTTGATGTTGACTTTCTCAACACGTGGACCAGCCGCCATGGACCAATAGTTTAGCTTCTACGGTTACCTGACTTGTCTTCATTAGATTACTACATACGGGACATTTAAAATAAAAAGCCTATGTTGATGATTTCACCGACAATGTGTAAAATATGTTTTACTTAGAGGACTACATATTTAATAGTTTTTGCTTTGATTCTGTAAACTGGTGCAGGTTCTTAAGCTGATTATTTCCAGTGTGGCTAAGAAAAGAAGGTTTTCACCCGATGTTAAAATATTGCCCAAGTGTTCTAGTGTGGGCCACCCTACGAGCGACGTGGTTAGCGTCACTGGTGTAACCTGGCTAGCACAGTAAAGATACGGAGAGCTAAAGGGCGTCGAGTTCAAGGCTTGGGCGCCATTGATTACTGAGTGTAATCAAGGAAAATTGAAGATAAAGATAAACCAAAGACAAAAGTTACATATGTACAATAGAACTATATTACGAAATATTATATTACAAAAACAATGAGCTATCACAGCATCAGCGATACTGTATAGCGAAATATGACCAAAATATGTACAAGGTAAACTATATTACAAGATAAACTATATTACATATTGCTCAACAGCAAGATAAACTTGAGGTGTTTACGAGATAAAAAAAACTATATTACAAAAGATACATCTCGTAACTTTACCTGAATACTAAAAAATCATATATTACAAAAGATATGAACATTTACGAGATTTAAACCGAACTATAATACAAAGGTATCTCGCAAACGATCCGACAAACAAACTATATTACAGCATTAGATACACTAAAATATTTTACAAAGATAAGACAATAAAACTTAACTAATAGAAGATATGCTATTTCACTCGAACTTGATATTTATTTGAGCCTACCAGTATATAGCCTCCCCGCTACGTAATGCCAAATACTCAAAAAACGGGACACCCCAAGTTATATAACCATAAAAAAATAATACTAGAACTCATCTCTAGCAAATAAAATACGGGACACCCCAAGTTATATAACCACAAAAGATAATACACATTTCACCGCGCCCCGAACATCCGAATTCCTTTAAATAAATAATCCACATAAGTGATGCGACTTGACGAGTCAAATCTAGGAAATATCAGATCACACGACGCGTATTATGTGCAAATAACTGACGTGTCTAACCATTGAGACACATCTAAAACAAAAGTACTTTGACACAGCGAATTTGCGATACTGGCAAAATTCAAAAAAATATCATGTTATCAAACGACTACGATTACGTTAAGCGTTGAATACAAGAAATCGATACTACGAAGAAATATTTGTTACAGCGAATTTAAGATACAAATAATTACGACGAAATATTTGTAACAACGGATTTAAGATATGAGTGACTACGAATTAATGTGTAGCACTAGATATGCGAAAATAATCCCTTTTACACGTAATAATCAAAGGTACTTATCTTTTATTATGATATCCTGATAAGAGAAATTCCTAAGTATGCCCCTGTCCTCCGATGATAATAGATTATAACCGTTGGGCAGTTAAATGGTTCATGATCTCCATTTTGCTCTAGCGAGATGTCACATGTCGTACCATTCCACTTTGAAGGTTATGAAATCGTAGAGGCGTGCTATGCTCGAATAACATAAATGATTTCTTCGCCCAGGTTTTCGTATGCTTGATAGAAAATCTTAAATAGATGTTGTGTCGAAAATTTCATAATAAAGGTAAACGTAGTATTCTTATCCCATAAAGTTATCAAGAAAACGTAGGTATATAAAAACGTAGTATCAACATAGAACGTAGATAATTTTGCTTAAAGCAAAGGTGTAACATTAAGATCACTTCGACGTTGAAATGAAATTTGTAATTATATAGAAAAACAAGAGAAAGAAAGAAAGAAAGAACCTTATACGTCTATAAGGTTCCTCTCTACCAATATCCCCGTCAGGGTCTTACAAAATTTCTATTACGTCCACCTCGAAGGACGGCTCGAGTGAAAGAGAGCTAATTTAGTCTACGCGGTGTATTGTGACATATGTTTCGGACCGACAGTATTGCGGCTCCGCCCCAAAAAGTAGTTCTCTTTATTTTAGTGAAATATTAATTAGCCAAATGATCTATAATGTTACTGATAGTTCTACGTTTCATGTGGCTATCCGACTTTATTATAAATACTCGACTTAACTTCATTTTTCAGTTAGTATGATTTATTTATTTAATTTAATTTGAATATCATCGAGCGTGCGCTGTTCAACACACCGATGTATAAGCATAAGCTGCTACCAACTTCTCATCTGTTTAGAAATGTTCGTTATAGTACCAGAGCATAGGAGAATAAAATGTTTGATTATTAAAATTTTTCTAATAATTCTTAGAAAATGTAACGAAGGATGCTATTGCGCATTCCGCACGTTACAATATCCCGGAGCCCACATAAAAATATATGTCAAATATATTTTTTTTTTTAAGAGAAAATTTTTTCTAAGAGATTTTCTAAGAAATTTTTTCTAAGAGATTGTTTTTCGAAGAGATTATTTTCGCGTTAGATACATCATATTTCTATCGGATATAACTAAAATACAATATACACTTATAGAGGCAACTTACATAAATAGTAAATACAGAATATACAACATATACAACATAAAGCAGACAATTTGGTCTATTTGCTTAAATTCTTATTCTTACTAAAACTATTTATCAAATTTAAAGAAGGGTTATCAATGGAGATATCGTTGTGCATGGCCTTTATGTCTATTATATAATAATGACCAATAGTCTTCCTTCTAATTCATATATTAGAGGAGAGATTTCACTAGTTATAATGCATTTTAAAACTTAGGAGCCAATTTTAGCTGAAAATTATTTCGAACATCACTCAAAACATAGTTCCTTTTATAAACTACATCTCAGACTTCGAATTCAAGTCTCGTTTCCATAAGTTATAATATTGTTTTTTTTTTTCATTTAAAAACTTAACATCTCATAAAAAAAATTATTTCGTTCATAAACTAATTTTATTTTTTTTATTATTATTATTATTATTATTTTTTCACGTAATGCCTAAACGGTTGATTTTCGGTTCAGTTTATTTTATGTTCAGCTAAGCTAGTCAATGCTAAATTTTGAGGTACCAATTTTTGAAAATTTTCTGTAACTTTACTTAATTGTTGTTTTTGATTAACAGTTTAATCATATTAATCATGTACAGAACAAGTGTGTAACAACATAATATCACTAAGATTTATCAAAATCACTCGTCTTAATATTCTTAGCATTATGAACTGGGCTATTAATTTTATGTCATAGGTGACATTTTATTTTCATTTAATTACCAAACTTATGTTTCGAAATCTAAGTTCAATTTGAATGATCTAAAATTATAAAATGGCGAATATTTGGTACTATTAAACATGTAAAATAGCTTTAAAAGAAGTGTATCCTATAAAACATTGATTAGTTGCATATTAGGTAGAATTTAATTATTTTATTTTCCTATATAAATATAAAGATTATATTTGTTTCTGCACCTCTACCACCTAACTATAAGCATTAAATTTAATTCTTGCAAAAAATAAAGATAATAAACATCAAATAAAGGAAGATGTTTGATATCTCTTATCAACTATAATGAGATTGTCACGGTCCCTGATTTCACCATCGACCATCAAAGTTTTTATGTATTTATATCTTTATAAATTATAAACGATGTTTTATAGAGATTTTTATACATACACTGAAATATCTAGCAGTAAGCTTAAAATGACAGTTTTTAATAGGCAACAAAATAATTTAAATGATAAATTAAATGGTTAACTGTATGAACGTGATTAATATTAACTATATTTAGTTCTAATGAATCTTCTTTCTATAGATACTCTATTATTTGAATGACTAAGAGACTTTGTGTCTGAAAATTTTCAGCACTTGAAATTTGAAATGATACAGCAAAATTTATTATATTTCCATGGGTACCTATGTTTTGAGATATTCTTTGCTATACATGACCAAATAATAACATGACTTGAGTCATAAGTTCAAAAATATACTTGCAAATTAGCTAATTGTTAATTTAACATTGAAAATTTATTTAAACAGTTATGTACATGTAACAATTTAGTTTTAATCCTTTTGTAATCAGGATACTGAATATTAGAATAAAATTTAGACGTCATACCCTCTAATATACTCATTTTTTTCTACAAATTGAAGTTTCCTCGTCTTCTAAGAATTGATTTTTTACAGTTATACTCCCATGAACGATAGCTCCTCTGATCCTTAGTTCATAGTCCAATTCATCTGAGTGTAAGTAAGTAATTTACCTCCATATTGCATAACAATAGAATTCTCACTGAAACACAATTTCAAAGTATCGATTAGAATACATCAGACGATTAACTAAATCGTTAGTAAATAAAGGAAATTTTAAAATTATAGCATTAATAAACTAATAGTAAATGTTAAAACAATATTTACAACGTACTAAAGTTAAGAAAAATACTTAGAAAAATAGCAAAACATAAAAGACAACAGATAATAGATAAACAGTAAAAGATAAAGATAGCAGACAAATAGTAAAAGATAGATAACGAAAATTTTCCTTGAACTCTCTACTCCTTTAAAGTAATCAAGCCCCGCGTTGAAAAGGCGCTACTTTGTGTGGCTAAGAAAAGAAGGTTTTCACCCGATGTTAAAATATTGCCCAAGTGTTCTAGTGTGGGCCACCCTACGAGCGACGTGGTTAGCGTCACTGGTGTAACCTGGCTAGCACAGTAAAGATACGGAGAGCTAAAGGGCGTCGAGTTCAAGGCTTGGGCGCCATTGATTACTGAGTGTAATCAAGGAAAATTGAAGATAAAGATAAACCAAAGACAAAAGTTACATATGTACAATAGAACTATATTACGAAATATTATATTACAAAAACAATGAGCTATCACAGCATCAGCGATACTGTATAGCGAAATATGACCAAAATATGTACAAGGTAAACTATATTACAAGATAAACTATATTACATATTGCTCAACAGCAAGATAAACTTGAGGTGTTTACGAGATAAAAAAAACTATATTACAAAAGATACATCTCGTAACTTTACCTGAATACTAAAAAATCATATATTACAAAAGATATGAACATTTACGAGATTTAAACCGAACTATAATACAAAGGTATCTCGCAAACGATCCGACAAACAAACTATATTACAGCATTAGATACACTAAAATATTTTACAAAGATAAGACAATAAAACTTAACTAATAGAAGATATGCTATTTCACTCGAACTTGATATTTATTTGAGCCTACCAGTATATAGCCTCCCCGCTACGTAATGCCAAATACTCAAAAAACGGGACACCCCAAGTTATATAACCATAAAAAAATAATACTAGAACTCATCTCTAGCAAATAAAATACGGGACACCCCAAGTTATATAACCACAAAAGATAATACACATTTCACCGCGCCCCGAACATCCGAATTCCTTTAAATAAATAATCCACATAAGTGATGCGACTTGACGAGTCAAATCTAGGAAATATCAGATCACACGACGCGTATTATGTGCAAATAACTGACGTGTCTAACCATTGAGACACATCTAAAACAAAAGTACTTTGACACAGCGAATTTGCGATACTGGCAAAATTCAAAAAAATATCATGTTATCAAACGACTACGATTACGTTAAGCGTTGAATACAAGAAATCGATACTACGAAGAAATATTTGTTACAGCGAATTTAAGATACAAATAATTACGACGAAATATTTGTAACAACGGATTTAAGATATGAGTGACTACGAATTAATGTGTAGCACTAGATATGCGAAAATAATCCCTTTTACACGTAATAATCAAAGGTACTTATCTTTTATTATGATATCCTGATAAGAGAAATTCCTAAGTATGCCCCTGTCCTCCGATGATAATAGATTATAACCGTTGGGCAGTTAAATGGTTCATGATCTCCATTTTGCTCTAGCGAGATGTCACATGTCGTACCATTCCACTTTGAAGGTTATGAAATCGTAGAGACGTGCTATGCTCGAATAACATAAATGATTTCTTCGCCCAGGTTTTCGTATGCTTGATAGAAAATCTTAAATAGATGTTGTGTCGAAAATTTCATAATAAAGGTAAACGTAGTATTCTTATCCCATAAAGTTATCAAGAAAACGTAGGTATATAAAAACGTAGTATCAACATAGAACGTAGATAATTTTGCTTAAAGCAAAGGTGTAACATTAAGATCACTTCGACGTTGAAATGAAATTTGTAATTATATAGAAAAACAAGAGAAAGAAAGAAAGAAAGAACCTTATACGTCTATAAGGTTCCTCTCTACCAATATCCCCGTCAGGGTTTTACAAAATTTCTATTACGTCCACCTCGAAGGACGGCTCGAGTGAAAGAGAGCTAATTTAGTCTACGCGGTGTATTGTGACATATGTTTCGGACCGACAGTATTGCGGCTCCGCCCCAAAAAGTAGTTCTCTTTATTTTAGTGAAATATTAATTAGCCAAATGATCTATAATGTTACTGATAGTTCTACGTTTCATGTGGCTATCCGACTTTATTATAAATACTCGACTTAACTTCATTTTTCAGTTAGTATGATTTATTTATTTAATTTAATTTGAATATCATCGAGCGTGCGCTGTTCAACACACCGATGTATAAGCATAAGCTGCTACCAACTTCTCATCTGTTTAGAAATGTTCGTTATAGTACCAGAGCATAGGAGAATAAAATGTTTGATTATTAAAATTTTTCTAATAATTCTTAGAAAATGTAACGAAGGATGCTATTGCGCATTCCGCACGTTACACCAGTTCTAGATTGTTATTTTTTACTTTCATGTTTTTCTTGTCTAGAGAAGATCATATGTTAATAATTTAATGTAAAGGGTTGAATCATTTTGTATAGTTATTGCCTTCTTAAAATAAAATAATTACAAAATCACGGCGTCTACTTTATGTGACATACGATTATTGTTCATTTTTAACTAAACCCCGCATTTCAGAATTCCTTGAGTTTTAAGCAATTGTGTTAAAAAAGTTTCCAAAAATAAACAAAAATTAAAGGCACTTTGTTTAATACAAATGTTACAATTTGCACAATTTTTAACACCCTCTATGTTTTATTACAAATTTGAGCTCTCTTCATGACTTTTCAGAATAAGCAAATCATTTTATAAAGAAAAATATGTTCTCGAAATACCACGAATAAGATAGTTTACAAACTAGAATGCGCTATTTCATTCGGACACACACTGTATACACCAAGTCCCAAGTTTCTGGACTCTTACCAGCTTGCTTTACTTAATTTGCCCTATTTGCCCCTCTGTTCCCCCAACCGTTCAATGGAATAAGTTCAAAATATAATTTAATTTCAGATTTCGTTTTAATATATACGTGGACCACGAGTCAATATCTGAATCCGCTTCAGAGTAATTGTGCATACAAAAAAATGTTACAGAACGACCGACTGACCGACCGACGGACTGGCACAAATTATGTTTTCGCTCAAATATAAAATCTCGACGTGTCATGAGATTTTTTTTTACGTTTACTGTATCTCCACTAGACCCATAGATATGGAAGTAATAATTGAGGAGCGCGAAGATGAGATCAGAACATCACCAAGACTTTTAAAATATTTTTCTACTATCCATGGTTAATAAGTTACTGAATCGTAAAGTTGAAGTAGTGTAAGTAATTGAGGTCAAATTTAATAGCGAATTATAACAGTATCATTTAATGACATTGTTGAAGTTTTCAATTAACAAATACTTTTCTTTGTGGAAAAACATAATCCTGTTTGTTTCATCGATTGTAAACTATTTTTTTACGAAAAAATCGACCGTTTTCTTAGAAATATTTGTCTATAAAAATATCGTAGAAAATATAGTTGTTACTCAAAGTACTCTCTCCCCCTCAAAATGTAGGGCGTTTTCCGTTAAGGATAATTCATTTCTAAATTTGCAAATGGACGCATTTACGACTAAAATTAAAGACATGCATTTACTATGTACTATGTAAACTATCAATAATGAACTAATACTCCATTACTAGGAGTGTTTTTTGGTTCTAGCTAATGATTTTGGAGGCGTACGATTTTTTTTGTCAGATTCTTTCATCGAAATATTTTATATAATAATCAATCAACATTTTCAACTAAGGGAGTGGTTTCCTCATAAAATTGTAGATAATGGACTAAAGAGAACCCACATTTTCGGTTAATAACTAAGTCAACAATTTTTAAAAGTAAATGTTTGGTATGTGTTATGGTATAATGTATCATAAAATAATAGGTCCTTATTTTTTGCAAGAGAATCCGCAAAATCTGGAACATACAAATAATTTTAACTAAACAATGAAAATTTAGAGCTTAGAAGAAAATTAGTGTATCAACATGACGGATGTCCTGTGCATTCAACAATTCAAGTCAGAAAATGGCTTGATGTTGACTTTCTCAACACGTGGACCAGCCGCCATGGACCAATAGTTTAGCTTCTACGGTTACCTGACTTGTCTTCATTAGATTACTTCATACGGGACATTTAAAATAAAAAGCCTATGTTGATGATTTCACCGACAACGTGTAAAATATGTTTTACTTAAGGGACTACATATTTAATAGTTTTTGCTTTGATTCTGTAAATTGGTGCAGGTCCTTAAGCTGATTATTTCCAGTTTTAGATTGTTATTTTTTACTTTCATGTTTTTCTTGTCTAGAGAGGATCATATGTTAATAATTTAATGTAAAGGGTTGAATCATTTTGTATAGTTATTGCCTTCTTAAAATAAAATAATTACAAAATCACGGCGTCTACTTTATGTGACACGATTATTGTTCATTTTTAACTAAACCCCGCATTTCAGAATTCCTTGAGTTTTAAACAATTGTGTTAAAAGTTTCCAAAAATAAATAAAAATTAAAGGCACTTTGTTTAATACTAATGTTACAATTTGCACAATTTTTAACACCCTGTACGTTTTAATACAAATTTGAGCTCTCTTCGTGACTTTTCTTAATAAGCAAATCATTTTATAAAGAAAAATATGTTTTCGAAATACCACGAATAAGATAGTTTACAAACTAGAGTGCGGTATTTCATTCGGACACACGCTGTATACACCAAGTCCCAAGTTTCTGGACTCTTACCAGCTTGCTTTACTTAATTATCCCTATTTGCCCCTCTGTTCCCCCAACCGTTCAACGGAATAAGTTCAAAATCTAATTTAGTTTCAGATTTCGTTTTAATATATATGTGGACCACGAGTCAATATCTGAATCCGCTTCAGAGTAATTGTGCATACAAAAAAATGTTACAGAACGACCGACAGACAGACCGACGGACTGGCACAAATTATGTTTTCGCACAAATATAAAATCTCGACGTGTCATGAGAATTTTTTTTACGTTTACTGTACCTCCACTAGACCCATAGATATGGAAGTAATAATTGAGTAGCGCGAAGATGAGATCAGAACATCACCAAGACTTTTAAAATATTTTTCTACTATCCGTGGTTAATAAGTTACTGAATCGTAAAGTTGAAGTAGTGTAAGTAATTGAGGTCAAATTTAATAGCGAATTATAACAGTATCATTTAATGAAATTGTTGAAGTTTTCAATTAACAAATACTTTTCTTTGTGGAAAAACATAATCCTGTTTGTTTTATCGATTGTAAACTAATTTTTTACGAAAACATCGACCGTTTTCTTAGAAATATTTGTCTATAAAAATATCATAGAAAATATAGTTGTTACTTACTCAAAGTACTCTCTCCCCCTCAAAATGTAGGGCGTTTTCCGTTAAGGATAATTCATTTCTAAATTTGCAAATGGACGCATTTACGACTAAAATTAAAGACATGAATTTGCTATGTACTATGTAAACTATCAATAATGAACTAATGCTCCAGTCAAAATGAACTTTTGTACGAGACATGTTTCATAATTTTAAACAAAATGTCAAAAGTTCTCGATGATACTACAAAAGATTAAAATTTTACAATGTAATGAGGCATTTATAAATATATGTCACATTACTAGATTTCTGTTGACCCAGCACTTTGGCACACGTATCTAATGTTAAATCGCCGATGTACTCGAAGTCTGCACGTGCACATCCAAAGTTGCACACGCTCCTAATGGGTCACATGTAGATGATTTCGGTTATAAAAACGCGACCAAATTCAAGACAAATGAGTGCTCTTCTGGCGAATATAGGTTGACCAGTTGACTCCTGCAGCGTGCTGAGCTGGGACCTACCTGTGTTACTTGTTATTTATCCGACGACGGTACGCGGAAAAGGGTACCCAACGCATGCTATCGACGCCACGATGAATCACCGCAACGTTGCCAACATTACACTCTCGTCCACTTCGAGGACATTTACGAAACGATTAATTCACATAAAAGATACGGAAACATATATGTTATGTAACACTGCCATGATCTACCTGCAATTGAGAAAATATACCGTTTTTATTTTTTTTGTATTTGGACTATTTATTTACTAACTGAACTCTGTAATAATATCTCGAAACCAGCTACCCAAGCAAAACACGTTACAACAAGAGACTAAAGGTAAAACAGTATTTTGCACATGTCTCCTAAACTATTACCTTTACGAAAAAGCATTTATTATTAAAATAGTAACTAGGTTCTATAGTTTTTTGTGAAAGTAATACTTTTCAAGGAAATTAGCTGGTGGAGAAATTAGGAGTGAATATCTTCCAAAATCTCTGTATTGCCATCATTGTTCTGGGTTTCTGAATCAACTTCCTCAATATTCATGGCCTCTTCTAAGAAATTCGTAGGATTTATGTCTTTTATCATGTTGTTTTGCTATTCAAACAATGAAGCAATGCAATCCAATTTTCCTGCAGTCATACTTTGACCCATAGCCTTTGGAAACAATTACAAAATATGCTATTTAGTAGAATATCAGAAGCAGGTGATAACAACAAATGTTCTTAAAAGCGAATTATTTTTTGCTTGTATGTAATTGTAATAAAACATATTCTCTATAGGAATTGGCAAACAGCAGAAATATCTGAAATTCAGAGCTCAAGATTAAGGGCGAAAAACGTTTCAAAGGGTAAAGATTTCCAAGAGATAGAGTGATAGATGCAATTTTTTTTTGTGTCTCTTTAATGTAATTTTTTTATATAAAATTTGTAAATAAATTCTGTTTTGGGCATTTCTGTTCCTTAACACAACCAGATGTGGGTTGTTGATCATTGCAACTTCACACGGTTATTTATCCGAAATGGATACTTCCTACGTGAGGAAGTAATAGAAGAACCTCTAGAAATTGTCCTTAATTACAGATTTGATATTAACGGTTTTTACCGTAAAGTTAATAGTTTCGGTGATATTTGTAAAAAACTATCTTCTTCCAGCGTTGACCTCTTTGATCCTCTCATAGAGCTTTAATGGTATCGTTAAGGAGTTTTGACATTTTGTTGAAAATGTCGAAAACATGTTTAATAGCAAACTTCAGCTGGGTGGCAATTTTTATTCAGATTGGGTATTTTTTAAATCTAGTTTGACTGGAGTATAATGTAAGATTGTAGTTTAAAACTTACCAGTAAATAATTAACCATTAGCAGCCGTAACATTAAGGACTTATTATTCAACTACGAAAAGTCGGGGGTAAAAAATTATATGATACCATTTTGACCTTTTCCACGCGTTCCTGAATTGTTAACATGAAGTGATATGCATTTATATCACAAACCACTATGACCTTTATGATATCTTCTAGTAATTATAATAAAAATGGAAATTAAAAACTTTATAAATGGGCTTAGTGCTAAATTTTTTAATCACTTCGATATTTTGCAAGAATTCAAAACTATGTTGAGTGGTAGGCGTGAATGTTCTGCTATTATGCAATCATGCATATTTTCACCTGCTGCCTTCATGCAAATAGGGACGAACCCATCTCGCTGAAACGAGCTAACAGCAAAAATGAACAGACTTTCGATACACCCACGCCGAACGTGTTGGTCTGTAATTACACGCCATAGGCTTTTACACGGTCGCTAGGTGACGCGCTTTACATAGGAAAATCTTCTCGAGCCGTCATCCACGAATGAGTACTGCTTATGCTTATAACCGGTACGAAGAATGCCCGTAAATAATGTGTTTTGCACTCATCTCTTCATGTACTTTACATGGTGTGACTATAAAGAGCGAAAGTAATAAGATGTAAAACAGTGCCGTTATATATCATATATATATTTTTTTCATAAAGTTAAAACTGGATATATTATTGGTAAACTTTCCTCTAGTTTAATTAATGGTGGCAATAAAACATCAAGAATTATTTTAATTTAAAAGATGTTTCTTCTACGGGCATAAAGGATTGAATTATATTTCATAAATTACATAAATATTATACCGGGTGTAATTAGTTTCATGTCATTAAAAAAACTGGTAATAGGGACCGACTAGACAAACAAGAAACCTATATGACTTTGTTCTCTAGGGGCACTTTAAAAAAAACTGACCAAGGTTTAACATTTTAATGTTAAGGTAGGAAACATTTGAGAACCACTGTTTTTCAGGGTCAATGGATGTTATAGTTCCGAATATTAGAAATAATAAAAAACTGTAATACACGACTTTTGTTCCCATCGGAAGAAGGGCAGCACTTTGATGGGATTACTTGTACCGAACTTTCTATACCACTAATTATGAAAATGTAAATAATTCCTTCTCTTTCGGCACAACGCAAGCCTAGCAAGACCGCAGGGGTTTAAATAGGATGTGTTTACATGAGTTTTTTAATTTGAAACAAAGTTATTGTAGCTTTTATTGTCGTTTATAAGAATTCATAAAATTTAAAAGTGGTTTATTAACATTTGTAACATTGTGTTAAAAGCTTAAAACATTTGTAATTATTTTATGAAATTGGAAAATGAACAGTTAAACGTCCGAGATACGATAACAGAAAATAGTTGTGTGTTTTAACTTAGGAAAAATCTGATTTTTTTAACGAATTGAGCGCATAATTTTTCCCAATCAGGTATCGAAAATTAAAAATCAAGTTTTTAGTCTCTGTGAAAATCAATGTAAACAATAATAAACAGATCAGAACAAGACAGCGAATACTAATAATAATAATCATACCTTTAATGCCCAATAAGTAATATCCAATAACTGAACAATTCTTTTTAATTTTTCACAAAAATTGTTCGAAATGACCTCCATCTACACGTATACACGTTTCGGCACGTCGAACTAAGGACATACGCACTCCATTCAACACATTTGGTAAATTAGGATCATTTTTCATGGTTTCTATGCACATTAAAATACGTTGTTGCAATGGTTCTAAAGCTCTTCCCCAACAGCTGCATTTCCACCACTTTCTTCATACACCAAGTACATATCCGCGAGCCCTGAATAAGTGCATAATGTCCAAAATCTGCATTTTAAAACCACACTAAACTGTGAATTAACGTTATCAATAAAGAAAACAAAAAGAAAAACTTAGTCCAAAATCCAAAAAGTAACACAAAAAGCACGAACGAGAAGTAGTGGTTTACGTAACCAAGTACTAACGACTTGAACGATAAGTCAATAAAATAAATCTTAACATAAGTGGCACAAAATTCAAAAAGAACAAAAGCAACAGACAAAATCAAGGAACGGGTAGGTCGCGTCGTGTGTACGTTGTTTACGAAGTAAGGACACAAACTGAAATTATTGCTTGAGAATATTACAAGGGAGAGTATAGCACGCGTAATAGGATAATTTGGCCGCGAAGAAGCAAAAAACATGGCGGTGTCCTCTGTCGGTCGCTTTTAACTGCGGCATACTTATTTGCAGATATGTCAGAGTATCATGTGCGACAAGACGCAAGGCAACAAAACCTACCCCAATATGCCAGCAGTTCTCAAACTATGTTATTAAGTATTTTGGAAATTTTTGTTTATTTCTTTTCTCCAAAACTATGAGCTTCAGACCCCATGTTATATAACATGTTTTTGTTTGTCTTGTCATTCCCTACCACTAGTTTTTTTTAATAATATGAAATTAATTACACCCTATATATGTAATGGGCTTGTTCCATGATATTCTTTTTATATGGTTTTAATACTTTTTCATATAGTACTCGATATTCTCATTATGCACTTAAAATTTCGTATTATTAACTTTTTCCGTTCCCGAGCTATAAGGAGTTGAAATTAGTAATAGTTGCAAAAACCGAGCGCTCATTTGTGACGTCACTATACCCAAGTGACGTAAGAAAAGTGGCTTTCTGGGACCTTTTAAATTTCACCTGAAAAGACGAAAAACATGGAATTTTCAAACGCTGGTAACTATATAAATACGTCGAGTGGAAGTTCGTTTTATGTCTCTACGGAAAGGAGAAGGTCGACAATGAATCCTAATCGTAAATTGCAGGGTCAAAATCGAAAATTTGTCTCTACAGGAGTGAGAGAAAATTGTAATTTTTTGACATTTCACCAAATTGTACTCCCCTACTGTCAAGAAGTAAGCAAAACAAACAAAACTTCGAAAACACTTATGATTATAACAACTAAGGAGCGTCAAGTCAATTGAGATTGCCGAGTCTATGCGTATAGTGACGTAGCGCCTAGAAACGCCCCATTTTCGCGAGGTGGAGATTTGTAATAGTTTTTAAGATACTAAACGTGCGAATAGGATTCTGATTTTTTGCAGATCCATTATTTTATACTTGCACTTTCGATTTATAAAATAAAAAATAAATGCCGAACAAGCCCATTCGCTGGAAAGTTCTCTAACCACATACAACATAACATATAGGATACCTTATTTAACTTGACAAAGTTGGTTACTACCCAGCCAAAACAGAACACCATATCAACGTGTAGGTAACACGTTGATATCCATTGTAACTACTTTTTGTCAACTTCAATATTTCAAAAAACCGTGGACAAAAAATGGGCACTATGAGGTATTGTTAATGAACCCAGTAAAATCGTCCAAACAAAATATATAAACATTTAAAAATAAATGTTGTCCAAAATGACATTAAAGATAGACGCAGAAAACGTGAAAGACATGAAAACGACTTTGGGCACCATTTTTCGACGAAAGAACTAAACAAATATTTTTATCGAGAATGCACTCAAAATTAACTTTTAAAAAATTTTCAGAATGCGAACGGAGTAAAATTGCCTTTGGACACCTGCGTTCGAAATTTTTTTTCAAAAATACCCTAAAATGAAGTACCTAAAGTATAGTGGAGAAGAGTGGAGATCAGGATGTAGCGTAGAGCTCAAGTCAAAAAGCAAAATTTCGAAAAAGTTCATGGGGCGGTTCTTGACAGAAAAACCAACAAACAGATTCTTCGGTTCTGTTAGTGGGAGAGCGACCCACTATAACATACCTTAAAAAGAAGAGCCAAATTCAAAGTTGAGGAGACATTTCTCTGTACACAAATTTCATATCAAAAGGCCTTAGAGGGCAGCGCCATTGGGGTCGCTCGTTTGTACGTTTATCCAAGCTGGAAACCTTCGTGTTTCGTGAGTGACTGGTCATACGTTAGTCAGCAGTACACTAACTTGGGACGATTTCAAAGTGGCCTTTATTATATCCCTGGTACTCTTCGTTTCGGATATACAGCGTATTATATATTTGCCTAAAGCTATCACCCTGCATATGGATTTTGACAATTTTCAATATCGAATTTAAAAATAATCTAATAACGTATTTGAACCATGTATTTAGTTTTAAAATAAATCAATTTCAAAAATATTTGGGAGCCTTTCGGCTACAAAAACATCAGTAATTACATAGGTGACTTTAATTGGTGAAAATGTCAACAAACGTCAAAAAAAAATTATTAGAACAAATACAAAAGAGTAACAAGTATACTGAAGTGAAGACACTTAGGACATAACGCATCTAATATTAGCTTAAATAATTGAAAATTATGCTATAAAAACAATTTAATAATAACAATAATAATAATAATAATCGTTTTTATTATAATCCAGAAAAAATATTATAATGCTATAAAGAAACCGTGTACCAAATTTCAAGTGAATATCTCAATTTTATTTTGTCAACCCCCTTAATAATGAAGTGGGAAATTGGGGAGGGGGGTGTAAATTATTATAAAAATATCTGAGGTATTGGCTTCTAGTATATACATCAAGTCCAAAATTCTGTACACTTACCAGCTTGCTTTACTTATTCCCCCCTTAATTACTATTATTTAACCCCGGAATTAACGCAAAATATAATCTAGTTCCAGATGTTGTCATGATACATGTGTACATATGTACCAATTTTCAAGTCAATATCTTAAACCGTTCCTGAGAAAACGTGCGCACAAAGAAAGTTAAACACAGTGTGGATGTGGAAGTAATTAGAGACAAATTGATTACAGGGCAGAGTTCAGTGAATTTGAAATAAATTATCTGCTCTTCCACTCAACCTAGAGAGAAACTAATAATAGTAAATAAATTATTAATTTTTATATACCTACCACAGTTGTATTTTAACTATAAATAGACAGCAAGCCTAGCGTTAGAAGTTTTACTGCAAATTTTTCAGAAATGTAATTTTTTTAAATTGTGTTTTAAATTTTGTATATGGTAGATCTTCAGGAATGTCATTGAAAAGAGAAGCCATACGATATGAGAATCCGCATCGAAATTCGGCAGTTCTGTGTTTTGGGATGGTTATAGTTGTTTGGTGTCTTATATTTAAGTTATATAAGTATGTTCTATATGTAATTCTATTATACAAACAAGCTAACCATTATACTCTTCGCCGACTTGCTGCTCTTTTTGTATAATTGTTGCACATTCTATAGGACACTCATCGCAGTTTTTGTTTTGTAAGTAATATTAGTTTTAGACATTTTTAGTTTATTGATCGAGTTTGTTCTTCCTCTAGCTCACACTAACTTACTGTCTGAATGGGCCTACCCTTTCAGTGGGTGCGACTAATAAAAAATGAACTATATTTAGGAAGAAATTAAAAAATGTGTCGGAAACTTGTCCAGTAGGTTCGATGGATGATTCTCCGTCGTCGATGTCGGCCCAGGCAATAGGAGGGACAGAGGAGGTCCAAAAGGAAAATACACAAATCTCCGACACACACAATTAACGTAGGGTAAATTACTAAATTAATTAAAGAAAAGAAATAATTATAATTCACTTATTCTTATTACTGAAATACCTACTGTAAACATTCAGCGGCGTGAGTAACTATACAGGGTGTTTAACTTAAAAGTCCCCAGGCCATTATCTCTAAAACTAATAAAGATATTTTATTTTTGTAAATGGCAGATGATTG
Source organism: Stenurella melanura (assembly GCA_963583905.1). Classification (NCBI taxonomy): domain Eukaryota; kingdom Metazoa; phylum Arthropoda; class Insecta; order Coleoptera; family Cerambycidae; genus Stenurella; species Stenurella melanura. The sequence goes on along the minus strand of OY757311.1, from coordinate 95,391,449 downwards.
ATACCAAAGAAAGGTTTAAATAACGGTGATTAGAATTTTTCCTCAACAGCACACAGAGATGGCGCTGCGATGCAAAACTATTTTTTGATGGCTGGAACCTTGAAACATAAGTCATGTGATTAAACAGTAATTTGTGAATAATTTTGATGGTATAGAGAATTTACAAAAAACAAGCCGTTTTGGAGTTACATGAGTTTCTTTCATTAATGCCAGTACACGTGAATTTTGATAAATCCCTATAATTTATTTATTATTTATTATAGAATATTGGTTACCAAACACTTTTTTTCAAGATAAGGAAAGTGATATAATACACTATCATAAAATTATGTTTACCACTTCCGGCCAAACCGGAACTAACATGATGAACCAATATCCATATGTTCCTACATATTACATTTTTTTTTCTAATAACGCTTCTAATAAAACGGCTCCCAAAACTTAAAGTCAGTAAGACAACAAAGAAAATACACACTAATTTAGAATGGGCTAAATTTATATTAACAATTCAGTAAAGAACGTAAACAAAAGTTTTATAAACAAACATTTAAAAACTATCGAAATATTATTAAAAATGAAATTAAACTAATTTTTTTCAGTAACTCTTCATTGCAAACTTTTGTAACGTATGTCTATTTATAGCAGCAACACTTGCATATATTTTATTATACAAATCGGCCATATCCTCAATGGGTTCAATGTACACTACACTTTTTAAATACCCCCAAAGGTAAAAATCTAATGGAGTCAAGTCAGGTGATCGTGCTAGCCATCTGACTACTCCATTAGTACCAATCCATCTCTGAGGGTACATTTCATTAAGACAATCTTTGACTAGTACTGAGTTATGGGGTGGTGCACCATCTTGGTGAAACCAAATATTCTCCTGGTTATGAGGGATAGTCTCTAGTAATCCTGGCAATACATTTCTCAAAAATATCTCATATTTTCTTCCATTTAAAGTCCCATGGAATAGATATGGTCCAATAATATATGAATTTAATATTCCACACCACACGTTAACTCCAAAAGTTACCTGATTTCGGGTCATTCTCATCCATCTAGGATTATTTTGTGACCAGTATTGGCAGTTATGCTTACTCACAACTCCGTTGTTGTGAAAACGGCTTTCATCGCTCCAGAGCACATTTTTTAAAAAATTTGGGCATTCTTCAGAAAGAACTGAAAATTCAGCTAGAAAATGTAATCTTCGTTCATAATCACCAGGCCTTAAATGATGGATCAATTTTAATTTGTATGGATGGTATTTATTTGATTTTAATATTCTATGGCACGAAGATATCGACAGATTAGTTTCCGATGCCAATTTCCGGAGAGAACATTGAGGATTGTTGACAACACTATTTAACACAAAGGCTGTATTTTCATCGTTTCTAACTGGCCTATTTCTGTTACGAATAGTTTTCTTAAAACTACCCCAGTTTCTTAAATTTTTAAACAGCATGATAAATGTTTTTTTATCGGGTGTAGGTCTATTTGGAAATCGTAAACAAAACAATCGTTTTGCTTGTCGGGAATTTCTTTTGCATTCACCGTATATTAAAATCATATTTAACTTATCTTCATTGGTGTATCTAACCATTTTTTAAATTAATTTTTTTTTATTGCCTTATTTGGATTAATTTGCTTTGAATTGTTTCTAAGTACACTATTTCTGTTTGAAACTATGATTGAAATGCACCAACTACAAACTTTGTTTAATAACTGTCAAACTTAAAATTAAATCAAAGCCTACTAATATCTCTTAAGTAGATTTTTCATTACCATTCTAAATTAGTATTTTCTTTGTTGTCTTACTTACTTTAAGTTTTGGGAGCCGTTTTATTAGAAGCGTTATTAGAAAAAAAAAAGTAATATGTAGGAACATATGGATATTGGTTCATCATGTTAGTTCCGGTTTGGCCGGAAGTGGTAAACATAATTTTATGATAGTGTATTATATCACTTTCCTTATCTTGAAAAAAAGTGTTTGGTAACCAATATTCTATAATAAATAATAAATAAATTATAGGGATTTATCAAAATTCACGTGTACTGGCATTAATGAAAGAAACTCATGTAACTCCAAAACGGCTCGTTTTTTGTAAATTCTCTATACCATCAAAATTATTCACAAATTATTGTTTAATCACATGACTTATGTTTCAAGGTTCCAGCCATCAAAAAATAGTTTTGCATCGCAGCGCCATCTCTGTGTGTTGTTAAGGAAAAATTCTAATCACCGTTATTTAAACCTTTCTTTGGTATCAATCATCTGCCATTTACAAAAATAAAATATCTTTATTAATTTTAGAGATAATGGCCTGGGGACTTTTAACTGAAACACCCTGTATATCTATTACTCGCTTACTATCATTACTATACGAGTCTCGCTCGACCAACACGCTATTAAAAAACTCGTTTTAGAAACTTCTTAGTACTATAAAAAAAAAGACATATACCTATTTATTTCCAGGAAGGGCGAGTAACCATTCACCTGGCCTTAAAAAATTATTTTCAAACATACCCTAAAGAAAGAAAAGACATCTTTTATAAAAAAATTCACAGATTTCGCAATTCTTGCAACCATCGGGACATGATAACACCATACATAAAACTTAAACTTTTTCCGGACTCGGCTTCGCCTCGTCCGGAAACATCGTTCCGAAACAGCTACGATCCACTCTTGATTGCGACACCGCTGTATTTCAAACTTAAATGAAAACTGGTAACTTGAGCCCCCTGTGATATATGCAACCCATATTATATTTGCATATATCAGCCGTTGCATATACGACAGTCTCACTCGACCGCGACCACAGTAGAGAGAAGATCAGCATTTCGACTCCTCCCCTTTCTTGGTCAAAATTTACAGTGCGCTTGTGCTGCTCCTGGGATACAAATTCTTAATGCGCAGTGAACAGCGGAGGCGTGGTAAGGTTTGTTGACATTATTTCTATAGCAGACGCCATTGTTGTATTTTTGTGTTGTGTAATATACTAATATCCTAGTGTTTGTTTGTAGTTTAGTGACTATTGTAATACTGATTAATATATTACTTTCTGACAATATTTACTTTGTGTTTGTGAGTTTTACAACAATAATTAAAATGGCACGCAAACGTAATTCCAGGAAATGCCCTGAGAGAACCTTCTTTAGATTTAGAAAATAAATAAGTTTTATGCTTATTCTAGGCAGTTACATTTTTGTATACTAAAAGATTATTAAAAAAATATAAGTGCCAACAAATTTAAGTTGTAAATAAAAACAGCTCATAGAACCCTAAAAAGTTTCCAAAACTAAAAATAGATTTCTAAAAATTAAATACTACTTACCTTAATATGAAAAAGAAGAGAATAAGGTATTAGCGGTTATGGCTCAAAATAAGATATATACCTATTAGTACAGGCAATTAATGCAAAATTTTGTAAAAACCTCACAAAAATTATTAAAAGGATCATCTCTGGGTTTTAAGTAGGTAATAACCTGTAGAATGGAATGATGCATTCTTTGCACTTCCAAGTTCCGGGAAAATTTAAAAAAAATTGGAAGAACTTTTTGATGTTCAGTTTTTTTGCTTTAGCGGCTAAAATAATGAAAATACAGAAAAAAGTTTTCAACGAAATTTGTAGCTCGTCTCTTTCTCTACAAATTTTTGTCTTACTTAAGCCGTTTGGGAGATAAATCCAGTTTTCCACTTATAGTTTTAAGCCGCTCCAAAATGCGCGGAAAATCGATAATTCTTACTACTCAGAGCCGCTAAAAAAATAAAAACAACATAAAATGTTGAGAAAAGACTCAGCTATAATGTGGAACTAATCATAAAATTCATCAAAAAAATTATCATAGAGAAAAAAGTGTTAGAAGATGGCTTAGTAAACTTTATACAGTTGATTTATTCATATCTTTGAGTTTTATGTATCCAGCCGATTTCGCCCGTAACAATGGTTGCTTTTTCACTTCATGGATTCGATTCCACTCACTTTAACCTATATTTCTTGAAAATTTCATTGACGAATGTTAAGAAACAAATAAGTTGTATATGTTTTTCTGTATAATTGTGAATTTTCTGAACGTGTATGACAAAGGATCCCGCACCAAATACATGGGAAAATGGATTTCGGTGAAATTCTTTCTAACTGGGGGGAATCAATCCGTTATTTGATGCTGAAAAAAGTTCCCAATACAACTTGGGTCTGAAAATCCCGGTGTCAAAAGTTACAGCTTATGAAAGTCGGCTATTTTCTGCCAATTAACAAGCAAAGTGTAATATGCATGAATCCCTGGAGATATGTTTGATATGTATGTATGTATATATATATATATATATATATATATATATATATATATATATATATATATATATATATATATATATATATATATATATATATATATTGCTGTATATCCACACTGTGGAACACTACCTAAGTGTCGTGTTTGAAATCATAAATAAAATTCACAAATTTGTATGTATTTTAGGAATTAATCATAACAGTTTTACTTTAACGGATCATACAGAAGCAGGAGTATCTGTGGTTTATTTAATTGATTCAAGTTCACTTATTCTCATCGAGTAGGATGCAGAGAATGAAACTTGATATTGAATACGAACAAAATAGTTAAATAAACATAAAATGAAGTTATTTTAGTTTAACAAGGTTATTCTAAATAGTATATAATAAAATATGAACTGATAGAGAATCACAATCTCATTTAAAATGATTTAGAATGAAATTGGAAAACTAAAAAGTAAATTTTATAAAATCTGACATGCATGTCAAAACTTAGGGCTGAAAATCATATTTTGTGTAGAAACAATGTAAATCTACACAAAATGAATATTGAATGAAAGACTATCAACAGTAGTTGCAGTGCAGCGTAATTATTTTAGAAATAGTAAGTCCATATATTACAAAACACTGAATGACATTTTAAGTTTTCAGATATATTCAAATATCATTGCAGAAAGGTGTTTTGTAAATGATATTTCACATCATGCAGAAAGAAAGGACTAATAGTATGATGTTAAATGTTTGTTGGCGTATCAATTCTTGTTTTAGTTTATAATATCAGTATTCTGTCATTATGAAAAACTGCAGTACGTTTTTAGCTACTAGCATTTTGTGTTTATCATTGCTATTCATCTAAATGTATGAATTAGTATTTATTTGAGATTGGAATTGTTAATTGTAGTTATAAGTAGATTTTTAAAAGTATATGTAAAATGTCAATATATTTCGAGTAATTACAAATATTCACTTAATCCTGAAAGGTAGAATAAGAAACTTATCAGGAAAATTAAAGAATTAAAAACAGTATTCAATTAAGATAAAGAACAAACAAAACTGAATAGTTTAAATTTTAAATTAAAATTAAATTTTGAAATATTAGATTACAATTTATTCTTGATATCAATATATCTGGATTGTAATATCCTAACCTTCAAATTATTCACCACTTTTCTTTTCTTTTCAATTTATTTATTTATTCTTGGATGAATATTTTTCGCAGCTCGCTGTTCAGCGGTGTATGATCAACTGATTTGTTATTTTTAGTCGTTTCAATGGGTTAATTTCCAATATTTCAATTGTTTTTTTCTATTTTGATCAGTTGATTAAATATAAGAAGTGAGTATACTTTGAAAGTATTAAGAAGTAGATTATCCGGAAAGCAGATTTAGAAGAGGGAAGTATTTGTTAATTCAGTTAGCAAATTCATATGGTGAAGAAATTTCAAACGTCAATCAAGTGATAGAAATATTTCAAGGAAATCTTGAAAATAAATTGGAGGTTATAAACAAACGTCAATCCAGAAAAGAAGAAGAAGAAGCCTTGAGAGGTTTAAAAAGTCAGTCAAGTGACATAATATTTCAAGGATCATAATAACCAGTTAGAGGTTATAATATAACATTACTCGACTCAAAAGAAAGACAAGGTAAAGCTTTACAATATCAGAAATCCATGGTACAGAAATCCATGGTACATATTTATTTTAAATAAAGGACATATTTATCATTTTAGTTAAGTTAGATTTTGTCATTTAAATTTGTTAATTACATTCCAAGTTCAAATTTGTTAATAAATTAATACTTTGTTCGTTCAATACTGAGTTTGATTTATTTAGATTGTTATCTTGATCAATGAGCATTTATTGAACCGACTTCGTTGGACCCTGAGTAAGAGTCATTCTATAGATTGTAGATGGTCATGCTAATGGTGTTCTATAGTCTATAATATTAACAGCTTTTAAGAAACTGTTTGGCGCTCAATAAAATCATTTCAATTTACTTTCAAAAAGTAAAATTCGAACGTAATAAAAATTAAAATAGATATAGAATATAGAACATTTATGGCTTGTTAACGTGGAGCGATCAGGAAAGCGATTGAATAAATACAACTTGAGAATAGTTTATCATTTCAAGCATACATTTGAAAGATAATAGAACGAATAACTTATTTTGATAGTTTTGACAACAAGGCATTGTAAAATTAAAAACAAATATAATTTATATGAGGTTAAAGTCAGGTAAGACAACAATGAATCAAGAAGAAACTACACCAGGTACATCCACAGTTCCACAAACACAAGCTGGTGACACAAACACACAACCAGACACAAACATGTTCCAGAAGATCATGGAAATGATGGGTGGAATGAAGGTACAAATGGTACAGAATAACCAAACTTTGGAAGAAAACATTGGCAACATTAAGGTACAGATGAATCAAAATAACCAAACTTTAAAAGAAGACATTAGTCAAAATAACCAGCGACTGGAAGAAAAAATGGGCAACATAAATACACAAATGGTACAGAATAACCAAACTTTGGAAGCGAACATGAATCAAAATAACCAGCGACTAGAAGAAAATATGGACAAAAATAACCAGCGACTAGAAGAAAATATTAACAAAAATATGCAAAAGCTGGAAGAGAGCAATATAGAAGTAAGAAATAAGATTGAAAATCTAGAGAATAAATGGGAGAGAATGGGAGAATCAATCAATGAAGAAATAAGTGTTAAGGTGAATGAGGCAGCAAAAGAAATAAGAGAGGAAGTAGTAACTATGTTTGAAGATGGAATGACTGCAGTAGATAGCAGAATGAAGAAACAGGAGGATAAATACGATAGCAAAATAAAAGAACAGGATAGCAAGATAGAACAGAACACGAAGTTGTTGAAGGATACCACACGTACACAATTAACACAATTACCCACACATACTTACACATGCAACAAAACACCATTTTATTTTAACGGAGATAACCGCATACACCCTAAAATTTTCATTTCACGTTTGAAGCAACACATGGAAACACAACACGTAAATGCAAACTTAAAAGCAAACATACAAGACATGTTAAAGGGAGAAGCGGAAATCTGGTATTCAGTTATAATGGACAGGTTCGAGACTATAGAGGAATTTGAAGCTCTAGTCTTAAAACAATATTGGAGTGATTACACTCAGTTGAAAATAAGACAAGATCTATTTAATGGTAACTATGTAGAAAATAAAGGTATTTCTAGGGAAAATTATGTACTTAGAAAAGTATACAATATTAGACATCTAGAACCAAAATTCACAGAAAGTGAAATGGTCAGATATTTAGCTAGGCATTTTTCAGGGGATATCCAGAATGTTATTATTACGCAAAGAATTGCAAAATTAGATGATTTGATTGATTATTTAAGAGAATTAGATGATTATCATCAGAGTTTTGATAGGAAGTCTAGTCAGAATAGGGAAAATAATAGTAGATATTATAATAAGTGGGGTTATGATCAGAATAGGAATGAGAATGATAGAAGAGAAAGACAAGGTTATGGTCAATATGATAGGAAGGAAAAGCAAGGTTATGGTCGTCAATATGACAATGATAGAAAGGAACGAGGGGGTTATGAGAAACGTCAATATGACAATGATAGGAATGAAAAGCAGGGTTATGAGAAACGTCAATATGACAATGATAGGAATGAAAAGCAGGGTTATGAGAAACGTCAATATGACAATGATAGAAAGGAACGAGGAGGTTATGGTCAATATAAATATGACAATTATAGGAATGAAAAGCAGGGTGTTGAGAAACGTCATTATGATAATGATTGCAGAGAGAGAGGGGGTTATGTTAAAAATAATGAGTCATATGCACAAGTTGCTAATATCAATATTCAAAGGGGAAATAGAGTAGATGAAAACACGCACTCTAATATAAATAAAATAGAAACAGCACAAGTAAATGATAGAAATAGAAATCAGGATTTTTAGATAAAGTTGTTTTAAATGTAGGTAATAATTGTAAAAAAATAGGCGACTGTATAGAAAATGATGTTATATTGGGAGACGACATCTTATCAGAAAAAAAGGCAAATATTGTATTAGGAGAAAGAATCCTAAAAGTAGAAGGTGAAAGAATACCTTTCTGTAGTGTTAATGAATTGAATGGCAATGATGCCGAAATAATTAATGTATCAAATGGCATAGAGTCCAATAATGATAATGAATTTTGCGGTGAGCATATAGTGGGAACCACATGTGTTCAAATAAATAATGATAAGAAGCCTGAAACCTTTCTGATAAGTCGTTACTCCAGATATGATAGAATTTTTAAAAATTTGTCTCAAAAATACAAAAATTCAATTGATTATGAACCTACAATAGCAAAAGGCTATGCGCAACAACTTGAAGTAGGTAATAGTTTAAATGAAAACGAAAACGTTTTAAAATATAATGAGGAATCATTACCGGGAAGTTGTCACATGGGAATAATTTATCCATATGATCCAGGATAGATTACTCTTAAGTTATCCAAATGATCCTGAGTAGATCACTTTTAAGTTGTAAATAAACTTTGACAGTGTGAATGTCACATCATGTTGTTAAAACTAACAAAATTTTCACATGTCAAAATTCTATTAGTATAGGGGGTTTTATGCTGTATATCCACACTGTGGAACACTACCTAAGTGTCGTGTTTGAAATCATAAATAAAATTCACAAATTTGTCTGTATTTTAGGAATTAATCATAACAGTTTTACTTTAACGGATCATACAGAAGCAGGAGTATCTGTGGTTTATTTAATTGATTCAAGTTCACTTATTCTCATCGAGTAGGATGCAGAGAATGAAACTTGATATTGAATACGAACAAAATAGTTAAATAAACATAAAATGAAGTTATTTTAGTTTAACAAGGTTATTCTAAATAGTATATAATAAAATATGAACTGATAGAGAATCACAATCTCATTTAAAATGATTTAGAATGAAATTGGAAAACAAAAAAGTAAATTTTATAAAATCTGATATGCATGTCAAAACTTAGGGCTGAAAATCATATTTTGTGTAGAAACAATGTAAATCTACACAAAATGAATATTGAATGAAAGACTATCAACAGTAGTTGCAGTGCAGCGTAATTATTTTAGAAATAGTAAGTCCATATATTACAAAACACTGAATGACATTTTAAGTTTTCAGATATATTCAAATATCATTGCAGAAAGGTGTTTTGTAAATGATATTTCACATCATGCAGAAAGAAAGGACTAATAGTATGATGTTAAATGTTTGTTGGCGTATCAATTCTTGTTTTAGTTTATAATATCAGTATTCTGTCATTATGAAAAACTGCAGTACGTTTTTAGCTACTAGCATTTTGTGTTTATCATTGCTATTCATCTAAATGTATGAATTAGTATTTATTTGAGATTGGAATTGTTAATTGTAGTTATAAGTAGATTTTTAAAAGTATATGTAAAATGTCAATATATTTCGAGTAATTACAAATATTCACTTAATCCTGAAAGGTAGAATAAGAAACTTATCAGGAAAATTAAAGAATTAAAAACAGTATTCAATTAAGATAAAGAACAAACAAAACTGAATAGTTTAAATTTTAAATTAAAATTAAATTTTGAAATATTAGATCAAAATAGAAAAAAACAATTGAAATATTGGAAATTAACCCATTGAAACGACTAAAAATAACAAATCAGTTGATCATACACCGCTGAACAGCGAGCTGCGAAAAATATTCATCCAAGAATAAATAAATAAATTGAAAAGAAAAGAAAAGTGGTGAATAATTTGAAGGTTAGGATATTACAATCCAGATATATTGATATCAAGAATAAATTGTAAAAGTTGATTAAATATAAGAAGTGAGTATACTTTGAAAGTATTAAGAAGTAGATTATCCGGAAAGCAGATTTAGAAGAGGGAAGTATTTGTTAATTCAGTTAGCAAATTCATATGGTGAAGAAATTTCAAACGTCAATCAAGTGATAGAAATATTTCAAGGAAATCTTGAAAATAAATTGGAGGTTATAAACAAACGTCAATCCAGAAAAGAAGAAGAAGAAGCCTTGAGAGGTTTAAAAAGTCAGTCAAGTGACATAATATTTCAAGGATCATAATAACCAGTTAGAGGTTATAATATAACATTACTCGACTCAAAAGAAAGACAAGGTAAAGCTTTACAATATCAGAAATCCATGGTACAGAAATCCATGGTACATATTTATTTTAAATAAAGGACATATTTATCATTTTAGTTAAGTTAGATTTTGTCATTTAAATTTGTTAATTACATTCCAAGTTCAAATTTGTTAATAAATTAATACTTTGTTCGTTCAATACTGAGTTTTGATTTATTTAGATTGTTATCTTGATCAATGAGCATTTATTGAACCGACTTCGTTGGACCCTGAGTAAGAGTCATTCTATAGATTGTAGATGGTCATGCTAATGGTGTTCTATAGTCTATAATATTAACAGCTTTTAAGAAACTGTTTGGCGCTCAATAAAATCATTTCAATTTACTTTCAAAAAGTAAAATTCGAACGTAATAAAAATTAAAATAGATATAGAATATAGAACAATATATATATATATATATATATATATATATATATGAAGTGTTGGTGTTCTTCCGGGTGTTTTCCCGTGTAGTTGGTAGGCTCCTGTGGGAGCCACGCTTGTCTGAACGACGTTTCGGCGGAATCTCATCTGCCATCCTCAGGTTCTAGCTGGAAGCTGCCAATTGCTGCTCCTGCTGCCGCCGCTACTGCTGCTGCTGCTGCTGCTGCCGGTGCTACTGCTGCTCCTCGTTGCTCGAACTGAACTGAGTTCGAGCAACGAGGAGCAGCAGTAGCACCGGCAGCAGCAGCAGCAATAGGCAGCTTCCAGCTAGAACCTGAGGATGGCAGATGAGATTCCGCCGAAACGTCGTTCAGACAAGCGTGGCTCCCACAGGAGCCTACCAACTACACGGGAAAACACCCGGAAAAACACCAACACTTCATTTAACACCCGTGAAAACCTAAGAAACAACATATATATATGTATGTACATATAATAGGAAGGAGTGTATTATCTACCCTTAAACGGCCCTTTTCAGGGCCACACGATGTGCGAAATCCGACCGCGCAACCTCCTCGTGGTGCACATTGGGTAATGCTCTAATGCCGGCGGTACCAAGGTGTTTTCGATGTATATATCGCCGGGTTGTAAGAAGAGAGAATGGACTTATTTTTATGGGATAAAAACGTTTTTGTATTTTTATCTTATTGATTTTTTTCAGGAGTGCAGGTATACATTGCACTTTGCTTGTTAATTGGCAGAAAATAGCCGATTTTCATAAGCTGTAACTTTTGACACCGGGATTTTCAGACCCAAGTTGTATTGGGAACTTTTTTCAGTATCAAATAACGGATTGATTCCCCCCAGTTAGAAAGAATTTCACCGAAATCCATTTTCCCATCTATTTGGTGCGGGGTCCTTTAAAAAGTAGTGCACGCATTTAAAAAACTCTAAAGTCATTCGAAAGAATATGTTTTATTGTACTTATAATCCGAAAATTAGGACTGTGCTATTATTATTAATAATAGCGAATTGAACTCCAAAATTTGGAGGTGATTGATCGATGAGAAATATGCCCTCAACTTTGATCGCAAGGCATATTTTTCCAACAAAAGCAATTGTAATAAAATGTTAATTTGATTAATATATCATTATATAAGAATACATAAGCAAAATGAATTATCATTCTAACGACTCCCGGGAAAGATATGAATAAATCTGTGGATCAACTGTGCAAAGTTTACTAAGCCATCTTCAGACACTTTTTATCTATGATAATTTTTTTTATGAATTTTGTGATTAGTTCCATATTAAAGCTGAGCCTCTTCTCTACATTTTATGTTATATTCATATTTTTAGGGGCTCTGCATAGTAAGAATTATCGATCGATGAGCCCGGTCGTACGAAACTCCCAGAGAATTCCCATTTTTCGCGCATTTCGAAGCGGCTTAAACTATAAATGGAAAATTCGATTTATCTTCTAAACGACATAAGGTGGCCATTCCCTAGAAATAGACATCCGATAGGAAAATATTTATTATTTTTGCCCATAACTTTTTTTTCTTAGTACGTATATTTAAAAAAAATATAAGAGTACCTAAGTAGAACTATAACAAGACTATTACTATGAATTTTCACTCAATAATTTCAGTGGTTTGCAAAATAGCTCGATTTAAAACGACGTAATAGGAAGATTAACGCAATTTTTAAATTTAAATCGAGCTATTTTGCAAACCACTAAAATTATTGAGTGAAAATTCATAGTAATAGTCTTGTTATGATTCTACTTAGGTCCTCTTATAGTTTTTTTTAAATATACGTACTAAGAGAAAAAAGTTATAGCTAAAAATAGTAAATATTTCCCTATCGGATGTCTCTTTCTAGGGAATGGCCACCTTAAGTAAGACAAAAATTTGTAAAGACCTTTTTTGTAGAGAAAGAGACGAGCTACAACTTTCGTTGGGAACTTTTTTTCTATTTTCATTATTTTAGCCGTTAGAGTTTTGCTCTAACGGCTAAATCAAAACGTTTTTCCCAATTTTTTTGAATTTTCCCGGAATTTGGAAATGCAAAGAATGCATCATCTCATTCTCCAGGCTATTACCTACTTAAATCCCAGAGATGATCCTTTTATTAATTTTTGTTACCCTAAATGGCTAATGTGCCTGTACTATATCTGTTTGCTTATAAAATAATTAAACTTATTATGACCATAGCATATTGATATTTTTTAGTGGAAGTATTTAAGCTATAGATTTAATACTATGCCTACTATATCAGTGATTAAAGTACACACCTACCCCATATATACATATTATATGTATTATTTTTATATTTTAGGTGTTTATTATGGAAAGCAAATGTAAAAAATCCAGATTTGAATAATTACAATTGAGGATACTGTTATGAACATTTTAGAATATGTAGTTTACATTTTGAGTATCGCCTAAAAAGAGACACAGTTCCATTTATATTTGAGATCGACAGTGTTTTATACGAGGGACAAAGAAACAGTTCTGATGATAATTCTACAGGAGATGTTGAAGATATAGATATTTATATATTTTGTAATTCTCTTACGACATACTTATTATGTACTTTTTCCAATTTCAGAATTATTATAACAAGTAACATTAATGGATAGAACACCTGCTAGTACTTCAAAAGATATTAATGTTCTTGATTCTCCTGGTCCCTCAACATGTTATCCCAGGAGATTATCTTTTGAAGATGAACATGAAGCTTTTGGTATGTATAGAATATTTATATGTATCATAACAGCACCAAATAGAATAACATGTAGGCTGTAAGTGATTAATGCGGTCTAAGTTTTAGAGTGCTTATTTCCAGAAGATATCACATTACTTTCATCTAGATCATCACCAAAGACTTCACAGTAATATTGTTAACTTTGAATATCTGTAATTGTTTTATAGAGGACCTTAACTGCCGACATGAATTAAAAACGTTTCCACAAAAATACAAATCTGAATATATATGTGTATTGTACCTAGAAATATTTAAAAACTCCACTAATTTTTTATTTTATTATTTTGGTAACGAGGCAGGTGCGGAAATGATTGACTTTGAACGTCCTACAAGTCCGACAGATCAGGAAGACTTACAACTAGAATTAGCAGTCCAAAAACCCAACATTACATTAAGTTTCTAAATTTTTCGATGACAATTATACAGCGACTATCAACCTTCATGAATATCCAAATGATTCTTTAACATCCAGTGATGGAATGATAAAATGCCAACAGTTTGTTTCTGTCGGAATTTGTTAGATAACGAATTATTTCTTTGTATCAATGTTTGTAGGTTATTGTTACGTGTTTCCGCCACTAGGAAACACCCTGTATGAATCCGTGGGTTTTTAAAACAATTTCAAAAAAAGAAAAACACTTTATTTAATAATTTACTGATTACACAATAAGTAACAATACTTCTAACCTCACGTTCGCTACTAAATTTCACTTTTAATAGAACTTCTCCCCCTTCCGCCGGTAATCGCGCCTTATATACTCTGAAATTGCCTCCAGATTCCTCCAGAACACAATAGAAAATCTTCTCCTACCACACTCTAGAAAACTCTATCTCTTTCTTCAAGTTTCCAGTCACTACTAGGCATAGGAGTATCATAGGGGGGTGTAATGCATAACACTGCTCCCTCCTTAAGCCTGATCGTCCCGGTGAGGCAATTCAGAATCATCAGTGTATTTCGCCAGTCTATCCAAATGCACGATCTTCATCTTGGAATTTTTGCTTCGTTGAATCCGATAGACGACGTCAGTAATTCGGGTAATAATAGTATACGGTCCATCCCAAGGTGGTTGAAGTTTCGGTGACCTTCCTTTCTTTCGCTGTGGGTTGTACAGCCAAACCAGATCTCCTGCCTTAAACCCTTCTGAACTACCCTTACGGTCATATCGAGCCTTCATTCCGTCACTGGTTATGGTGATTTGGTCTCTAACTAGCTCATGGATATTTCTTAGCCGTACACTCACTTCATCTACATAGCTGTTCCCAGGAAGCCGTTGTCCACCTGGTGCTTCAAGCATCAAGTCACATGGCAGTCTGATCTCATGTCCCAATACTACACGAGCCGTAGATAGCAGCTCTATATGCCATGAGGAAGAATGGTATGTGTAGATCCCAGTCACTTTGATTCTTATGAACGACTTTAGAGAGGTGTTCTTTCATAGTCTTGTTATGTCACTCCACCATTCCATCTGATTGCGGGTGAAGGGCTGTTGTCCGTGTCTTGTGTATTTTCAATACCTTGCAGATTTGCTGAAACACCCCTGACTCAAAGTTTCTTCCTTGATCTGAATCCAGCTCCAGGGGTACACCAAACCGACATACCAAGTTATTTACCAAGACTTTGGCGACAGTGACCGCTTTCTGGTTCGGAATCGCGTAGGCTTCCGGCCACTTACTAAAATAGTCCATGGCAACCAGTATGTACTTGTTAGTCCTTGGTTGCTGAGGATGGTCCTGCTATATCGCAATCCTCTCAAAAAGAACTCCGACGTTATATTGCTTCATTGCACCCCTACTTCTAGTCTGTGGTCCCTTACTGGCTGCACACATTTTACAATTATGACACCAAGCTTCCACATCTTGACGACTATTTACCCAGTAAAATCGTTCTCGGACTTTATTCAAGGTCTTATTAACGCCGAAGTGTCCACCGGATGCTCCATTATGCACTTCTTGAAGTACTTTCGGTACTCGGCACCTGGGAATTACTAGACGCATAACAACTTGTTTCCATCCGGGCTTTCCCATGCTCTCTTTAACAGCCCATTCATAACTCGAAGTGAGTCCCACTGCGCCCGCAAAGCCTTCAATCCGACTGCTTTGTCTGAAACATCCTTCCACTCTGGTTGAGTTCCTTTTTCCTTTGCTCTCAATATAGCCCCGATCTCTGCATCGTTCAGTTGTTCTCGTCTCAGAGCTTCCGTTGTCCAATCATCCGGAACGTCTATTTTAATAGTGTTGACTACTCCCGTACCCTGCTGTTTCTCCACATGGCGGCAATGCTTGCAGTCGTCCTTGCACGGTCTTCTAGATAAGGCATCTGCGTTCCTATGAGATCTTCCTGGTCGATGCTCGACTTTGAAATCATACTGTTGCAGCCGTTCTATCCAACGAGCCAATAGACCTTCCGGGGTTTTCAACTGCAACAACCATTTCAACGCAGCATGGTCGGTCAGGATTTGGAAATGTCGTCCATAGAGATACTTATGAAAATGGTTCACCGATTTAACGATGGCCAATAACTCTCTCCTGGTTACACAGTAATTGCTTTCCGGTTTGGAGAGCATCTTGCTGAAGTACTCGACCACTCTTTCTTGTCCGTTTTGGATTTGGGACAGCACATAACCAACAGAAGACTAAAACAAAAAGTTCGTTCTCCTCTGTTAGCCGGTGTAATGGCTTCGCAATGTCTGCACACCCTTCCACAAAGCGACTATAATAAGTGCAGAGGCCAAGGAAGCTTCGTACTTCATGAACGTTACCAAGGTGACCAAGGAATTTGACTTATTTCTGAAATAGTAAACACTTCTTCGGGTTCAACTTCAGGTGTGCATTCTTTACCCGCCCAAATACTTCTTGAAGATTGTTCAAATGCTCTGTAAAGTCTCGTCCCAAAACTAACACGTCGTCAAGGTATACCAGGCACGTCATCCAGGTTAGCCCTCGTAGTACAAGTGCCATCAATCTTTCAAATGTGGCTGGGGCATTGCAAAGTCCAAAAGGCATCACAGTAAATTGGTAAAGACCACTGCCTGCTGAAAACGCTGTCTTTTCCTTATCATCAGGATGAAGCCCCACTTGCCAGTAACCGCGCCTAAGGTCTAACGTAGAAAACCATCGTGAGCCTGCCAATGCACTTAAGGTGTCATCAATCCGGGGTAATGGGTAACTGTCTTTCTTTGTCACATCGTTCAATTTTTGGTAATCGACACAAAATCTTAACGTTCCGTCCTTTTTGGCAACCAAAACTACTGGCGATGACCAGGGACTCGTTGACTCCTCAATAACTCCATCTTGTAGCGTTTTACCTTAATTGCTGGGGCTTCTTCTTGTTTTGCTAGCGAAAGCCTCCTAGGTTGTTGTCGAATAGCAGGTGAGTCACCAGTATTTATCCGATGCTCCACTATATCTGTTTTTATAAGGGCCTCTGTATTTTTGGCAAATACTGAACTTTCCTTATCCAGGAACTTGATCGCCTCC
Source organism: Stenurella melanura (assembly GCA_963583905.1). Classification (NCBI taxonomy): domain Eukaryota; kingdom Metazoa; phylum Arthropoda; class Insecta; order Coleoptera; family Cerambycidae; genus Stenurella; species Stenurella melanura. The sequence continues at coordinate 95,374,337 of OY757311.1, read as the reverse complement.
TCTCGTTCATCCTCAGATAAATGCTCCAACTGGGAACTCAGCAAGATCAGAACTTCCTGGTCTATATTCGTAGATGAATTTCACTCAGTTTCTTCCTCGCACCTCGCTACCCACGTAACCTGTTCATAGGAGCCAATCGGTGTGCCTTCTTTAATTGTTACTGCATGGCAATTTAAATTGACTACTCTAATTGGGATTTTGTCTTTAGTCCGGGTTAAATTTCTTGCAATAATAATATTGGTTTGGGTCGATTCGTCACTTTCAACCAGGCCAACACGGTAGCCTCCAGGTTTTCCTTCCAAGGCGGCATCAATTATCTGTTCTGAACGGGCAGGAATCTTAAACGTCCGTGTTGTCAATAGCCTTGCTTTCCGGAATTGATCGTCTGCGGTTGCCAGAACAAATTACTCAATTCCAATTTTCAGGACTACGTCAACAATAAACCTCTGCTCTCCCATGATGTCCAGTCCCAAAATGAAATCATTTGTAATGTCAGACACAATGACCTTGTAATTGAATCTCAACCGTCCAACTTGCAGTTCCAAATTGACCTCTCCATGGACTGCAGCCCTGTCTCCCGTGGCTGTCCGAACAATTACATCATTTTATCTCTTGTTAATCTGCAAGCCTGATATAAACCCTGGCCGGACTATTGATGACGTAGCACCAGTGTCAATCATAAACACACACTTTCTTCCATTCACATATCCTTGCAACAGCAGACTACTTGGAATTCTTCGCAGCTGGGAAATCTTTATTTCTCAGGGGACACCATGTTCCCTTGCCAGCAGAGCCCCCATGGTGCTGGCTATCTCTAGTTTTCCTGTTTCTCTTCACTATTGACAGCATTTACTCGTCGCTCCGGGTTCTGCTGTCGACAATCTCGTTTCATATGTCCAACCTTGCTGCAGTTGTAACATTTAATACCCCCGCTTGGCTTTCCTTGCCTTCCTGGAGTATCTAATTTAGCCAGTATTTGAGTAAACATTTTCTCCATCTTGGTCAACGTCGGGCCTTTGTTCTCCTTTTCTGGCTCAGATTCTTCAAGCATCATAGCTCGCACTCTTGACTTTGGAGTATCCCTATAGATGGCTTCTATTTCTAGTGCACGCACCAAGGCTTCGCTGCTACTATTATATCGGAATAGCCTGAGCACTCGCCTGATTTCCTCGTCCCTTATCCCATCTAGGAATGCCCCCATTGTCAATTGCTCTTTGAATTCTCTTGGCACATTAGGATATGCTAAGTGTGTCAGTCTTTCCACAGCAGCTACAAATTCTTGCAGACTCTCTCCAGCTTTATGAACGCGCAATTTCAGCTGGGCCTGGCACACTTGAACAAGGTGTTGATCGCCATATCGAAAATCTAAGGTAGCTTCTAGAACTCTAAAGTTCTACTGTTGGTCTACTGGAATTGTCTGGAGGAACTCCAATGCTTATCCTCTTAAAGCCAGGACTAATACCATAGCCTTCTCCTCGCCATTCCAGTTGTTTGCACTTGCTGCTGCCTCAAACTGTCTCTTGTACGTTATCCAGGAACTTTGTCTATCAAAGGAGGGAAGTTTAAATTGCTGACCTGATGATACCACTTGCTGGTTTCCTCTATCTCTCAACTGTCTTTTAAGCAGGTCTATCTCTCCTTTGACTTCTTCAAACATGTACATCTTTGATTCGACTTTATTTACTTTTACCTCAGCCCTGTCCAATTTTCCTTCAACTTTGCCTACTTTTTCTTTGAATTCGTTCACTTCTTCTTTGACTCCACTTAATTGCTCCTCGTCCTTGTCCATTTTTACTTCGATCTTATTTTTGAGTTCTTTACCGACTGTAAACAAGGCATTCTGTTGCGTCTCTATAGCTTTCCTTAAGTCGTCATTTTCCTTTTGACGGCGTTTCTCCTCTTCTTGATGTCTTCATTCTTGATCCTCAAAAATGTTTCTAAATTCTTCTTGACGTTTCTGTTCTTGTTCTTCTTTTTCCTGTTGACGTTTTTGTTCTTTTTCTTGTCGTTTTTTTCCCGTTCTTCTCTCTCTTCTTGGCGTTCTCATTCCTGTTCTTCATTCTCTTCCTGGCGTTTCTTTTCTTGATCCATCATTATCTTTTGCATTTGGGCCATAAAGTCCTGCATTTGTTTTTCAGATGCCATGCTTCTGGTTGTTACCGGCGTATAATTATGATAAAATCAACAAAATTTAATAATCACGTCAGTATCGGTAATGGGATTGTCCAGAGAAATCGCAAAACAGCACGAGAAAGTCTTTTATTTAAACTACTATCCAAATAGAAAAGTTCTAGAAAGTTCACGAATTTACTACACGAAAAAGTCTTGTTCAGGGTCTTTATCTCTTCTTAGTTCAAAGGATTTGATCACTATCATTAATGTCCTAATAAAATGTTCCAAAAATGTCTCAAAAATTCACTTAACACTGTTTTTCTGTCCTCGAGCAATGTCCAGAAAATTAGTCCTCCCTGTGTTAGCACTAACTCCGAGAATACTGACCCAGTCCTCTCAACACTTCCGAAATATCATCTTGTTAAAATTCTTCTGGCATAAATTGTTACGTGTTTCCGCCCCTAGGAAATACCCTGTATGAATCCGTGGGTTTTTAAAATAATTTCAACAAGAGATAAACACATTATTTAATAATTTACTGGTTACATAATAACAATACTTCTAACCTCACTTTCGTTACTAAATTTCACTTTTAATAGAACTTTTCCCCCTTCCGACGGTAATCGCGCTTTATATACTCTGAAATTGCCTCCAGATTACTCCAGAACACAATCGAGAATCTTCTCCCACCACACTCTAAAAAACTCTATCTCTTTCTACAAGTTTCCAGTTACTATTAGGCATAGGCGTATCATAGGGGGGTGTAATGCATAACTATTAAACAGAAACAATATGTTGTACAAAAACTATAGTATGCAACTCACACAAAATGGGAACTTTGCACTCGTGTCAATTGCAGAACTCACCTTCGAATCTTCTTGCAAACTTCGATCGATACTCATGCAAGATGAGCATATTTTGTGATTTTGTACTTGTTACTTTAACTTTGTATGATGTAATATACAATTGTATGTATTTTTGACTTTCGTAAAGTACTGGTACTGAATGAATTATTTAATTAGTTTCCTAGTTTTATTTAAAAAACTAATCCACACTCCATCCTTAAATTATTAGGTAGAGATGTAAACATATTAAAAAATGTGCTACATTATTAGTCAGATCTAGTCGTTTGTATTAATTACGTATAACTAAATATGTATAGATATTATGCAGTTTATACATGATCCACATACATTAAACAGCCATTTGATATAGACATATATTATTCTTGATTCATAAAATTTGTCATAAACGTTTTCACTAATATTCTAGCAACTTTGTATACTAATGAAACATTAAAAAAGTATTGTAACGTTCTTCATACGTAGGTACATATAAAACTCTGTTATCAGACATTTTTTTGCATACCTCCAGTGCACCCTAGACGATCAGTAGTATTGTCAAAACAAAGAATTATTAACAATATTATTGAGCATGTGTGGACGGGATTGATGTTGGATAGTGACGCGAATCTGAATAAAAAATATTTGAGAGGATAATTTAATGAGTTATATGGCATCACAAAATTATTTTTATCTCTTCCAGAATGAATATGGATTCGGTCTGCATAAACAGTAATATATGAAATCACACAGAAGGTACAAAATATTTTAGAAGGTAATATCTTCTCTGTAAATTATAAAAGTATGGTATAAGAGGTAACATGATGAAGTGGTTCCGTTCATACCTCGCCGAAAGAAAATAGAAAGTTTTCGTCATAAAAATGACGATGCAAACGATCAGGCGTGGACTACCTCAGGGCATCTTTAGGACCTATTCTGTTCATAATATATATCAACGATTTATCTGAGATAGCAGACAATTCAAATCTACTGATTTTTGTATCCATGTACCTTGGCGTAATAATTCTGGCTAATATCTTTCCATGAGAGTATAAAAGTGGTTCGTGAAAAATAGACTTATAAAATAGAAATAAAACAAACTCTGTATTGTTCAAAATAAATAATGCATGCTTTGACACCTCAGTATGTCACACAATCAGAGTATTATAAAACTATGATGATTTAAATACCCTTAAAGTAGTTTATCATGATTACTTCGAATCCGTGGTTCAGTATGGTCTTATATTCTATGGAAATTGCTCAAGTATTACCAAGCATTTATAATACAAAAACGCACCCTTAATTATCACCTATTACTACATTATTGAAGTACAAATTATTTATGTGACACCCGTTTCAATTTATTGTTATATAACATTACTTTGAAATAAAGAGATATTATTATTGTCACTCAATTTGTACAACAGACAACCTATGTCAGTTAGTTGCAATTCTACACATCATTTATTTGCAAGCAGGTACCTATTATTAGCAAGCTGTACACTTTTGTGTTCTACCGTTAGCATCGCTGTACAACTTTAGGTAAGTCGCGCGGCCCTTTTGGCAGCCGTTGCTTGAATAATACAAAGTAATACATTTTTAGTCTGTGACGTCAGACGCGGATGTTATGTAATAAATTTAAGTACAAGTAGATCAAATTTTAATTCGCCACTTAATCAGTAAACATTAAATTCAATCGCAAAATAAATCACCAAAATAATTTAATATAATTGTAAGTGTTGGCCAGGTTATCAGCATTTTCTAGCTCGAGCAGTGTATATGTAGATGAGCTTACAAATATCGGATGCGCAGTGGATTTATAAAAAATAAAATCGTTTACAACAAATCTCAACAGTAAGTGAGTCTTCTGGTCTACTCTCTACTGTGCCGCGACACCGCTGTCTTTTAACCTTGAACGAAAACTGCTAACTCGATCCCCATATACGAACATAAACATCTCCAATGTTAAAAACTAAAAAAAAATAAGACAAAAATAAAACAAGTTCATTGAGTAGGCAAAGGGAATAACTTGACAATAGGTCGCTTATACGTTGTGTATTTTGCTCTGACAAGCGCTACACGAACCACGCCATCTTTGCCAGGAAATACCTCTTCTATGTATAACACCTAGCGGCCATTGAAGAGAGGGTATGTTGTCATGTTTTCTTGCTGTATGAGGGCTAGCGCTCCTTTGGTAATAGGACAAGGTGAACTGTAAACTGCTCAAATATTCAACCCGGCACTGTTTCCAAAATGACTATACCATTTGATCTAGTTAGCGCGAAAGCAAATTTTGATTTTTTTCCGAAAAATATATTGCGGGAAGTGATTTCAATAGGGTCAGTGTAAGAAAATGTGCAGAGGTTAAAACCTCTGTTGCTAAGATCTTCAGCCATACCACCGGCGGTCAATTTATTGTGTTTATGTCCCATAATATAAATATTTCGATTTTGTATATTGTTTTTACGAATACAATATCTTAGCTCTATTGAAATATACATAGTTAAATAGAATAAAACATATTAAAATGGAAATGGAAATGGTTAAAGCCTCTGGTTCAGAAGGATCACTGCTCAACCAACATAATGGCCTAGAATTTAATAGGTCTTCAATCTGTGTTACAATGGTGGTAAATTCCTCAAAAGTAAAAATTTGATTTCCTACAACTTTATACAAATGTGTTTTCACTGATTTGATATTTGCCTCCCAAATGCCTCCAAAGTGGGGTGCATAGGGAGGATTAAATTTCCGCTCTATCCTGTACAAATTTAACTCGCGCCTATAGTGCAAATATATTCACTAGGTTGAATTAAACTGTAAATTTGATCAAGTTCAGCTTTTGCCCCAATACAATTTGTGTCACAGTCAGAGTGAATAGTACATACTGGTCCGCGACGCGTTATAAAACGTTTAAAACAACTAAGAAATGTCACAGTTGACAGGTCCGGGGATAATTCTAGATGCACCGCTTTCGTCGCCAGACAGACGAACAGACATATGTACGCCTCTTTTCTTTTAACACCTCTGCGGCGTTCTAAAGTAAAGTACACTGGGCCAGCGTAGTCCACGCCACAGTTTAAAAAACATTTTACCTCCGTTACGCTAGCAGCGGGTAAATCAGCCATTTGCAGATAAACAGCTTTAGGTTTAAAACAATAATTACACCATTTAATGCGATTAAGAACAATATTTCTAGGAGCTAATATCTAGAATCGTTGTCGGAGGAGAGATAATAATAAATGTGGCCCAGTGTGTAGGTATAAGCGGTGAAAATGGTCAATTAAAATATTAACTAAGTGATACTTTTTTGGAAGTAATAATGGATGTTTTGTATGATAACTAATTTGTGCATTCGTTAAACTACTTCTTACTCGAATACACCCCTTATCTAAAAAGGGATTTAAATGGCGCAAAGATTTCTCACACGATTGTTCATTCTGTAACAGTTTAAATTCTTTAGCAAAATGTAATTTTTGAACCATTTGTATTAACACTAACTCGGCCTTCTCTAAATCTGACACAGAAATAATTTTCCTAATAGGTAATAATTTCGAAAATCTAAGAACGTAGACTGTGATTCTGCAAAGTTTCGACCAAGATATCCTCAACATAAGATTACGTAACAGATTATTTTCACCAACCACAGTGGGCAGGACTACAGTTGTTTTTTCTTCGATTATAGGTAAATTATTTTCAACAATAGGCCATTTATCCACTTCTAACTTAAGCCAGTGTGGACCGGAGAGCCAAGTGGAGTGTTGAATTAAGAGCGACGGTGTTAATCTGCGTGAAAGACAATCAGCTATATTATTTTCACTTTCTACATGAAACCATTTAGCGCAAAGAATAGCGCAAAGTTTTCCACCTATGTGGAAAACTATTAATCCAGCGTAAAGCTGTTGTGGAGTAAGAAAGTGCGAAAATCTTATCTATTTTAATGAAAGATGAACATGTGTATATAATTGATTTGATTAATTTTGACAAAAGAACTGCAGCACAAAGTTGAAGTCTTGCTACAGTACAAACTTTCACAGGTGCAACTTTTGCTTTCGCGCACATTAAATTATACTTTTATATCTTTATTAGGTGCAATTAATTTTATATAAATCATAGCCGCCCCCGTACAGAGATGAAAAATTTCATGAAACTTAAAATTGTGAAATTTTCAATGACATTTTTGTGAAAGTTTCGAAATTCATCTGCAATTTATGAAATTTCTGAAATATAAAATTAAAAATTAAGCATCATGAGAGTTTCGTGAAATTTCAATGAAATGTGAATTTATTTATTATTTGTTTGCTTATAATAATGAAACATATTCTTTATAGGATGTTGCAAACAGTGGAACAAACTATCTATGAGAACTAAAAGAAAAACCATATGTAAATAATATTAATGAAATATTTGCATTCTTTCGATAACCCGACTTCTGGTTATGTTAGCAAATAAAAAATCCTAAAATGAATTTGTCATTTTTACGTTGAATGTGACACACTAAGCACGTTGATTTCCCCAAAATTTCGACGTCGCGTCGTGTCGACGGCGATATGTCACAGCAATTTGACTTCGATATGACGACGTGAAATATACACCGCAAAACGTCAAATTCAACGACGCGACGTGAAATATACGCCGTAAAAAGAAGTAAAATTTGTTTAGAAATATTTGCGAAATTTCCTAAAAATAATAAATAAATGCAAGATTAAACAATGACATACTTATGTAAAAATTGTCTTTACTTTATTAGTACGATTTGTTAAAAATCATTAGTAGCTTCAAACAAATCATATTTACTTAATATGTTATTTATGAAAAAATATGAGGGTACAATGATCACATTACGTTACTTTAAAGTTTAGCCACAATTTACGGTAGGGTCCGACTATAAGCTCACTCAAAATATCAACCTCACCTAACTCACCTTAAAGTATCTAATCCAAATATGTTCTAAATTGTCCAAAGCTAAGCATGATTTTCATCTATTAATTACTTTGACGTGCGTTGGAACAACTACGCATTCTAAACTATTACATAGGAACACGAATGATATATCACATATAAATAAAACCAGTGTGTTACTTCAACTATATTTTTATTTTTTAGTACAAAAACTAATTGTATTAATAAAAAACAATTGTGACATGATTTATACATGCATATACGCTTATATTTAGTTAATTTTACAGTAAACTTAAAATTCGCCCATTTCGTTAAACAATGACAGAAAAAGTTCCCGAAAAAAATACGTTAGAAAAAAAAAATAATGAAAAACGAATTCAATTGAAATTGTCATAAACTTAAAAATAATATTTTGTGGAATATGGAGTTTTATGCGTGTGATACGCTTCCCAAAGTAATTAGAAGAGTAGCATATTCTTTTTCAGCTTCCAACGCAAGGAAAAAAATCCTTTTGCTTTGGGGAGTCGACGGCTTCCAATATGTTCTTCAATATGACTATTTTCATCTGTTGATAATAATCTCTTTGGAGGAATAATACGCTTTTTGTAGATAGTCCTTCGGTTTGTTCATGTTCACTCTGAACTTAGGATGTACAAACTCCTTAATCCTTCTTTCGTGGAGTGATCCATTTCGAATTAGATCACCTTTATGTTCTTCCAAAAAATTGGTGCCTACAACAAATGCCGTCATTATTATAGCTATAATATAATACTCTTAGTAATTTTAGTTCCATAATATACAAGGGGATATATTACACTTTATATATAAAACATTAAAATATTTACAAATAATAACAAAACAAACTTAAAATTATGCGATAATTGTTTGTATACAACTGTAATATACTTACTGCAATGCATCTGTATTATTCACACACACCAAGATTAATTAATATAACTGGTATTAACCATAGTAAAAGAAAACTATATCATTTTCGCCGACGCCAAGCGTGCTGTAGCAAAACACAAACAAATCAAAATCAACATTTGACAGCGCGATGAGCATGCGCACTAATGTGAGAACCGTGGCGTAAGAATTCGTAAGGCCTTATAACAAGACATGAAAAACGGCGCCCGAGCTTACCGTTTACTGACCGCTAAAGCTCGAGTGCCAAGGTGTGACGGGTGTAGAACTTTTTTTTTTTTTTTTTAACGTCTCATTTATTTTAACGTCCTGGCGAAGTTTAGCTAAAGCTATTCCACCACTTAACCAGGACGGCGAAATGAGATACGGTCACCCATCCAAGTAACGGACTCTCCCGGCGTTGCTTAACTTCGCCGATCGAGTTCTCGCCACTTAAACTGGCACCATACCTCGCCTCACTTTGTGGGAGATGCTTTTGTTTGGTATCGCAGCATTAAGAATAGTATAGATAGTTGGCCCTCTTTAGTTTCTTTAATAAAGAAGGACTTTTTACCACCTAACGCTGAAGATGAAATATGGGAACAAATTAAGAATCGTAAGCAAAAGAAGCATGAAAAGGTAACCATATTCTTTGCACAAATGGAAAATTTGTATAGTCGACTTAGTCATGCTCCTAGTGAAGTCACAAGAGTTAAGCACATTCGGAATAATTTGTTACCGGAATATTTAGGTCAGTTAGCTTTATGTGAGGCAGATACAGTTGCTAAATTGTTTGGTTTATGCAAAAAATTAGAGGAAGCTGCTTACTTAAAGTCTAGGCATAGTCATGTACCGCAAGTTTCTAACTTATCAGTTGAAGAGTCACATTCAACTAATCGATGTTGTTGTTCATGTAATAGTAAACAAAATGTAAAGAGTAGTAGTCACCTTGGTCATGTAGGGAGTACAACTGCTAAGGTTGAGCAGGTAGTTGCAAATAGTACAGGAAGTGGGGATAGCGCCAATAATCCCAGTACTTCAGCACAGGCTCGGAGTAGAAAAATTTGTTGGAATTGTGGTAAGTCGAACCACACTTTTTCGTCTTGCAAGGCTAACAGGAAAATATTTTGTTTTCGTTGTGGTATGCCTAATGTTAGGTTAGCTAATTGCAAGAATTGTTCAAAAAACCAGTAAAGGAGGTGTGTTCTGGCCGCCACACTGTTCCCAGTAAGTTGGCCAAACGAAAATTTTCGTATTTTAGTAAGAGAGAGTGGCAGTCTTGGCTCTCATATGTTAGAAATTTTTATAAGTTTTCGGGTAAGACAGACTTGCAGGGGCAAGCTGCGCCATTGTTTGTTAGGAAAGGTGCTGATAACAGACCTTATGTTTCTGTAAAATTGTATGGTAGGGACATAGTGGCTCTGCTTGATTCAGGAGCAAATGCTTCTATAATTGGTTCAGGTGGGCTTGAGTTATTGAGACAATTGAACTTAGAAATTAATCCGTCTCATACTCAAAGCGTATTTGTTGCGAATGGGAATCAGCAAACAGTAACAGGTTTGGCTGATTTGCCCATATGTATAGGAAATGTCTGTCAAATTGTGAAAGCTTTAGTAGTGCCTTCTTTGCCTCAGTCTTTTATTTTTGTAGCGACTTTGCGAGGCAGTTTGAAATTATGGTAGATTTCAAAGCAGACCACTGGTATGTGCAAAGCACATTGGGTCACGCTAATGTTGAGTTAGCTCAAAGTTCGGGAAATGTTGACAGAGTCTATGATTTGATGACACTTGAGGAGCTTAGTGTTCATCAGCGGAGAAAAGCTGATGAAGTTATTAAATCTTTTGAGGAAGTTAGTAGTGAGACCACATTGGGGCGCACTACCAAAATAACTTTAACAATTGACACTGGAGATGCTAAGCCATTTAAGAAGAAACAGTATCACATGTCTCCGTACATGATGAAAATATTAAATTCTGAGTTAGACGACATGCTTAAGTTAGGTGTTGTGGAACCTTCTCACAGCCCTTGGAGCTCTCCTGTGCTCCTGGCCAAAAAGAGTTGTGGAGAGTATCGTTTTTGTTTTGATGGTCGTCCTCTTAACGAGATAACCAAGCATGATTCCTACCCTCTACCGAATATCGACAGAATACTTAATCTGCTGCGTGATGCTAAGTACATCTCCTCAATAGACTTGAGGAAAGCTTTTTGTCAAATTCCATTGGATGAGTCATCCAAGGAAAAGACAGCATTTAGTGTAACTGGTAGAGGTCTGTTTCATTTTACGGTCATGCCATTTGGTTTGTGCAATGCTAGTCAGACACAGCAAAGATTGGTTAACGCAATCTTCGGTCCCAAGTATGAGCCTAAGATCTTTGCATACTTGGATGATGTGATCATTACGAGTTCTACCTTTGAGGAACACGTTCAATTGCTTTCAGAAGTGAGAGATCTTTTGAAAGAGGCCAATCTCACTATTAATCTGAAAAAGTGCGAATTTTTCAAGACGTCCTTGAAATTTCTAGGTTTTGTCGTGGGTTCAAATGGTCTAAGTACAGATCCTGATAAGGTTTCTTCTATGGTGAACTATCCTCGTCCTACGAATGTAACAGAAGTCAAAAGATTTCTTGGTCTTTGCTCATGGTACAGGAGATTCATAAGCAACTTTTCTACCTTGGTAGCTCCCTTGAGTGATCTCACGAAGGGAAAGAAGAAGAAACAGCCTATCTCATGGTCTGCAGAAGCAGAAACATCTTTTCTAAAAATCAAGGAAGCATTGGTTTCCGCCCCTATATTGTCGCAACCTGATTTCTCTAAACCTTTCACGATTCAGAGTGATGCGAGTGATACGGGGATAGGTCGTGTTCTGACACAATTTTTGGATGGTGAGGAAAGAATTATTGCTTATGCAAGCAGATCGTTGTCTCGAGCGGAGAGAAATTATTCAGTGACACAGCGAGAATGTTTGAGTGTTTTGTTTTGTACCGAGAAATTCAGGCCTTATGTCGAAGGAACTCGATTCACAGTGGTCACTGATCATCATTCGCTGCTATGGTTGAACAACTTAAAGAATCCGACGGGAAAATTGGCACGCTGGGCAGTTCGACTGCGCCAACATACTTTTGATATGGTTCATCGCAAAGGTTCTTGCAATGTAGTTCCAGATGCATTGTCTCGCATTCCTCCGGCCGAACCGGAAGTTCTTTTGTTAGAAATTTCTTTGGAAAATTTGGATGATTGGTATCTATCCATGCGTGAAAATATTTCCTCTTTTCCAAAGCATTATCCTCAATGGAAGGTAGTAAATGGTTTAGTCTATAAGCTCATTCCATCTCGTGTATCGGTGCAGACAAATCTTACGGAGTGGAAGTTGCTTGTTCCGAATGGACAAAGGCAGCAAATCATGAGTTCATGCCATGATCCTGCAGTTTGCGCACATTTTGGGTTCTTCAAGACATTGGCTCGTCTGCAAGAGCATTGTTACTGGCCTAAAATGCGCCAGGACGTCATGAAGTATGTTCGAAAGTGTCAAGTTTGTGCTTCTCAGAAGATAGCAAACACGGCTAGAATGGGACTTATGGGTGGCGAGAAATCTGCAAGTTATCCTTGGCAGATTGTGTCTGTTGATATTATGGGCCCATTCCCACGATCTTCGAAGGGAAACACTCATTTACTTGTGGTAGGTGACTGGTTCACGAAGTACACATTAGTTTGTCCTATGCGTAAGGCTACTGCGCAAAACGTGGTTAAGTTTATGGAGAATGAAGTTTTTCTTGTCTTTGGTGTACCTCAGTTCATTTTGTGTGATAATGGAAAACAGTTTGCAGGCTCTGAGTTTAAGAAACTGGCAAAAGAGTATCAGGTACAAAAGATTTGGTTCAGTGCACGTTATTCTCCACAATGCAATTTCGTTGAGCGCAATAATAAGACAGTTGGTACTGCCATTAGGTGCTACATAAAAGAGCACAAGAGTTGGGACAAGGAAATTCATAAGATTAGGCTCATTACACATTAGGCTATTAACACTGCAAAGCATGAGGTGACCGGGTTCACCCCGTCTTTTTTGAATTTTGGTAGACATGTTCCTATTTCAGGAAATTATTATGGAGAAGTAGTCTCCACTGACGATGTTGAGATATCGCCAGGTGACAGGCAAGGCTATGCTTCAGAGTTAAAGTGTCTTGTAGATGTTTTTAAGGAAGTTCGTAAAAGACTTCATGTTGCGTATCAGCGCAATAGTAAAGTTTACAATCTCCGGGAGAGAGACGTTTCGTTTAAGGAAGGCGACCTTGTTTGGCGCAAAAATAAAGTTCTCTCGGACGCGGCGATAGGGTTTTCTAGGAAGTTAGCTCCTAAGTATGTGCTGTGTACAGTACGTAAGAAAATTTCTCGAGTAATGTATGCCTTCACCAATGCTGATGGAACCGACGCTGGTGAATGGCACGTTAAGGACCTAAAGGCTCACTTTGGTTCGAATTCTGAAATTTCGGTGGGCTAAGATGTCTCACATCAGGCTTCAAATTGGGAGTTTGAGTTTTAATTTGTGTTTTGTAGATAGATCTTTTGATTATGAAATCATTTTGATTTGTATTGTTGTGTAGTGTTCATCTGATCAGTTTGTTATAATTCCGATAGTGTGACCAGTCTCATGATTTTGAATTCCCTTGTATAAGACTTTCTCGATTATGACCTTACCGATTGTGACACTCACCGATTATGACTTTTACCGATTATGACTTTCACTGATTTTGATTCCTTATGGACGTGTGGTACACGCAGTTACCAAAGTATCCAAGCAATTCATGTCATTTGAGCTTTCCGTTGTAACACCTGTGGTGACTGGCAGATGTAACGTTAAAAAGAAAAGAATCTTTTTTGAGTTTTAAGTTTTTTTGGTTAAGATTTTTCTTTTTTATTTTTGGATTTTGGAAAAATCTACATTAATAATTTCAGTTTGAATACAGTAGATTAACCCATTAGTTCATTTGTTTGATAGGCAACCACTCGTACTTCAAAGGGGCATAGCGGGTCGCATATCTGAAATTCTCAACAAGGAAAGAAAGCGTGTTTTCTTTTATGTATTATTTTTGAGTCAGAGGTGTTACTCACATGTTCTTGTTGTTGGGATATTACACAATGGTGTAATTCAGTCTTTAAATTACAAGCCCTTTTTGTTGGCAAATTTTTATTGGCTAGAGAAAGTGTTCTCTAGATGTTCAAGTTGGCAACGCGGAGAACTGTCAAGCGGATTTCCGTCGAGGATTCATCTTTGAGACAGCCACGAGGGAACAGCGGCGGTTCCGATTTTGTGTGGAATTTTTGAGTTTTACATCGTCTACACTGAAAAGGAATTTGATTGATGTACCCAATGATCCTCACCGTCTTGTTGTGAAGATTTTGTGAATTTCCAAGAAGGAGTTCTGTCGGTTGCCATAAATCTGATCGCCACGTGTTTCGTCAGGTTATACCATACTCTCTATATGAGGTGAGCTTTTATTTTACTTAGTTTGGGATTTTATTTGGTTCTTATTTATTGTAATTATTACAGAGTGTTTTGGAGAGGCTTATGTTTGGTATAAGCACATGTTTTGAAGAGGCTTATGTTTGGTATAAGCATATGTTTGGTATAAGCCCATGTTTGGAGGGGCATATATACTTTGGAGAGGTTTAAGTTCTGAATGAATGGTGCTGCCATTTATGGTTATGTAAGGGGGCCCAGTAGTTAGAGGAGTGATAGGAGGAAGTCTATCACTCAGATGTTTGGTTTTATGTGGGTTCCGCTGACACTTTGAGAAGTTAGGACTGGCAGAGTCGTTCGCAGCAGTCTCCCGGAGATTCAGGTAGCAATTTGATGCAACACGGAACTGCAGTTGCAGCCAACGTCGAGAACGTCTATGAAATGGTGACAAGTCACACTGCAGTCGTCACAGAAAATGCCAAGGCCTTGACCAGGTTTTTTTGCTCATTTTAGTTAAACATCTTAAAGAAAATATTATAGTTTAATTCAGTGATTTTTGTTCGTATATTGAAGTAAGTTATACTAGAATCTTGCAACTATAAATTAAGCACTAAGTTATGTGTAGAATGATGATATATTTAAGAGTTTTACTGTAAAACACCCATGGTACCGTGAGATGTTAATTCACCTACTATTATGTCACACATATAATATTCAATTCATGGTAAATCTTTAATCCGTGGTTGTAAGTTATAACTCATAGTTGTATATTGGCAAACTCGTAGTTGCAAGAAAGTCTCAGTCAAAGATCTGAGCTTGAATTAAAATCAAGTTTCTTATCAACGGTATAGAATTTCTTTAATACGCATAAACCACAATTAGGTGAAGATTTTTTATTTATTCTTTTTATTGTTGTATATCTCACGTGTGTTGTAATAAATGTCCAATGTCTACATGTTCTTATTATTTGCACTGGTACACCTGATATTTGTTTGAATTTTGAGATTTCATAGAGTAAAGCAGAGTTTCGACATTACAGAGATATTTTGAGAATTCCATCGCATGGTTGCTAGTAACTTAATTTTGTTCCGTGCTGGCAAAATTATTTAAATCATATTACGTAACATACAGCCGGTGGCGCCCTTTTGAGTGTCCACACACAATCCTAACCCACGGCCCTATGCTCTCCACCAAAAATCGGCTGCCGTTCGCAACGGAATAACATGTTTTAATATTTAGGTATCAAAATATGTTACAAATCAGAGCTTCCGGAAGTGTTCGAAAATCAAAGACTCCAGGCGTTCTAGTCGTTCTAGATGTTCCAGATTGTTCGCCGTTCCCGAAAATTCGATCGGTAGGGGAGAGTGGCTTGTGTATATTCTTCAGCAACCGAAGTCTTGCTTTTCGAATTATTCTAAAAATATAAAAAGTGCTACGATTTAATTTATTAAAGAAAGGTACTTTGACATTCCCCCCGTTTGGTAAGGCAAATTTCTACGATTGAGTGCTTGAAAACCTAAAGTATACAATTCTATCTTAAGATATTTACAACGTGTTTTATAAATAATAAAAACTAAATTTATATAATGCTGAAACTTAAGATATGTACAATAATGAAAAATAAACGTGATTCTAAAAAGAAGGATACGGCTTCTAGGTGTCGATGATGACCAGTCTTGCTCGTCGTCGCTTTGGTTTATATGGTCTGTTCGTCTCTCTGTGTGTTGGTGTTGGCCTTGTTGAGGTGGGTGGCTCATCGAGTGCCGGAGTTGATACTGTTACTTTCTCTGTATGCGCGGGGGCAGGCAAATTTTCTTCCTGCGCTGGGGCGGGCAAATTATCGTCGTGCGCTGGGGCAGGCAATTTTTCTTCATGCGCTAAGGCAGGCAAGTTTTCGTCGTGCGCTGGCGCAGGCAAATCTTCGTTTTGTGCTGGGGCAGGCAAATTTTCTTGGTGCAGGTAGATGCGCTGAGGCAAGTAGATGCGCTAAGGCAGGTAGATGTGCTGAGGCAGGTAGATGCGCAGAGGCAGGTAGATGCGCTAAGGCAGGTAAATTTTCTTGGTGCGCTGAGGCAGGTAGATGCATTGAGGCAGGTAGATGCGCTGAGCCAGGTAGATGCGCTAAAGTAAGTAGTAGGATTTCATCGCCTCTATCGTCATCATCAGGTGGATGTTCTTCAGGGCCTTCGTGACGGTCTGTGTAATTGTCTTCAGGATTTTCGTCATTTAAGTCGTCATAATCGGTGTCCGATTCTTCATCGGTATCTAGCTGCTCGGGAGGTTCGTTTCCGGCGACTGGGGGCCTGATATCGTCTACGTGTACCAGATAAGTGTTGTTCCCGCATTGGACCTAGTATAGTTCGTCGGAGACTTTTTTAGTTATTAGATGTGGGCCTGTCCAAGACGGTAGGAACACATTTGGTTTCTTTCGAAGGGCTTTTACCATTACTTCTTGTCCTTCTTCGAAGGTAACCTTGGGTCTATCGTTTGGTGAAGAATACCTCTCTTGATATTCTGCTTGGTTTGCCCTTATTACTTCTGTTCTTTCTTCCGGGGTCTGTTCTTCTTGCTCGTCCCGTTCCTCTTGATATGTTGGTATATTTAGTTCGCCCTGTTGGGGTAATTCGTATCGTAATTGTTCAGCCTCCGGTGGAATAAGAATTTTTTCGTGGAGTTGTCGAAATTCGAGGGTATACCTTGTTTCTTGGTTCCAGTATACAGTTTTCCTTAACGTCTTTCCCATATACATGCACTTCCTTTCATAATCTAGATGGACACCCTCGTCCTCCAGGAATGGCGTACCAAGAAAAGTTCTTTATTTAATTCGTTAATTACCTCAAATTAACCCTGAGTTTTGTTACCTTGTATGTCTAGATCTAGGACGATGTTTCCCAAGGATTCTGTTATTTGGCCTCCGTATGCCATTGCAAATAATTTTCTGTCTTTGATTTGAGGCTCGGTGTCGACGAGTCCTGCCCTGACTATGTTGCTTTCCGCACCTGTGTTAATAACAGCGTTTATTTCCTGTCCGTTTGCGAGGATCTTAATTTGTGGTAATTGCCTTGATTTTCGTAAATCTTGCATTGATAATAACGGGGCAGTTTCGGTCAGCGTCGCTACGTCTTTTAGCGTTGTTTTATCTAGGATAGTGGAAATGTTCATAATATTCTCAGAATCAGTCTGAGTAGCCATGTGATTCATCGGTTTTTCTTGAAAAATTGCAGAGATATTTAAGACATTGTCGAAATTTGGTGGAGTCCAGGTTGGTTATATCATTTGGACCGGACGCCAAGGAATCGTTATTTAATTGTTGGATCTGGGACGGGCGCTGGCCCCTTGGGAGTTTTCCTGGCGCCTATTGACTTGTTGGTTTTGCCCTGTGGTGTACGGATTTTGTGGGCAATTTCTTTGCCAGTGCCATCCTCCGCAAAATCGGCATGTCGTCGGTGGTCGGCTTTCTTGCGTATTTTTTCCTAATGATGCTGTACTTTGGTTCGTATTTCTAGTTGTCGTATTGGTTGCTTGTCTTGGTGCCTCTTCACGGTTACTATTATTATTATTACTGTTGTTTGGACGATTTCTCCAATTGTCGTTATTGGTATTTCTCGGAAGATGATATTCTTCTACCTCTGCTGCTACAGTTAGCAACTCCTCGGGGGTATCGAAATCACTGAATCGAATTTGTGCCCTTATCTCGGGGCGAAGTTGTCTGTAGATGCAGTGCGCCTTCTCTTTAGGCGGTAAACCCATTACTCTGTTGAATAAGCATATTTTCTTGGAAATGAATAATCTAACTGATTCGTTATATCCTTGCATTTTGGTATGTAAAATGTGCTTTGCCTCAGCCCTTTTCGCTAGGGTGTCGAAGGTCTGCCTCAGCCTCAATTTGACCGTTTCGTAGTCGAATATTAAATTTTTATGTGGCTCATACCATTCCTTTGCATGGCCTTCTAATTGTGATGTGATCATTATTAATTTTTCTGTTCGGTCAGTAATGTTATGTTTTCGAAAATGTTCTTCCATATTGAATATAAACATATTTGCACTTTCGTGATCCAGCCCTTGGAACGTGTGCATGGGGGAGTTCCTTATATTTTGCATAACCTTTTCCATTTTGCCCCTTTCATGACTTGTAGTAGCGTTTTGAATAGCCTGCTTAATTGCCTCCGCCATGCCCACGCAGATTTGACTTAGTTCGATATTTACATTTGTTTGCTCCCCTCGTTGTGCGGTTGATGTATGTAAAATCGACTCACCTGGTTGTGCAGTATTCGGGTATATATGTTGTACGGGGTCCTCTTCCCTCCCTGAGGAAGATGATTGTCCTTCTAGGTGTGGCATTTCTATTCCTTATCGTGCCGCTGCCTCTCCTAGCGTTTTCATAACGTTTTCGTAGGATTCCATGTTCTTCTTATTGTTATAAAAATGGACTTGAGAAGTTCTGGCCCTTCTATGGGTCTTCACGTGGCGTTATTGCCTTACCTTTGAAACCCCTACTCAGTTCAGAGCCCCTCGAGTAAGTCACACTACTCTCCTCTTCTTTCTTTGTTCTTTTCTTCTCGGCCACTTCTCTAAGCCTCACGTTGTATGGGCGCCATGAACACTAACGTGACTTTCGTTTTAGTCAGATTCGCGCACAAGAACACTGCACAATTTAATTTTGAATGAATTTATTTTACTTGGCTCGGCGAAAAAGTAACACCCTGTATCGATTTTACACGAATGATTAAAAGTCAAAAATTCTGGAGTCACAATAATGATATATTACGGTTCGCGTTCTAACAATACATTTATTTGTCACTAAGTATGTTTAAATTAATTAATTATGTTGACTGGTAACACTTTAGAGTAGAAATTTGTGTTTTGTTGTTGTTGTTTTGTCGCGTACCTGGATCCCGAACTGAATGACTCACTTGACTCGACTCGACTCTACTTACTCGACTCTCTTTACTCGATTGAATGCGTTGAGCGCGTGTCGGTTTATATAAGATAAATCAAAGCTTCTGGAAGTGTTCGAAAATCGAAGACTCCAGGCGTTCTAGTCGTTCTAGATGTTCCAGATTGTTCGCCGTTCCCGAAAATTCGATCGGTAGGGGAGTGTGTCTTGTGTATATTCTCCAGCAGCCGAAGTCTTGCTTTTCGAATTATTCTAAAAATATAAGAAGTGTTTTTTTAGCTCGCGGGCTTTACAGAGCGACAGAGGGACGTTAATTCTTACCCGATTTAATTTATTAAAGAAAGGTACTTTGACAATGGCCCTACATGAAAACAAACTTCGCCAGGGTAATACGGAAGTTCGAATCCCAGGCTACGAAGTCGATAGTGAACAACGAGGAGCAAACGCAGGAGGAGTTGCTCTGCTCGTCAAGATGACTATAAACCACCATCTCATCGACATGCCCGAACTGTAAAACATGGAATCCATCGCCATAGTAGTTTCAACGGAACTAATCGGCCCACTCAAGAGTTTCCTGTTACCAGACAACTCAACATCCGCTTCTAAACCATAGCCTGGATCCCCTCATAATACGGGGTACCCAGAAGTGGCTATCGGAGACTTCAACGCCAAATCGCCAATATTGAATAGTAGGCTCCCTAACACCCGTGGACATGTGATGCTGCGATTCCTAGAAGATCATGAGTGAGACGTGCAAGCGATGGGTCCAGAAGAACCGACGTTCGACAACGGAAGACAAAGGCCCGACGTGCTGGACATAGCCCTGCCCAGCGAGATGACTTTCACCAGCGAACTTCAAACCCAAGCCGAAGGCTCCTCGGATCACAACCCCATTTTCCTAGAACTAGGAGATGGCGTCCCTGAAGAGGAAGCTTTCACCAAGAGAAGAACGAACTGGGAGCAGTTCCGAGCAATTTTGCAAAGGAACATTGCACACGTCCCCAGAATCGATAGTGAGGAAGAAGTTGAAGAGGCCATCGTCTCCCTGGAAAACCACATCCAGGTCTCCCTGGAAAACCACATCCAGGCAGCGCTAATGGAAAGTACGACGGACACTGTAACGAGAAGAATTGCAATGCCGATGGGAGAACTCCCTGAAGACACCATACAGCTCATTCGAGACAGAAGGAGGGTTAAGAAACTGGTGCAGAGGACAAGACTCCCAGAACACCGAAGGAAATACAACCAGCTGGCTCGAAGAGTTAAAGAAGCCCTGCAAGAACACTAGCAGAACAGATGGCAACGACACCTGGAGTCGCTAGACCCTCAGGACAGAAGCACGTGGACCACCCAGAAGGCTCTGCGTGCCAAGCGAAAGCCAGGTCCGCCCATCCATGGAGAGAACGGTATTGTCTTCACTCGTCAAGAAAAAGCCCAGGCTTTTGCAGACAGCTTGGAACTGCAGTGTAAAGAAAACCAGATCGACGACAAGGACGACGGCTGGCTGGACGACGTAACACGCAGATTCAGAAGGCTTGCGACGCATGCCGGATGAAAAAATAATGAAGAAATAATTCCTCCTATGTCAGAGAAGTCCTGAGAAGCCTGAAGCCCCGCAATGCTCCAGGGTGCGACGGAATAGGAAATATAGTACTTAAGAAACTACCTCTCAAAGGAGTAGCACCAATGGTGAACGTCATCAACGCCTACCTGAGACTACGTTATTTCCCCACCAAGTGAAAGAAAGCCGACGTCATCATGATTCCGAAGCCAGGTAAGAACTGAACCTTTCCTTCTAGTTACTGGCCCATCAGTCTTCTACCGACAATAAGTAAAGTAGCAGAAAGAATCATCCTGAAAAGACTTAAAATCCTGACCGATAATCTGCAGATCATCCCATATAAGCAGTTCGCCTACAGAACCGAGCACTCGGAAGCTATTATACAGAAGGTGAGGACGAGAAGGACTCTACTCTATTCAATGATAGGTAGACAAACCCTTTGCTCAACCTGAGGAACAAGCTCGCGCTCATCGGGACCTTTATTCTGACCTGCGCCTCCGTCTTCAGAGACCTGGAATATACCCTGGTAACTGAAGCAGTCCAGGATAGAGCGAAGAAACTATACGCCCGTGCAGCAGAGCATGGGAATCCGCTGGTCAGAGGTCCTAGGTATAAGAGGCCGAAGCTCCAGATCCTGGATAATGGATAATGGGCAATTATAACCAACCTTCCTTTCAGCTCGATCTTTAAGCCGCGCCGCCAGGAGACAATGACCAAAACACCCAAATCACCCGATCCCGGGGTATCCAGCAATCAACCAGCTAGGTACCCTTACCCTAGCTCGTGCCGGATTCCGACCCTAATGCAAGCGTCCTTGGCCGAATACAATCCTTGAGCTACACGGCCCAAAACTTCCTTCCGGAAATCGGAGAATCGAACCCCGAGAAGGTTTACGACAGACAAAAGACGCCCCCGGGAGCCGACATGCCAGCAAAAAAAGAAACCCAAGTCCGAAGAGCGCCAGAAGAAACGACCCAGTTGGCAGGTTCCAACAGCCAGGAAGAGGGGAGATCTGCTAACTTCGCCTGCACCGTCTGCATTTGCAGGGGGCAGTCGTAAAATGCAGGCCCACCCCTTACGAGGCCGGTCCAGGTCTACAGCGATGATTGGGTCAAAGAGCTCAGCTCGACCCCTAATCATCCGAGACGGTCATCACAGTCAAGAATATTGGCGCGGCCACTCGCGAGGAGACCGGTCAATTTACAATAACATTCCCGTTTAAATAGTAAGTATACGCCTGTGTTATAGCTTGTAAAATATTTTATTATCTCGAAAATAAGTTTAAAAATAACCCTTCTCTTAAAAATCATTATAGTGAGGTTATTAAGGATTATCTAACTCAGAGTCACATGACTCTAGTGTCCCCAGTTTCGAATGATCAAGTTGATAATAGCGCATATTATATTCCGCATTTTGCCCGTTCGTATCATGTTTGATGCCTTCGCAAAAACATCTAATTCGCGTTCATTAAATGATGTTTTATATTCCGGGTCCAAAGTTACAAACCGATATTTTTAAAATTTTACTTAACTTTAGACTTTTCGAGGTTGATATGATTTCGGACATACGCCAAATGTATGGAAATATTCGGGTCTGTTCAGAGCATTGCAAATTTCAGAGAATTTTCGGGAGATTCTCTCCTGAGGAAACTTTAATGACTTATGAATTAACTACATATGTGTTTGGTTTAAAATCGTCCACTTTTGTGGCTTTAAGAACGATTAAACAACTCGCCAGCGATGAGGCAGAGACATTTCCGCTCGAGTCTGAAGTCGTCGAAACCGACCTGTATATAGACGACCTAGTAGTTAGCGTTCCGACAGCACCGCAAGCAATAGAGCTGTATCGTCAAATAATAGGGTTGTTCTCTACCGGAGGTTTCGAATTAGTTAAATGGAGTACGAACTTGCGAAACTTATTACAAAAAATTCCTGAAAATTTTCGTTTAGCATCAACAATAGAATTTAATGAAACTCCCGAAATAAATTGTGCACTCAAGGTTTTGGGGTTGCAATGGGATCCTTCTGATTATTTTTCTTTTTCGGTAAATATTCTGAGCAGAATTTGTGCAAGAAGGAGCATTTTATCAACTTTAGCGCGCATCTGGGATCCATTAGGGTTCTTATCGGCTATTACTATCATCGCAAAATTTCTCATAACAGAGTTGTGATTTTCTAAAGTCGATTGGGATGAGGAACCGCCAATAAATGTTAAAAAACAATTATTAGAATTTTATGAGGGTGTACGTGGCTGCCTTTCGACTGCGTTCAGCAGAGCACTGTCTTACCTTAGATGGTAAGCTTCCACTTTTTCAGATAACTGTTTTGTTCTCGAAAGAACGCTTTTATGATGATTGCTGTTTATATGAATCAAACTCTGGTTATTTGAACAATATATTCAGCTTCGAATTACAAACAATTGTAGCTTGATGCTTGTTGACATTGTACCACCAACTTCTGCGCCCAGCAGGTTAGGAAGTTGAGGTTGCCCGGTTCTCGTTTAGATAGTGGAGACTGGGTCGTGGTTCGGAAATTATTCAAGAAAAACTTTTAATTTTTTTGTTAGGCGCCAGTAGTCATATTAAAAAAAGCATCTATAACGTACTTGTCTAATTGTACGACTGTGACTACTCAGAGATAATTAATGTTATAGATACTCATGAAATTATCAACACTCAGTTAAAAATATCTGGTTTATTGACTCTATTATAAAACTTGAAATGGTTTAATTTAGATTACTTGAAATGTTACACCTTATGGTTGGATGTAGCTACTTCCTTACAGAAAGTTATATATTTAATTAATAAGTTTGACTAGGTTGAAGACCAAAAAATTTACAAAATATGACAAATTATTGCTAAATGGTGATTAAGTAATTAATTGAAGAAAATTAATAATTAGCTGAAGGCAATATATAACATAAAACAATTTAGAAATGTATAAAAGTTGTCGAAGGTTGAATAATGTCGTTGAAAGTTGAACGTTGAAAAGAAATGTTGAAAAGCAAATTCAGTTGATACATTTACCACCGGCTGGGTTCTGCAGTAACCAACCCTGGTCCTCGTCTTACTGAATCCTCGTGTTGCCACCACTCGATTATTGACTCTGTAGAGATCCCAAGAATTTAGACGCCGGAACTGTTACCAAACCAAACAACTTGGTGCTCTCATCCAGCGAGGACTATTTCATACCAGGCCACTCCAACCTTGGATTCAAAACTCCTTGGCAAATAGTCTGGTTCTCCTGGATTATAGCAGCTACCCAATTTTCCTGGCACACCGTTAAGCCAAATGTATGGTAAAATTCCCAATTTAAGGATTAACTTCAAAACTGAAGGGTCAACTTAACATCAATTTGAAGGGTCTACTTAACATTGAAACTGAAGGGTCAGCTTAAACACCTCATTCCTACAAGAGTTATCATCTGTTACTACACTTGAAATTACTTGTTTATTAGTGGGCACTCTTAGTGCGTTTGATAAAATCCCCACGTTAATGCATTACTGGTATATCTCTAAATAAATTACATTAACATGCCCTTCTCGCCCCTACTAATATCGAGTTAAATTCTTTTGAATTTTAATTATTCGACAAGGTTACGAAAACGTAATTTAATAAATTCGAACTGTCTTTAAACCCTTATTAAACCTCAATTACTCATTAATAAAATTTACTTCTAAATATATCTTAATACTGAGTTAAACACATGTCTCGAAATACCCCGTTCATACATTAACTTGACCGCGTCTCTTTCAAGCCACGCGCCGCGAATGAAGGTAATTTGTGATCAACAAACATCGCGTTTAATTATGATAAATTCAACAATTAAATTGCAAATACATGTACAATAAATGCTACAGAAGGTAATTATATTTATATTATTAACTATCTATTAACATACCACACTAGATGAGGTGCTAATCGGACAGCACGTCCGTAATTGCTCGAAGTCAAAAGGAAAATGGCTATCACGAACTGTTCGGATACCTTGTTTGATCTCTAACAAACTAGTTACACTTCTATACGCGAGATGTCGCAGGTAGTGGGAACATAAATCATTCTTTAAATATAATACAAATCTACACAATTACTGTACTGTATCATTCTTATGCATTCATGAGTTCCAATTTAATCAGAATTATCGATTTATAATTTTGTTTATTGATTTTTGGGATTTATTCACTTATACAGATTTCTTCTTTTAAATATTTGTTGTACCAGATGACTTGTAGGTGTTTATCAAGAGAAGTAACAGATGGCGCTTGTATGCTAATTTATAATTTAAAGTTGGATTGACGAACACAATTCCAGATTCCAGATTCAGTAAGACTAGGGCTTTGGGATTGGACTGAAAAATTAAATAATAAGTTTACAGAATTGTGGTTTAAGACTACAAAAATTCATTGCTATTAGAATAAAAATTAACAAGTGGCATTCAGGTAATTTTGAATGTCACAACATAATACAGAATTATTTTTTATTATTGACAGTTCTTAAAATTAGCTGACTATGTTTATTTTACAAAATAAATAAAGTAGTTGCTATATTAAATATTAACAAATAAACTTTTGAACATAAGTTGAACATAAGGCGCCCACCTTAAAGGATATAGCCCTTTAATAACGAAGCACTACATTGCCACTTCAAAAGGTAAAACACAAATCTTTGAAATGGGTCGTTTGTATATTCCTTTGGTGGTCTTAATTGTCACTACACGAGTGATTCCGTCACTTCCAGGATGCAACTCCAGTATCCTACCCAAATTCCATTTAAGGGGGGGTAAGTTGCTTTCCTTAATGATTACTAAGACTCCTGGCTTTAATAATTCCACATGATGGGTTTTCCACTTCTGAAGTACTTGAAGTTCACTTATGTACTCCTTTGACCACCTTGTCCAATAGTTTTGTGTTATTTGTTGAAGTTTTTGGAACCTATTTAGCCTTGTTGTTGGAATATCCATTAGATTTGGATCGGGAATTGCAGTTATAGCTTCGCCGATCAAAAAATGAGCCGGAGTTAATGGTTCAGGATCATTAGGATCTAGTGATAGAGGGCAAAGTGGCCGAGAATTTAGACATGCTTCTACCTGCGTTAACACTGTTATAAATTCTTCGTAACATAAAATAGACTCACCAATAACACGCTTTATATGATATTTGGTGGATTTTACTCCGGCCTCCCAGAGTCCATCAAAATGTGGTGCCTGAGGAGGAATGAAATGCCATGTTACTCCGTAGAGACTTAAATCAGTTGAAATTTGGTTGTCAGTTTTTAGCAAAAAATCGCGCAGTTCGGCATTAGCTCCAACAAAGTTGGTACCACTGTCGGAATATAAGTTTAAGCATATGCCCCTTCGAGCCATAAATCGTCTTAATGTCGCTAGAAAGGATTCGGAGGTCAGATCGCCAACCAGCTCTAAGTGTACTGCTTTAGTTGAGAAGCAAACGAACAGACATATGTATGCCTTTGAAGTTTTATAATTTCGTCCCTTTCTATCGCGAATTAGGAAAGGACCAGCGTAATCAACGCCGGAGTTTAAAAAAGGCCGAGCTGGGGTGACACGAGACCTTGTTAGATTTCCCATAATAGCTTGAACATGTTTAGCGTTAAAACGAAAGCAACGAATACACTTATGTACGATCTTTTTTACCAAATTTCGCCCACCTATGAACCAATATCGATCTCTAAGCGAGGCTAGTAAAAGTTGCGGACCTGCGTGTAAAAGTCGCTTGTGTTCATATTCTGCTATTAAATAAGAAAAGTGATGATTGGAAGGTAGAACTGCGGGATGTTTTTTCCAATTGTCAAAATTGGAATGTTTCAATCGTCCTCCAACTCTCAATATACCGTCTACATCCAAAAAGGGAGTTAACGCAAACAACTTGCTTTTGGAATTCACTGACCCAGATTTAATTAAATCGATTAATTCTTGTTGATAGTGAGATTTTTGAATTAATGAAATTAAACGGTTTAATGCAACTTGTATCTCAAGAGGTGATAAGGAACCGCAATTAGTTGTCTTTTTGAAGCATTGTTTTTGAACCGCAAACAATAAGCAGTAACTCTTGTCAATTTGTTTAAATTAGAATAATTTTCAAAGAAATTTAATTCAATTGAAACCGTACTTATAACCCTCTTATCCTTTTGCATTTCAACCAACACGTCCTTGGGATAATGTCGAAATTCGAGTATTTCATGTTTACTTATTGGCCATAAGCTTGATGATAAAGAGAGCCATGGTGGCCCTTTCCACCATATCCTGCAATCTAATAGTAATTTAGGCTCAATACCACGTGAAAGTAAATCCGCTGGGTTTTCGACTGTGTTTACATAATGCCAGTCGTCAAGCGAAGTTAAGGACTGAATTTGAGAGATTCGATTAGCCACGAATACTTGCCATCGACTGCATGAAGATTTTATCCATGAAAGCGTAATTTTAGAATCGCTCCATTAATAAAATTTGTCAAATTTAAGTTTCATCGATTTTTGTACTTTATTTGCCAACTTAGCTAATAATAAAGCCGCGCAGAGTTCTAACCTGGGAATAGTTATGGTCTTTAAAGGAGCTACTCGTGTCTTAGCGCATAAAAGTTTACAACAAACATTTCCCGAGGAATCAGTACTCCTTATGTAAATACAGGCGCCGTAAGCTTGCTTAGAACTATCTGCAAACCCATGTAATTCCAATGATTTATAATTGTCGCATACTACGCGTCTAGGAAGTTCTATTTTATCTAGCGTTTGTAACTGATTTCGAAAGGTGATCCATTTGTAGTTCAAATGTAAGGGTATAGCTGAGTCCCATGAAATTTTTTCTTGCCAAATTTGCTGTAATATTATTTTTGGCGTTATAGTACATGGACCTAATATGCCAAGGGGATCAAAAATCTGTGCTGTTTCGGACAAGATTGTTCTCGGTTATTTTTGCAGATTTAGGCTTCGAATCTGTGTCAAATGTGAAATTGTCGGTTTCGCAAGACCACATCAGACCCAAAGTTTTTGCATTTTTGTTTTCGCCAAAGTTAAACTTTTTAGGGTCATGTGCGTTCAAATTTTGAATAATTCTTTTGTCATTAGCACGCCATTTACGCAAGTCGAAACCGCCTTGTTTTAAAACACCTTTTACTTGAACGGAAATATTAGCGGCATGTTCGACTTCATTAGCGCCTGTTAATAGATCGTCCATATAAAAATCCGATTTAATAATTTCAGAGATTTCCGGTTTATCCTGTTGACATTCATTAGCTAATTCAAATAGACATCGTATGGCAAGATAACTAGCGGAAGCGGTACCGTAGCTAACTGTTTGTAGTTCATATGTTTCCAAAGCAATGGATGGACTAGAGCGCCATAATATTCTAAGTAGAACAGTTTGTTCAGGACGCACTAGTATCTGTCGATACATTTTAGCAATGTCTGCAGTTACTACATATTTGTGAATACGGAAACTCAAAAGAATGCTGAATAGGTCTCTCTGCAATACTGGACCTACCATCTGTAAGTCGTTTAATGATTTCCCAGTAGACGTTGGCGCGGAAGCATTGAAAACGCAACGTATTCGCGTTGTCTCTGAATGTTCCCGAAAAACTCCGTGGTGAGGCATATAATAATTAATTTTTGTTTGCTCGGGATTTGATACCTTTTTCATGTGACCTAGTTGTTCGTATTCACTTAGAAAATCCGAATATAGCTGGAAAATTTTAGGATTCTTTTGAAGACGGCGCTCAAGACTGTAGAACTGCTTTTCTGCCTGCTGCATTGATTCACCGAGAAGTTCAAGAGATTCTTTGAATGGAATCGCTACGACAAACCTACCGTCTACTGTACCGTCTTCATCCGCTCAAACAGTGAACAGGACATTGGAACCACTGAATATCCGTAAATGGGGTATCCAGTTCAACGGGAAAGGAGACCCCGCTGCCTTTCTGGAAAGAATAGAGGAAGTGTGCTCATATACTGAAATTCATCCGGCACAACTGTTACCTGTACTAGCAGAATTATTACAGGGACCCGCATTACTTTGGTACCGAAACAACCGATCGCACTGGAGAACCTGGGAAGATTTTACCACCGAATTCCGCATCTTTTACTTCCCTGTGAACTATCAGGAGGAGATAGAAGCGCAAATCAGCCGCCGCCTACAGCAACCAGATGAACCTGCAGGTACATACCTGACCGACCTTCAAACCCTCATCCGCCGGCATGGAGATCTTACTCCGCAGCAGGAACTCCGGTGGCTTTACCGAAACTTACTTCCCGACTATAGACAGTACATTCCGAAGTCCGGACTAACCAATGTAGCCGCTTTGATCACCGCAGTCAAAGAATTTGAGGCACTGCGTCAGGAAGTACAACAAGTTTACCGTCCTAATAATGCCCCGCCACGCTTGACCGTAACACCACCAGCAGCACATCCTAAACCGTCACCGCCAAAACCGGAAAATCCACAGTCGCCACCACCGCGATTGGAGCACCATATGACCGGAAATATTCACCAGAATTCACGAAGGCCGATGGACCCAGCTCCACCTGTGAACCGAGAGACAAACCGCATAGACAGGCCATCAACCTCCGCTAGCACCGCTCCCATAAACGGAGGCACTATCTGTTGGAGATGTGGAAGAACCGGACATTTTCGCAGCCAATGCCGTTTCCCACCGAAGTTATTCTGTTCCCGCTGTGGGCGACCTGGCACCCTGACCAGAGATTGCTCATGTCCCAGGTCGGGAAACTAGCCGGGAGTTGTACCGTTCCGAGGCCGGTGCAGCTCCGTACTACTGCCACCTCGCCAGAAACCGTCCCCAAAGATGACCGACCGCACATCCAGGTGACTGTATGGCCACATCTTTTCCGCATTATTCGACACCGGAGCCGTCCGATCCTACATAGGAAACCGTGTGAAAGACTTGTGCCACCAACTGAAAATACCGTCCGTCCCCATAACCGCCCCGTCTGCCCAGCTAGCCGATGGAAAATTGGTAACAATCGACGAGTCCTACGACTTAGAGTTTGTAATAGCCGAAACTCCATTTTGTGAACGACTGTCCTATTTTCCGAATTTGTCATCAGACATTGTACTAGGAATGGATATCCTACGTACACAGAACTTTACGATCCACCTACCTACGACAACCGTCTACCTGAATAACCGCCCCGTTTCATCTTCACTTCCGAACAGCCCATTGGGAGGGATAGCTCTCGCTCTATCACAGAGTGAGGAGACAAAACTTCAAGAGTTCTTAGATACCGAGCTGCCCAGTTTTCAGGACATATCGGGAACCACAAAGTTAACCCAACACCATATCCGGTTCTCACAACCGGAGCCGATTAAGCAACGATACCGTCCGCAGAACCCAAGGATGCAGGATGTCATCAACAAGGAAGTAGACGAAATGCTGGCCAACGGCATTATAGAACCGTCTAATAGTCCGTGGAGTTCACCGGTAGTTATCGTCCGTAAAAAGGATGGGAAACCCAGGTTTTGCATAGATTTCCGGAAAGTGAATGAAGTCACCGAGAAGGATGCTTATCCATTACCGTACAGCAACGCCATCCTAGACAAACTCCGCAAGGCTCGGTACATCTCAAGTATCGATCTGAAACAAGGATACTGGCAGATACCGTTGTCCGAAGAAAGCAAGCCGATTACCGCGTTTACCGTACCGGGAAGGGGTCTGTTCCATTTCCGGGTGATGCCGTTCGGACTCCATTCCGCTCCTGCCACCTTCCAACGACTACTGGACCGCATAATCGGGCCCGACATGGAACCTTATGCATTCGCCTACCTCGACGATATTATTGTTCTAGGTGAAACTTTCGAGGGCCATCTACAGAATCTACGAGAAGTATTCCGGCGGTTAAGGATTGCAAACTTGCAACTTAACCCCGAGAAGTGTCAGTTCTGTAGGAAGTCATTAAAGTACTTAGGTCATGTAGTAACCTCAGAAGGAATACAGACCGACCCGGACAAAGTGGAGGCAATTGAGAAATTCCCCACTCCCCGGAACGTCCGAGACGTCCGCCGATTCCTTGGTGTTGCCTCCTGGTACCGACGATTTGTACCAACTTTCTCCGAAATTGTGACCCCGCTGACCCGATTATTAAAGAAAAACCACCGTTTCAAGTGGACCGACGAACAAGAACAGGCTTTTAAGAAATTAAAGACTTGTCTCACCGAAGCCGCCGTACTAACATGTCCTGACTTCGAGAAACCGTTTGCTCTCCAGACCGATGCATCCGACCAAGGCTTTGGTGTAGCTTTGACCCAGGAAATTGAAGGACACGACAGGGTAATAGCTTACGCCAGCCGCACACTGTCCTCAGCCGAGAAAAACTACTCCGTAACGGAACGAGAATGCTTGGCCATTGTCTGGGGAATAGAGAAAATGAGGCCGTATCTGGAAGGATACCGCTTCACCGTACTGACCGATCACCAATCTCTGCGATGGTTACACTCTATCAAGAGTCCGACCGGCCGCTTAGCTAGATGGAGCGTATTCCTACAGCAATACGACTTCGAAATTAAGTACCGTAAGGGAGCCCTAAACCGGGTAGCCGATGCACTGTCCCGCCAACCGCTAGACCGACCTCTTCCCGAGTCATAAACCAACGAACTATGTGCCCTGGATGAGGCACCAAACTGTTCATGGTATCAACGGAAGAAAACTGAAGTCGAACGGAACCCACAAGCATTTCCGGATTACTGTGTACGTAATAACCGGCTGTACCGTCACTTCTGGGATTCCAGTGATCTACGTGAACCAGATTTGTCTGATCCGTGGAAACTATGTGTTCCTACAACGCTCCGCCGCACCGTCCTACAGGAGAACCATGATGCTCCGTCCGCCGGACACATGGGGATCGCTAAAACCATTGCCCGAATAGCTCAGAAGTACTATTGGCCAGGGATGTTCCATGACATCGCCAGATATGTACGTAGCTGCATGCAATGTCAGCGATACAAAGTCTCCCAGCAGCAGACACCAGGAACCATGCAACCGTCCGTCAGTCAACAACCGTGGGAAACCGTCAGCACCGACCTAGTAGGACCGCTGCCCCGATCTAGTAAAGGGAATAACTACCTCGTAGTTTTTCAAGATCGCTTTACGAAATGGATTCAGTGCCGCCCCCTACGAAGTGCTACTGCCCGTACCGTCAGTCAGGCACTCTACGATGAAGTCATTACCCGCTTTGGCTGCCCCCGTACTGTCATTACCGACAATGGTAGCCAATATGACAGTCGAGTATTCCGATCCTTACTGGAAGAGTTTGGAATCCAGCACCGTCTGACACCACCGTACACCCCACAAGCAAACCCAGTCGAACGAGCGAACCGCACTATCAAAACCATGATAGCCCAGTACTGTGAGCTGGACCACCGAAAATGGGATCAGCAATTGAACGATCTCCAACTGGCTATCAACAGCTCGAGACACGAGTCGACAGGATTCTCGCCAGCGTTTTTGAACTTTGGCCGTGAGATGTCCTTGCCGAAAACAGTTTTCCAAACCGAGACTGGGAATACCGCCGAACCGTCCGAGGAGAATAATATACCGCCAACACATACCGACCGTCTGAAAAAATTACAAGAAGTGTTTGCGCTGGCCCGTAACAAGTTAGCACAAGCCTGCGCCACACAAGGCCGGTATTATAATCTCCGCCGTCGAAAAGTCCGTTTACAAAGGAGAGATACTGCCATCCCGCCTACCGACAGCACCGAGGAGAGAACCCGGGGAACCACCTCGAGGAACACTGGTAGCACCAGTCCGCCCCGTATCCGCCGCCGCCCATCCCAGGGCAGACAACCCGTGCTACGTACACTTAACCGTCCGGCTTCCACACCAACCCGACCGCCGAGGACGAGCTCTTCACCTCGTCCACGGACCGTTGCCCCTAAAACCCAGGGGGTGTAGTGTTACATGTTCCCTCCAGCCCGTCAAATCGACACCATGTCCCGGGGGATACAATGTGACCTGTTACTCTAATGGGGTTCAAAAGACGCCCACCGCTGTTCACCGGGATGCACCGTACCCATGATTTTGCTTTTCTTTTCAGTGTACCTGGTTTATTTTATGAAAGGAGGTACATCTCAGAGAGAAGAGGGCCTACAAGATTCAATTGTTTTTGTACTAGTTTAACATTAGATTGTTTTCTTTTGTTTCTTTTTTTTCAGTTTAGTTTTTAGGATTGTAAAAGACGTACTTACCCCCTAATAAAGTTTAAGCAACCATTGTGGGGTAAGCGCCTTAATTCCGATAGGGACCGTTATTTTTTCTAAGGAATGATTTTCTTGTTTTGTTTTGTTTTCAGTTTCTTTCTTTGTAGCAACCAAGGAAGACACGGAAAAAAATAATAACCATTTCATTTTTATTATTTTTTTTAGCGAAGTAAGAGGGGGATGTAATGAAGCATTTTTATAGTGTGGAAATTGCACCCGACACCGCCGTCTATTTCTCTATTTATAATATAAGTATTTGCTAATACAGGTATTGGGCGTAATTTCTGGTGTGGAAATTACACCCAAAGCCACCGTCTATTTTCGTATTTTAAATATTAATATTTTATACTGTCCACACAGAGCATAAATAAGTACTATACTTTCATTTATCAAGTAGACATACACGCCGCCAGATGGAGCACTGTCTCCATCACTGACACTATTGGCTTCACCGTTAACGAATGCTTGGCCCAGCCAGCCAAATGATTGTCGATTAGCCTGGGTCCATTCATTTGGACCGTTACCAGGCCGACTGGAAACCGCCGTCTCATAGGAGAGAGAGAGTAAGTAACACCGACCGAAAATAAGCAGCTTGGCTGGGACTAAGTGCCATCCGTGTACTAATCCCGGTTTGCTCCGCCGTGTGTCTGGGAAGATACAGTGGTTGGCAACAAGTCTCGCGTTTGCCCTCTGGCCTAGTTGCGTCGTCTGGAGGACAAGCGAGCACTTGGGAAGCTTGGGGCTTTCTGGTCTAGGTGCGTCGACTGGAAAGTCACAAAGCCTTCTAGCACACCGAGATATCATCCCCGACCAAATACCGCCTACCGGAGCAAGCCAGTGTGCAAGTTGGGAGAGTGTGTGGCTGGGAAACTTTCCGCTGGTAACAGGTCTCGTGTTTGCCCTCTGGCCTAGTTGCGTCGTCTGGAGGACAAGCGAGCACTTGGGAAGCTTGGGGCTTTCTGGTCTAGGTGCGTCGACTGGAAAGCTACAAGGACATCCACCAGCGCAAAGTAGCGCCCGTGAACCTCGTTGGTTTAATCTCTCCTTTGGGGTGATTACACCAACAAGGAACCGTGACCGGAAGTGTGTACTAACCTTAGGCTCTGCGCCTTAGCCAAGTTGCCCGAGTGTTTGTTTATTATTGTATTATTGTGCTTTTGCTTTCCTCCGCCTGGTATCTGCTCTGTCCGTTTTATACCGATAGTAGTTACTCCGACTTACCGTTCCGTTTCTCTAAGCTCGTATCCTGCTTGTAACCGCCCTCTTGCTTCGCCGCCGTCACCGTTAACCGTAGTAGTTATAGGTTAGGTATAATTGTAGATATTAGGATTTTTATTATAATAAATATGCACATTATTTAAACTGTGCCCTTTTTTTTACTGTGTGTGTGTGAAGTCTGACATCCCTAGACCCCTGGACATACCGTGTCTCCTCTGACGCTATCCCAGCCCTACCGAAACAGGCTGTGTTAAGAGGCTAGCGTGGGTCCTTTACACCACGAGAAAAATTGTAAAGGTGGCGCCCGAGCTTACCGTAACCGCACCGAGCTCGAGTGCCAAAGTGACACCCCTTCACTCAACCGACGAGTGAACGAAACGTCACAATTACCGCGAGAAAAATTTGCATAAAATTCTGGATCATGAAGTAGCGTATGATGTCGTTTGTGGCATTTCTTACATGAACTTGATTTGCAGAATTTCACATTGTGATTTGCCCTCAAGCAATTTTGGCATAAATTCATAAGCTTAATTTCCATCCATCGTGACTTAAAAGACAAACTGGAAAATTTTGGACAAGAGTTTATTACATGATTCTCTTTACATAACATACATGAGACATTTTCAGTTGAGAAATGCGAATAATTTTGTCGTGAGTTGCTTCCACGATCGTTTTGAGTCTTACCGTCTGTGTTAGTTGTTAGCAAATTCTCCAAGAGTCTACATTTTTTCTTGAGGAAAATTTCTAAATCATTAAATTTGGGTAAATCTGGCCCTGAACACCTTTCCTCCCATTCTCGCCTAGTTTTTGGATCAAGTTTCGACGTCACTAAATGAATAAGTAATATGTCCCAGTGATCTACAGGTAATTTCAAAACCTGCAGGGCTCTCACATGCTTTGTAAGATTATCAAGCAATGACCGTAAACCTGCAAAGGATTCCTTTGTTACATTAGATAAATTAAAAATAGATTTAACGTGGATATTGATCAGAAAATTTTTGTTTTAAAACCGCTCATGGAGCAACTGCCAAGCTACGTTATAATTTGCGGGTGATACTTCTAATGCACTTATTACCTCTGCAGCTTCGCCTTTTAGTGATAACCTTAAATAGTGAAACCTGTGAAGATCAGAAATATTTTTATTGTTGTGAATGAGGGAAGTAAAAGTGTCCTTGAAAAATAACCAATTTTGTAAAGAACCGTCGAACGTTCCGAGTTTGAAACGACGTAAAGCTATGTCTCCTTTTAAATTGTCTGAGACCAACATCTGAGTATTAGCCACCGACACCGCTTCCTTTCCTGCAACCGTATCTAAAATATACTGTCATGAAAGTTTCATGAAAGTTTCAGCTGCAAAATCTGTATTTTCGTTACATCAAACGAAATTTCGCACGTTTTTTTAACTTGTTTTCAACCAATGAGAATTAAACTCTGCTTTTGACATTTATTTTAGAAGTTATAGGTTACTTATTCTTTAAGTATAAGAATCCTGCTTTTCATTTCTGTCGTTCCTTTCTAGATTCCTAGGTTCTATTATTTTTGCATTAATAAGAAAAACTTATTTTGAATGAAAAAATATATCAATGATATAATTTCATTGAGGTCATTGATAATATCTTAGCCAGCAGAGTGACGTGATTTTACATCTATTTTACGTAGAAACTTGGGGATTTTCGTCGATGGTAGCAAATGGACCGAAAAGCAACGTCATTTCTACGTGTCAAGTATAACGGTTAATCGACGTAAAATATCGCCTACGATAAGACGTCTTTTCGACGTAATTATCTGACTGAAAATAAAATTACTTTGCACATGCGATCAACTTACATCTTAAGCATTTACTAAAGTAATATCAGCACATTGATGTCTAAAAGTACACCCAAATGATTATAGCACAAATGTGATCGAAATAAAAATATTTCTATTTACACACACCTAGTTAATCAATATTAATGAATTTTTATATTCCTTATAGCATTCTACAGATTTTTCATGCGTTGAGTGGATAATAAAAATTGTTACTTTTTCAACTTTTTTAAATGTATTTATTCGGTTAATTAGTGACTATCAGATTTTCTTCGAACAGGTACTTCTGATTTAGATATCCTACATATTAACCTTCATGTTTTGTGACGTTTTATTCACCCGTCACACCTTGGCATTCGAGCTTTAGCGGTCAGTAAACGGTAAGCTCGGGCGCCAGTTCCTTTTGTGGTGGAACAACCAATTGCCCTCCAAGCCTGTTCAGTAGGGATTGAGTAGCTACAGTGAAGAAACGGTATGTCCAGAGGGTCTAGGGGTATTTAGACTTCACACACACTACAGTAAAAAGCACAAATTCAGATTTTTTTAAAAATTTAACGTCTTATTTATTTTAACGTCCTGGCGAAGTTTAGCTAAAGCTCTTCCACCACTTAACCAGGACGGCGAAATGAGATACGGTCACCCATCCAAGTAACGGACTCTCCCGGCGTTGCTTAACTTCGCCGATCGATCATCAAATCAAATCAAATCAAAACAAATTTATTTTAAATTAATAATACATAATTGTCCTACCTAAGCACTCGTCCGGAGCCAGCCAAACATCCACAGCACTAATCGCCATGGTAATTGAAGGGATGGACAGAGCGAGGCTAGGTTGGATTAAAAGTAAACTTAAATAATAATCACTATCTCCTTTCGCGGGATCGGCGAATTAAAAAGTGTATAAGATAGAACATGTAAAAAAATTTTTTTAAACTTAAAACAATTGATATATACAATGCAAAAGACGCTGGTGTAGATAAAATATCACAGATATATATGATAGTTCGGCACGGGAAAATTACTATCCAAAAAACCCGTTCCAAGCAATGCAGCAAGAGCGAGCGGCTATATCAGACCGCATAATTTATAATTTAAAATGTTTGCTTTCTAAAGAATTTAATAATAATAATAATAAAGGAATAAATATTGTTTGGAAGAAATAATTTAGAGCGACAAAACAAACAAAAAATACAAAAAGGAAACGAAGAGAAAAGGTAAATATCGGAAATTGTGTTTGAGAATTTTTATAATTGAACAGAGAAAGTGGGTGTGGCTAGATGTGTTGCCGAAAGATGGGCAACGCCTGGTATGGTAATTTGTGTTTGATGCGAAAAGGTGCATTATGCTCTCTGATTCGCGTGATGTTGTTTGTTAGTGGGCTATTACCAAGTTTAAATTGATAGAATTTTTCCGATGTAACTTTGATGTAGTCCACTAGTGGCGTTATGTCGTGGCAACGTGCATAAAGGTCTCTTAAGGAGATATATCGTGAAGAATTTGAAATGAGGCGCATAAATTTATGTTCCAGAACTCTTAGTTTATTCATTGTCGTGTCCGGTATACTGCACCATACCGGAGCCGCATATGTTAGGGCCGGTCTCACAATAACAGTGTAAATTAATTTTTTATTCTGTCTGCTGAGTCTACTATTCCTGGCTAGGAGCGGATACAGACTCCTGGACATGGAATAGACTGTCCGTACAGTTTCGTTAATATGTCGGTTGAACGTCAGTCGCTTGTCCAGTCGTATGCCCAAATACTTCACGCACTCCCTTTCTGGAATTTTGTTTCCCCTTATCAAAATTGGTGTTAAAATCTTATTTTCTGTAAATCTGCGCGTGAAGACTATAGATTCTGACTTCTCCGCATTTACCCGAATCTTCCACTTGTCGTAATATTCTGTGGCACGAGCCATGTAGGCTTTTAGAAGCATGTTAGCCGCTTGTGCATTATGACTATGTGCGTACATGGCTGTGTCATCAGCGTACTTAGCAAGTTTAGTATTAGGGAAAATGGGGAAGTCGGATACGTACAAGTTGTACAGTTTTGGCCCAAGGACCGACCCCTGAGGAACACCCGCGCGAATGTCCCGCAATGTTGACAGTTTGTTATTCACTCGCACCTGGAGCCTTCTGCCAGTCAGATACGAGTGAATGAGTTTAACGATGTGTTGTGAAAAGCGGTAATTGATCATCTTTGAAATTAACCCCGGGATCCAGACGGTATCGAAGGCTTTCTCAATATCTAAAAGTACCATGGTAGTATTCTTACCAAGGTTATATTGCACTTTCACGTCGTTAACGATTCTGACAACTTGTTGCACTGTGCTTCTTCCCTTCCTGAACCTGAACTGGTGCTCATCGTTAATGTGAAGTTCATCCTGGATAGCGTTTAGTCTGTCCAGGATGACCTTCTCCACCAACTTTGAAATCACTGACAGCAACGAGATTGGTCGATAACTGCCTGCGATCTTAGCATTCTTGTTCGGTTTGAGGATGGGAACAACCACAGCACACTTCCACATGCTAGGCCAGTGTTGCAGCCGCAGAATTGCGTTAACGATGTACGTGAGTTGCACAATACCTTTCCTTGGCAGATATTTAAGCAGCCAAGGTCTCTGCCTGGGTTCGATTCTCGTGTCCAGTCAATTGTTTTGCCTTTTTGGGGCTCAAATTGAGTGTCCAAGAGACTTGTACTCTCTGTATATCAGATGATATTCCAGGCGTCCAGATGCAGTCGTGCCGACAAGCAGAGAACACACCTGAACCTCACGGTGCCCAGGTTTCGGCCGGAATATCCCCTCAATACTTGAGGTTCACCAGAGCAGAGTAGAACATAGCTGAAAAATAAAGTATGGTTAGTCAAGTTTGAAACCTAACACCAGCCAAGTGTTTTACCACTATCTAACTTACTCACTTCCTCTCTATTAGCACCCTTGGAACGGTACCTACTGGTGGCGATTTTCTACTGCGGATTCTCGGAGCAGACTGCTGATTCTTGTTCACTGCAATGGTAATAATACAAGATAACCAGAGTGGGGACTATGCGCGTTTAGAGTGCGCCTCGGAATTGGACTTAGAAAATATAATCCATCTTACCTCCCCACAGTTACTTACGGACTTCTTAGAGTGGAGCTGTACTGGGCACATCTAACAGCTTCGGCTGTCGATCAGAAACTGATATTCCAATATCGCTAGTTTAAAAAGGAAAGCTAGTGCGCTCCACGTCAATAGTAGTTTGGTGGGGGTCTAGCCTGCGTGTCGGTACGTTCGCCGTATTCCTAATTTTTACAATTTTAATACAATATGATGGAAATATTTACTATGCACCATATTAACACAAAACGGTGTTTTATATAGAATGAAATGATTTTTTTTCCTGGGTCTTCTTATTTATTAACGGAAATTAATGCACGGTCCCTAATTGACTTAAGGCGCTTACCACACAGCGGTTAGTACTTTATTTGGGGGCAAGTACACCTTTTACAAATAAAACAAACTAAAACGGTCTTTTATTTACAGTAGTCAGTAAAACAAGAAATACAGGTGAAATAGACTGAACGGTCTCCTCTTCTACCATAGCTTGGTGTGAAGAGTTTCATCCTGGTAACATATTTATACTGACAGAAACAAAACAAACTGAACGGGCTCCTCCTCTACCCTGGACTACAAATTCCGTTTCTTAGGGTTGGGGAATTTCGTTCCTAAAATTAAAGAAAATAAAACAAGTGGAGAAACAATTGGAGAAACGACATCGGTAACGGTATACGATCCCAAATAAGTCGGTTCAAGTTTCGATGAAAAACCCCTGCGGGCGGTACGGACTGTTTTCCATGGTTGCTTGCTGATGGACGGTTGCGTGATTCCTGGTGTCTGCGGCTGCGAGACTTTACATCGCTGACATTGCACGCAGCTGTGGGAACCCGTATTTTCCACGGGTCTGACAGATCTGATTTGCTGGAATCCCGAAAGCGGAGGGGCAGCTGATCATTACCTATGCAGTCAGTTGGTAATATTTTCGGGTTTCGTGCAACTGCTGTCTTCTTCCGTTGACAACCCGAATGATTCGGCGGTTTGATTATCCTGTTGGATAACATTTCATCAACCTCCTTGTTGACAACTTCCAGGAGTTCTGTTTACGGTACCTTCGCTTGCATGGTTTAGACGGTGAAAGGTATGGTGAGGATTTGATATTGAGCCGACTTCGTGGTCTCAGATGTGTCCTGAGAGCTTGGCAATTCGGTATTCAGGAACACCTGAAATTTCTTCTCCTCACTCTGAGAAAGGGCTAGGGCTATTCCTCCCAACGGGTTATTTCGGAGCGAAGATACGTCGGGACGGCGGTTCAAGAAAACGGTGGCAGTAATCAGATCTATCCGGAAATTTTCTGTACTTAGGATATCCGTCCCTAGCACGATGTCGGACGATAGGTTGACCAGATAGAATGGACGTTCGGAAAAAGAAGTTTCATTTATCGTAAACTCTAAATCGTACGCCTTGTAGACGGTTACTAATTTCCCATCGGCTAACTGGGCAGATGGAGCAGATATGCCGATCGGTGATATTCCTAGTTGGTGAGGTCTTTCATCCAGTTTCCCACATAGGACATCATGGAGCCGGTATCAACAAGGCAGAGAAGGTGCTGCTATCAAAGTACCTTTCTCTAATAAATTAAATCCGGTAATTTATATTTTCAAAATTAAGAATTACCGTCCCTCTGTCGCTCTGTAAAGCCCGCGAGCTAGATAAAACACTTTTTACATTTTTAGAATAATTCGAAAAGCAAGACTTCGGCTGCTGGAGAATATACAGAAGCCACTCTCCGCTACCGATCCAATTTTCGAGAACGACGAACAATCTGGAGCGTCTACAACGACTAGAACGCCTGGAGCCTTCGATTTTCGAACACTTCCAGAAGCTTTGATTTATCTTATATAAACCGAAACGCGCTCAACGCATTCAGTCGGGTAGGTAGAGTCGAGTTAGTCGAGCCAAGTCAGTCAGTCAGTTGAGGATCCAGCTACGCGAAAAAACAACAACAGGCAAATTTCTACTCTAAACTGTTACCAATCAACATAATTAATTAATTTAAACATACTTAGTGATAAATAAATGTATTGTTAGAACGTGAACCGTAATATATCATTATTGTGACTCCAGAATTTTTGGTTTTTAATTATTCGCGTAAAATCAATACAGGGTGTTACTTTTTCGTCGAGCCAAGTAAAATAAATTCATATCAAAATTAATTGTGCAGTGTTCTTGTGCGCGAATCTGACCAAAACGAAAGTCACGTTCGTGTTCATGGCGCCCGTACAACGTGGAGCTTAGAGAAGTGGCCGAGAAGAAAAGAACAAAGAATGAAGAGGAAAGTAGTGTGACTTACTCGAGGGGCTCTGAACTGAGTAGGAGTTTCAAAGGTAAGGCAATAACGCTACGTGAAAACCCATCTAAGGGCCAGAACTTCTCAAGTCCATTTTTATAATAATAATAAGAACATGGAATCCTACGAAAACGTTATGAAAACGCTAGGAGAGGCACCGGCACGATAAGGAATAGAAATGCCACACCTAGAAGGACAACCATCTTCCTCAGGGAGGGAAGAGGACCCCGTACAACATATATACCCGAATACTGCACAACCAGGTGAGTCGACGACTTACATACATCAACCCCACAACGAGAGGAGCAAACAAATGTAAATTTCGAACTAAGTCAAATCTTCGTGGGCATGGCGGAGGCAATTAAGCAAGCTATACAAAACGCTACTACAAGTCATGAAGGGGGCAAAATGGAAAAGGTTATGCAAACTATAAGGAACTCCCCCATGCACACTTTCCAAGGGCTGGATCATGAAAGTGCAAATATGTTTATATTCAATATGGAAGAACATTTTCGAAAACGTATAATTACTGACCGAACAGAAAAATTAGTAACGATTACGTCACAATTAAAAGGCCATGCAAAGGAATGGTATGAGCCACATAAAAATTTAATATACGACTACGAAACGTTCAAATTGAGGCTGAGGCAGACTTTCGACACCATAGCAAAAAAGGCTCAGGCAGAACACATTTTGCATACAAAAATGCAAGAATTTAATGAATCAGTTACGTTATTCATTTCTAAGAAAATAGGTTTATTCAACAGAGTAGACCCAACCAGACCGCCTAAAGAGAAGGCGCACAGCATCTATAGACAACTACGCCCCGAAATAAGGACACAAATTCGATTCAGTGATTTCGATACCCCCGAGGAGTTACTAACTGTAGCAGCAGAGGTAGAAGAATATCATCTTCCGAGAAGCACCAATAATAACAATTGGAGAAATCGTCCAAACAACAATAATAATAATAATAGTAACCATGACGAGGCACCAAGACAGGCAACCAATACGACCACCAGAAATACGAACCAGAGGACAGCATCATCAGGGGAAAATACACAAGAAAGCCAACCACCGACAACATGCCGATTTTGCGGAGGATTGCACTGGCAAAGAAATTGCCCAGAAAATCCGTACACCACAGGGCAAAACCAACAAGTCAATAGGCGTCAGAAAAACTCCCAAGGGGCCGGCGCCCGTCCCAGATCCAACAACTAAATAACGATTCCTCGGCGTCCGGCCTAAACAATATAACCAACCCGGCGACTTCGCCAAATACGATGTCTTAAATATATCTACAATTTTTCAAGAAAAACCGATAAATAACATGGCTACTCAGATTGATTCTGAGAACATTATGAACATTTCCACTATCTTAGAAAAAACCACGGTAAAAAACGTGGCGACGCAGACCGAAACTGCCCTGTTATTATCAATGCAAGACTTACGAAAATCAAGGCAATTACCACATATTAAGATCCTCGCAAATGGACAGGAAATAAACGCTGTCATTGACACAGGTGCGGAAAGCAACATAGTCAGAGCAGGACTCGTCGATACCGAGCCTCAAATCAAAGACAGAAAATTGATTGCAATGGCATGCGGAGGCCAAACAACAGAATCCTTGGGAAATATCGTCCTAGATCTAGACATACAAGGTAACAAAACTCAGGGTGAATTTGAGGTAATTACCAAATTAAATAAAGAACTTATTGTTGGTACGCCATTCCTGGAGGACGAGGGTGTCCATCTAGATTATGAAAGGAAGTGCATGTATATGGGAAAGACGTTAAGGAAAACTGTATACTGGAACCAAGAAACAAGGTGTACCCCCAAATTTCGACAACTCCACGAAAAAATTCGTGTTCCACCGGTGGCCGAACAATTACTTAAACCCGTATTTATGGAATTCTCCGACATATTCAGCGAACGACCAACTGAAGGAATTACAACCACGAGTACGAAACACGTCATTACTCTATCCACCCCAATCATAATAAACCAGCGATGTTATCCAATGACACCTAATAAAAAGAAGATTTTCTACGAACGAATAGACGAGATGCTAAAGGCTGGTGTAATAGAACCCAGCAACTCACCTTACAGTTCACCTCCAGTCATAATCAAAGCATCTGGTAAAAAACCCGTTTCTGCGTGGATTATCGGAATCTTAATGCGATAACCAAGGACCAATCATCCACCCTACCGAAAATACATGAAACTATCAAAACCCTAGGAAAAGCCAAGGTATTCACGTTGCTAGACTTAACGTCGGGATATTGGCAAATTCCCATGGACCCGGAATCAAAGAAATACACAGCTTTTACCACCCCAGACGGAGCATCCTATCAATTTACAGTCATGCCGTTCGGCTTAAAGACAGCTCCATCCACATTTCAGAACTTCATGGTTCGCGATGTACTAGCAGGATACATACATGACTTCGTACAAGTCTACCTCGATGACATCATTATATATAGTAACAGCCTAGAAGAACACCAGAGACATTTACATTTAGTCTTCGAAAGGATCCGCCTACACAATGTAAAAGTTTCAACATCGCAAGCAACGAATTGAACTATCTCGGACATCGAATATCCCAGGACAAAACACTACCCCAACAAAAACATGTCTTGGCAATACAAAATTTTCAACCACCAAAAAATAAAAAACAACTCCAAAGCTTCCTGGGAACATTTAATTGGATCCGAGAGTATATAGAAAACGCCGCTTCGTTTATTCAGCCACTTACCGAACTTCTCAGTAAAAATAAGAAATTTCACTGGACCAACGAACACGAGAGAGCTTTTGAAAAAATAATGGACGAAGCTTCCAAGCCGCTCGAGCTACATCGCCCTGATTTTACGAAGAAATTTGTCCTCCAAACAGACGTCTCCCTCATCGGCATATCGGGAGTTCTATATCAGCCAGGCGAAAACGGTTCGAAACAAATCATTTCTTTTTCTAGCGCATGTCTCACCCCAGCTGAACAGAAATACCATATCAACGAAATCGAATGCCTAGCCGTCGTCATATATATAAAAAAATACAAGATGTACCTAGAAATGTAAGATTCACACTTAGAACCGATAACCGTGCCCTGGTCTGGTTAAATA
Organism: Stenurella melanura; assembly: GCA_963583905.1. Taxonomy (NCBI): domain Eukaryota; kingdom Metazoa; phylum Arthropoda; class Insecta; order Coleoptera; family Cerambycidae; genus Stenurella; species Stenurella melanura. The sequence continues at coordinate 95,329,928 of OY757311.1, read as the reverse complement.
AATATCAAGACACCAAAACAAAATTAACGCGATGGTCTCTTCTCTTGCAAGAATACGACTTCGATATTGATCATTGCGCAGGAAAGGACAACGAACTACCCGATTTCCTGAGTAGAAATCCAGATATCCAAGAACCTCGCATGGAAATCGACGAAAAAAGAATGCTACCCTCTGCCTTAACTCCGGAAGGACTGGATGTATTCACAAGGGCTGACTTATATGAAGAAGTGAAGCATACCCAGCTCCGTTCCCGACGTATTCAAAATGACATACGAAAATGGGAAAGAATTCAAACTGACCCAGAAGCATGATACCCCATGTATTGGCTAGTTTTCATGATGAAGACATCGCCGCTCATCCAGGAAGAGATGAGACCATACGAAATCTAACAAGGACATACTTCTGGACTAACATGCACAAAGTCGTAGCAAAATATATACAAAACTGTCGAATCTGCAGAGAGGTGAAAGCCAGCCAACTACAACCTAAAGCACCGCTTCAACCCCACAAACCACGTTACGCATTTGAAGCCATAAGTATTGACGTCATGGGTCCCTACAAAGAGACTCCTCGCAATAATCGCTACATTTTCATAGAAGACATGTTTACAAAATGGGTGGAAGCTAAGGCATTCTCCGAAGTAAACGCCCGCATTATAATCAATTACCTGGAAGAAGAAATTATTACGAGGTATGGAACACCGAAGATAATCGTTTCGGATAACGGCGGACACTTTGGCAGCACCCTGTATAAACAATGGTGTGCCTGTAATGAAATCAAATGGAAGTCTATACCGACCTACCACCAGGGCTCCAACCCTACAGAGAGAAGGGTGCAGGAATTCAAAAAAATCCTGAAAACGCTAACCTACAGGCGAACACAAAATAGCTGGGATAGATATATACCAAGGGTCTTACGCACCCTCCGAACACGATACAATGCCGCCACTAAAATGACGTCAAGCAGGGCTTTGCTCGGATATGAATTACCCCAGCAGGGCGAACTAGATATACCAGCCTATCAAGACGAACGGGACGAGCAAGAAGAACAAACCCCTGAAGAAAGAACAGAAAAAATATGGGCAAACCAAGCAGAATATCAAGAGAGGTATTCTTCGCCAAACGATAGACCTGAGGTTGCCTTCGAAGAAGGACAGGAAGTAATGGTAAAAGCCCTTCGAAAGAAACCAAATGTGTCCCTACCCTCTTGGACAGGCCCACACCTAATAACCAAAAAAGTCTCCGACGAAGTATACGAGGTCCGACGTGGAAACAACACTTATCTGGTACACGTAGACGATATCAGGCCTCCAGTCGCCGGAAACGAACCTCCCGAGCAGCTAGACACCGATGAAGAATCAGACCCCTATGATGACGACTTAAATGACGAAAATCCTGAAGCCGATTTTCCAGACCAACCTGAAGTCCCTGAAGACCACCCCCCTGATGATGACGATAGAGACGATGAAATCCTATTACCTGCCTCAGCGCATCTACCTGCCTCAGCGCATCTACCTGCCTCAGCGCACCTATCTGCCTCACCGCATCTATCTGCCTCAGTGCATCTACCTGCCTCAGCGCAATTACTTGCCCCAGCGCACAAAGGAATATTTGCCTGCCCCAGCGCACGAAAAAAATTTGCCTGCTACAGCGCACAAAGAAAATCTGCCTGCCCCAGCGCACGAAGAAAATTTGCCTGTCCCAGCGCATATAGAGAAAGTAACAGTATCAACTCCGGCACTCGATGAGCCAACCACCTGAACAAGGCCAACACCAACACACGGAGAGACGAACAGACCATATAAATCAAAGCAACGACGAGCAAGACTGGTCATCATGGACCCCTAGAACCGTATCCTTCTTTTTAGAATCACGTTTATTTTTCATTATTGTACATATCTTAAGTTTCAGCATTATATAAATTTAGTTTTTATTATTTATAAAACACGTTATAAATATCTTAGGTTAGATAGAATTGTATACTTTACGTTTTCAAACACTCAATCGTAGAAATTTGCCTTAGCAAACGGGGGAATATCAAAGTACCTTTCTTTAATAAATTAAATCCCGTAATTTATATTTTCAAAATTAAGAATTACCGTCCCTCTGTCGCTCTGTAAAGCCCGCGAGCTAGAAAAAACACTTTTTACATTTTTAGAATAATTCTAAAAGCAAGACTTCGGCTGCTGGAGAATATACAGAAGCCACTCTCCCCTACCGATCGAATTTTCATCTAAAACAGCTAGAACGCCTGGAGTCTTCGATTTTCGAACACTTCCAGAAGCTTTGATTTATCTTATATAAACCGAGACGCGCTCAACGCATTCAGCCGAGTAAGTAGAGTCGAGTTAGTCGAGTCAAGTCAGTCAGTCAGTTCGGGATACAGCTACGCGACAAAACAACAGGCAAATTTCTACACTAAAGTGTTACCAATCAACACAATTAATTAATTTGAACATACTTAGTGATAAATAAATGTATTGTTAGAACGTGAACCGTAATATATCATTATTGTGACTCCAGAATTTTTTACTTTTAATTATTCGCGTAAAATCAATACAGGGTGTTACTTTTTCGCCGAGCCAAGTAAAATTCATATCAAAATTAATAGTGCAGTGTTCTTGTGCGCGAATTTGACCAAAACGAAAGTCACGTTCGTGTTCACTGCCATACATGGTTACTTGTATGTGCGGTCGGTTGTCCCTAGGGACGGTATCTTCCCACACGGTAGTAGTACGGAACTGTACTGGCTCTTTGGCGGTGCAGCTCCGCTCTGGTTTTCTCGCCTTACGACACGGACAGTCTCGTGACATTGTGCCTGTTGACCACAATGCGAACAGAAGAGTTTCGGTGGAAAACGGCATTGGGTATGGAAATGTCCCGTTTTCCCACATTTCCAGCAGATATCTCCTTGATTTCTGGAGGATACGGTGGCGGATGTCGATGGTCTACTCGCGTTGTTAGCCTCTAGGCTAACAGGTGGAAGTTGGCCCATCGGTCTTTGGACGTCTTATGATTCTCGTGTAGCCGAGACTGAAATTCGCTCCATTGGTGGAGGAGGCGGCTTCAAATTCCATGACCCTGGCCATCAAAGCGGCTACATTTGTCAGTTCGGATCTCGGAATATACTGCCTATAATCTGGGAGCAAGTTCCGGTATAACCACCGAAGTTCCTGTTGTGGCGTGAAGTCACCATGTCGGCGGATGATTGTCTGTATATCGGTTAGGTAGGTGTTTGCAGGTTCATCCAGTTTCTGAAGGCGGCGGCTGATTTGAGCCCCGATTTCTTCTTGGTAGTTAACCGGAAAGTAGAAGATAAGAAATTCAGCGGTGAAATCCTCCTAAGTCCTCCAGTGAGAGTGATTATTTCTACACCATAATAACGCCGGTCCTTGCAACAATTCGGGTAGTACGGGTAGCAGTTGTGCCGGACAGATCCCAGTGTATGAACAGAGTTCCTCTATTCGCTCTAAAAAAGCGGCAGGGTCCCCTTTTCCGTTGAAATGTATGCCCCATTTGCGGACTTTTAATGGGTCTAATGTCGTATTTCCGGTTGGAGCGTACGACGACTGTATAGCGGACGGTGCAGTAGGAGGTTGAATTATTAGTGGCGGTGGTAACGGGAAGACGGGCCTGGTGACTTGTGGCGAAGTGCAAGCGTCTTTGATAAATTTGACCAGACGGCATTTCTTGTCATCCACAGTTCCTGATAGGTCCAAGCGGAACTAGTTCGGCATCAAGCTGTTCTTTCCTCAACTTGTATATCCAGCTGAGGCGATTTTCTACTCCTGTAACCGCGGTGTCTTCAGTTGTCTCCATATCCGGATCCTTGAAGTCTTCCTTGGTTGCCATCCTGTATACGCCTTTGATATATTTTCTACCTCAAGATGATGGTAAATGGTGCACGGTACCTCGGAGCGATCCTTATATGGCAATGTCTCGCGATGAAGTTAACGAACAGTCTTAGCGGTATCTCAGAGTGCTCACTACGGTATCCTCAGTTGAAGCGTTGATGAACGGTAACAGCTGGTGACAGGTGACAATGAGCAGTCGAAGCGGTATTTCAGAGAGGTCCGTTCCTTACGGTCCCTTAAGACGAAGTATGTTGTATGAACGGTAACAGCGGTCGACAGGTGACAATGAACAGTCTAAGCGGTATTTCAGAGAGGTCCGTTCCTTCTCTCAAGACGAAGTGTTCTGTATGAACGGTAACAGCGGTCGACAGGTGACAATGAATGGTCTAAGTGGTATTTCATAGAGGTCCGTTCCTTCCCTCAAGACGAAGTGTTCTGTATGAACGGTAACAGCGGTCGACAGGTGACAATGACAGGTCTAAGCGGTATTACAGAGGGGTCCGTTCCTTACGGTCCCTCAAGGCGAAGTGCCAGCGTGACTCGTGAACGGCTGTATATATAGGCTTGAGACTGGGTGGGGTCGGTTTCTGCGCAGAATGAACAGTCTGAGCGGTATCCCAGAGTGGTCTGTTCACTACGGTGTCCCAAGACCAAGTGCATATAAACAGTAGCAGCAGGTGACAGAAGACAATCAACAGTCTGAGCGGTTTCTCAGAATGGTTCGTTCTCCTCGGTCTCTCAAGACGAAGTGCCCTGTATGAACGGTAACAGCGGTCGACAGATGACAGTTGAACAGTCTGAGCAGTATCTCAGAATGACTTGTTCACTATGATGTCTGAGGACGAAATACTGATGAACGGTCTGAGCGGTTTCTCAGAGAGGTCCGTTCCCTTCGGTCTCTCAAGACGAAGTGCCCACTGCTAACTCCTAAAGGGCTTGGCATATCGAGTCGAGAATAGAACCGTTGGCTTCTGCGCAAGTTAAGTCATATAGCAACCCAGATAAGACAAACAATAAAGCCATGTCAGCGGTTTCATCCCAGCTGCTTCCCTGTGACCAGCGATGAGATAACTCACTTCGCGTCGAGCTCTCATTGAGTAAACATCATTTTATAACATTTTAATATTGTGAATTTAATGAAATAAACTTTTGTAACTTTTTAAACTTTGTAATATTTTTTAAAAAGATATTAAGTCGGCCACACGGCTTAATTGGCGCAGTCGGAAACGGATTAGTGCCCAAAAGCTTTCAAAAATTAAAACTTTTGTTCGTACCTACGATTAAGGCACTATTTCGAACAATTCGCTAAGTCCATCGAGGACCTGTACCAGTCAACCATCAATCCATTGAGGATAGTGAGCCATCAGTCTATCGAAGACAACTTAATAGTCCAAGACGAGAGAGAAAAATCATCAATGAGGTCAACTTTAATCACAACTCTAATTTTGTAAGTAATATTGATCATTCCGCTCTTTCCTTTTTACCTTTCCTCTCCAAAATTCAATAAACATACACCCCTCATTGCTTTCGAATTTTCATTTTAGCACTGAAAATTCACCTTCTCATTTATTTTATTCCTATGATTTTAAAAGTATTACCTGGATCGAGTAGGGTAAGAAATTAAAATCCAACATAACTGCTTTTTACTAACCATCTAGAATAAGTTCAATAAAATTTAAAACCAAAAGCTCCGTAAGCAAAATATTCACAGTCTTCGCACTAGAGCACGGCCGTACTCTGTACGTCAACCCTCCCTCGGTCTGAAGTAACCGTGAATACAGAGCTTACAATAAAACGACGATTTAAAATAAAGTGAAATAAAAACTAACACTTATTTAATGAGTTTTATCGACGACCTCATTAATCAACTTGCCAATTTTCCAACCGAGAGGCAGATACTTCTGACAACCCCTATACCAGAAGAAACCACTATACCAGAAGAAAGCACTATGGCTTTACCACAAATCTCTGTTCGGGACTACTTGGAATTAATACCTGCTTTTGATGGAGAACCAACAAAATTGTCAAAATTTATTACCGCATGTGAAGAAGTTCTTCCACTTATGGCACCGAACAATGAAGCCTCGAGAATAACATTCACGATGTTACACATAAGAAACAAACTAGTTGGAAAAGCAGCATTGCTCCTGGCGTCAAGAAATTTCTCGACATTTCCTGAATTAAAAACCTTACTAATAAACTTATTTGGTGATCAGCGAAATGAAGAATCTCTGTTGTCTGACCTGAACACATTAAGACAACAACCCAGAGAAACAGCTTTACAATTTGCAGACAGATGTATAGACATAAGATGCTTATTACTATCAAAATTAACATGCCAAACGGTAACACAGGAAATTCGAAAAATGAAGATCGATTTATACAACAATTTTACAGTAAGGGCTTTCTTAACTGGAGTAAATCCACAGCTGAGCCACCTATTACGCTGTAGGAAACCTGAATCTATCGAAGATGCTATCCAGATCGTGACAGAGGAGGAAAATATGAACTATCACCGTTCAAAAATAAATCACACACCTCAAAATCACGAAACAAACAATCACAGAACGAATAATAGCCATCAACTAAGAATAAATCCACCACAAACACGGCAGATACAGAATTTCTACCAGCAACAAACAAGGCATTTTCCACAATTTAACAATACATACAAACCTATAGGACAACAACAACACCAACCACAACAACAGCAACAGCAATACCAACAACAACAATACCCGAGATATTTTCAAAATCAACCGAGACAATTTCAAAACCAACCAAATCACAATCAACCTAGAAGCCAACAAAACGTCTTTCTACCGAGAAATAAACCTTTGACAAACACGCCTACACCCATGGAACTAGACTCTCAAAGAACTCGTCTTACAAACCAAGTGCCACAATATTCAAGATTTGCACCCCAACAGAACTGGAGGAACGAACAACTCCACGTACAACAGTCAGAAGAGCTAGAACAATTTACGACACCCGGAAATAATTACAACGAAAACCTTTCTTATACGGAATATGATGAATTCAATCACGAAGAATATCAAGAATGTGAGACCAACGAACAAGAAAATGCAAATGTTCCGATAGGAGCCTCGGAAATTACAGACAAACGGAACTAATAGAAGTTCACACATCGACAAATAATCGATTACCATATATTAAAGTACCCGAAATAAACGCAAGATTTATGATCGACACTTGATCAACAAAATCATTCATAAACGAACAAATCGCTCAAAAACATTTTCAAAATTATATACAGGAGGACCCATTTTGTATTACAACACCACATAATACAACAACTCATCATTATAGTGCCGAAATTCCGATTTCAACTATATTTAACAGACCAGACTTAACCCATAAACATTACATTTTTAATTGCAACCCAAATTACGAAGGATTAATAGGGACAGATCTGTTGATGAATTTAGAAGCAAAAGTCGATTTCGAACAAGGGCTTTTGATCACCCCAAGTACAAAAATTCCCTTGTACATCTGTGGAAATTTATTAGTTTCTCAAAATACAAAATCTCAACAAAACACAACGAACAATCGAGTTACGGAAACTACTGAAACTATACCACCAAGATCCGAGTCGATTATTTCCATCCCTGTGCATACCACTCTACAACAAGGACTCTTGGAATACAAAAAATTTCAAAATAACCTGGAAATACCTGCATCTCTTGTCACAATAAAAAATAACCAAGCACTTACCACAGTAATTAATAACACAGAGGAAACACAAGTTTTGAAAATTATAAAACCACTAACTATTTCTGAAGTATTACCTAAGAACTACATCAAACCGAAATGGATGTCAACGAATTGGAAATGAACTATAACGACATAGACAAACTGCAAAAGGAAAATTTAAAAAACCTGAGACTAAATCACCTAAATAAGGAAGAATGCCTCGCTATTAGAAACTTATGTACTGAATATAGAGATATATTTTATAATGAAAAATTACCACTTACATTTAACAATCAAGTTAAACATCACATCAGATTAAAAGACGAAACGCCCATATTCACGAAATCCTACAGATACCCTCAAGTACACAAGGAGGAAGTCCAGAAACAGGTTTATTCCATGCTACAACAAAACATAATAAGGCCATCTACATCGCCTTGGTCGAGCCCCGTCTGGGTTGTGCCCAAGAAATTGGACAATTCAGGAAAGAGGAAATGGAGAGTCGTGATCGACTACAGGAAACTGAACGAACACACGGTAGACGATAAATATCCTTTGCCGAATATTATGGATATTTTGGACAAATTGGGTAGAGCACAATACTTCACCTTACTTGACCTCGCCTCTGGTTTTCACCAGGTACAAATGAACCCAGAAGACATCGAGAAAACGGCGTTTTCTACAGAACAAGGTCATTACGAGTACACCAGGATGCCTTTTGGATTAAAAGGAGCACCATCCACATTCCAGAGGGTGATGGACAATGTTTTAAGGGGTATACAAAACGAAATTTGCTCAGTTTATCTCGACGACATAATAATTTATTCCGCTAGTTTACAAGAACACATTGAACATCTAAGAAAAGTTTTTCAACGTTTGCGAGATACACAGTTTAAGGTACAACTAGACAAATGCGAATTTTTGAAGAACGAAGTAGCGTATTTGGGTCACATCATAACACCAGAAGGAGTCATGCCAAATCCTGAAAAAATTAAAGCTGTGCAAAATTACCCACTGCCTAAGACAACCAAGGAAATAAAAGGATTTTTAGGACTCGTGGGCTACTACCGCCGATTCATTCCCAATATGGCACAAATAGTTAAACCAATGACATCAATGCTAAAAAAGAATACCAAATTAGTTCACTCGCAAGAATTCATTCAAGCTTTCGAAACATGTAAGAAACTTTTAACTGAGGCACCAATTTTGCAATATCCTGATTTTACGAAACCTTTTATTGTAACCACGGATGCGTCGAACGAAGCCATAGCCTGTATACTTTCGCAAGGCACCATAGGTCAAGATCACCCCATTGCATACGCCTCAAGGACGTTAAACGACGCCATACGTAAATATTCAACCACAGAAAGGGAACTACTCGCAATTGTATGGTCCGTAACGAAAATTTTCAGGCCCTATCTTTACGGTCACAAGTTTACGATATACACAGACCACCGTCCTTTAAAATGAATATTTAATTTAAAGGAACCAGCCAATATGAAGTTAACCAGGTGGAAATTAAAGTTAGAAGAGTTCGATTATCGAGTCGAATATAAAAAAGGAAAATCAAACACAAACGCCGACGCATTATCCAGGATCCAAATTCATCCCCTAGACTCACAATCTCTAATAGTCAATGCCGACACAGAATTAGATGCTCTATTAGGCGAACTAGAAAGCGCAACGGAGGAACCACGAAGCTTAAATACACCTACACCACACCAGGTACAACAAAATCTAAACCCAGCTGATAGAGCTATAACACCGATTTCTACGGCACATTCGATAAATGACGAAGATCCTACGATTAGCATACCTATATTGGATGAACCCATAAATACGAAAAGCAACCAAATTCACATCAAAACTGTTCTCCTAAATCCGAGAAAACCGAAAGTTACGAAACGAGGACAGAAAACGATCCTCGAAGCCGAAGTACAAATTCAAACCATAATGGAAGACCTATTTAAATTGCTCCGAGACTTTACGACAACAGATCGACAATATCATGTGTTCACTGACAAAGAAGACGCATATAAAAATCTATGTGAAACATACACTAGCAAATTCACAGATAACGGACCCACATTGATTAGATGTACCAAAAAGTTAATCGATGTGTTAGAGCAAGAAGAACAGCTACAAGTAATACAAAACCATCACGAAGGAAAAACCAATCACCGCGGGACAAGAGAAACCGTCGCTCATCTTAAACTAAAATACTATTGGCCAAACCTTCAGCGCGACGTGGAGGAATTTATAAGAAACTGCGAAATTTGTAAAAGAAGCAAATACGAGAGAATACCCGAAATTATGCCTATGATGCTGACTGAGACCCCAACCAAACCCTTCCAAATTTTACACATGGATGTATTTACTATGGAACAAACATTATTTTTAACGATTATCGATGCCTTTAGCAAACTCGCTCAGGCATTTGAAATCCCTGCGAAAACAGCAGTTCACATTTCAGAAAAACTTATCACCTATTTTACGTTCTACGGAACACCTGAAAAAATAGTAAGCGACAATGGTAAGGAATTCAACAACAGCGTAGTGAAAGAACTCTTAAAACTACATAAAATCGATATTCACTTTACAACTGTCAGAAATCCGCAGAGCAACGGTATTATGGAAAGATTCCATTCAACAATACTCGAATATGTACGAATATTGAAAAACATTAATAATGACCCTATAACAGATCAGATGAAATATGCCCTATTAGCTTATAATAGTTCGATACATTCCGCTACAGGTTTTACACCATTTGAACTAATTATAGGACACACCGACAGCAGAAACCCTTTCGAAATTTATTACAATCAAGACATTTTCAGCAACTACTTAAATGATCACAAAACGAAAATGAAAAGAATATACGAAACCATCAACCAAAAAATAATACAAACTAAACAAACCGTCCACCAACGGAGAAAAGAAGACGTTGATGACCCACAAACCACTTTTAAGAAAGGACAAACTGTATATGTTAAAAGTAGGAAAGCGACCAGACATAAAACTAAAAATCGATATGAGGGACCCTTCACTATCACTAAGATAAATAGCGACAATACTTGCGAAATTTCTAATACACGAAATAAATCTGTAAAGAGTACATTTAAGAAACTTAAGAAGACCTCTTGTTCCAGATGCACCCCCGTCATCCACGGAGGAGAGCGAGTCAAGATTAAACAATAATCCAGGACTACTACCCCTACCTCTAGGGAAATGTAGAAACATCATCGACAAATGGACATTAGTACGATCTATCGATTTACAACCAATCATGGACGAATATAGCAGATTAAAGTCGAATATTGACGATCTAGAGAAGGCATTAATATTAGATGAAAGAGAAAAAATGGAAGTTAAGAATTTCGCAATAATCACAGAATTCTTATTTGCCGAAATTAATCGGAAATTTAACCAACTAACGCCGCAATCTCGATCTAAACGAGGACTAATCAATGGATTAGGATCAATCTGGAAATCAATCACTGGTAACTTAGATAATGAAGACGGCGAAAGAATAGAACGACACCTAAAACACCTAGACAAAAATCAACTCACTTTAAAACAAGTATTGGAATCCCAAATAACACTAACCACCAAGGCAATAGACAAATTTGAGTCATCTATAAATAACCTGACCACGAACCAACTCGTGCTACGTTCAAGAATTCTACAAATCGAACAAGCACTGAAAGACCAAAAGGTCGAACTATATCACAGAATTCAATTTAATAATGTCTATACCCAAGTAAATATAATGGCGCAAAGTATCCTACAAATATTAGAGACACTCGAGGAAGCTGTCACATTTGCAAAAATTAATGTTATGCATCCTTCAATTATTGAACCGGAAGATCTACTAGACAGCCTCTTACAAATAAGTAATTATGTTAACTTACCTTTTCCTGCTGTTAAGGACCAAATCTTAAATTTCGAAGCCCTAATCAAAATTAAAGCCTACTGGAAGAAAACGAAGCTCAATTTTATCTTAGAAGTGCCAATAACCGACACCATTCAATATAATCTTTATCACTTATACTCATGTCCTGTATTAAATCAAAATAATACCTTCCCACTAATCATCCCCAACAAAAAATACCTTATTTTATCCGATCAATATTACAGCTCATCGAACGAACTTTGTAAACTTATAGATAACCACTTTTATTGTAATAACTTAGATTTGATAAATTTAGAGACTAATCAACCATGTGAAGTACAACTGCTACTAGCAAAAAGACCATATTCTAATTGCCACATCAAACTAATACAATTAACAAGTCAAAAAGTGCAAACATTAGAATTTAATCAACTACTAGTAATAAACCCATCAGACAAATCAATTAATTTCAATTGCAAAGATTTGTCGGAAACAAAATTATTAACAGCCGGAACCTATATTGTAACCAATCAAAAAGGTTGTATAATTCAAATTTCAAATCAAAAGTTTGCACATGTACAGACAGATATACCAAACCAAAGAGATATTTATATTCCCGAATTAGATTATAAAGTAAATGTTACATATAATTACGAAATAAAAAATATTAGTTTGTCACAAACAAATCTAGACGACTTGCATATTATAAAATACAAATTGGAATAAAACAAGCAAAATTTAAATTCAATAACAGGTTCTACTTCTCATTGGTATCAACCCAGTGTTTGGACAATATTACTATATGTTACCATAATATGTTTTAGTGTTTATATCTTTCAAAAATTACGAAAACGATTTCAAGAAACCAGGACCAACCCTAAAGAAGAATCGCCTCGAACTTCAGCTTAACCCTAAAGTTCTGTCTAAGGGTGGAGGAGTTAAGTCATATAGCAACCCAGATAAGACAAACAATAAAGCCATGTCAACGGTTTCATCCCAGCTGCTTCCCTGTGACCAGCGATGAGATAACTCACTTCGCGTCGAGCTCTCATTGAGTAAACATCATTTTATAACATTTTAATATTGTGAATTTAATAAAATAAACTTTTGTAACTTTTTAAACTTTGTAATATTTTTTAAAAAGATATTAAGTCGGCCACACGGCTTAATTCGCACTCAATTTACTATGTCAGGAGGGGTCACACGCTATATAACTTCTGTCACCGGAGTTTTTAGGACTTCGGGCAGAATCCAGTGAGGGTCGGTTTAGAAGGTGTCTGGCGGTGTGGACAACTGATCCCTATCGGTTTTACCGGATTTCGACCTCCCACTTCCCCAGGGTACACTTTCTTCCGGAACGGGTGGTAGGATCGTGATTAAACCAACGGCAATCGACTCAGGGTCCTTGAGTTACCATTAAATGAGGAGTCATTTGCCTAGTCTCTTCAAAGCCCGGAGTCGGGAAGTATTCCGGGAACAATCCGGGCAGTCGATGAAAGGTGGTGCAAATGGTGTGTCGGGGTGCTGGTTATTACCTAGTACGGGTCCGACTTGATCGAGTCCCGTAACTTGGCGTCAGCACACTTTTTCCCGGAACGGTTGGTCGGATCCGGTTGAAAATGTCACCAAACGATTCCTTGGATCCGATTACCCTGAAAACAACACCCCACACGATATTTTGGGTGGTCGGGTAATTTCGGCACCCTTCGGAAGTTTTCGGTCGGATTTCGGGTTTCTGCTCAAAATGCAGCTTCTTGGTGTGGCAAAACCATAGAAACTGACATTGATTTGGAAAATTCTTCAAAGGGCTATTAAATGGTTAATAACACCTTCGGGTGAGATCGGAGCGGTTCGGGAGTAATCGGAATCGGTTTCCCGTGTTCGGTTATGTCGAAAAGACACCTCATTCGCCTATGGTGCCTGTTTGTAGTGTTTCGGTTGCTTTCGGTGACTGCCGAATGTGAAGTCTAAACTACCTTCCTCTTTTTAGGTCCCTGCTCGGGCGCCAAAGTATGTGACGTTTTATTCACCGGGTTAAATAGGGGTAAATAGGGAAAAATAAGTAAAGCAAGCTGGTAAGAGTACAGAAACTTGAAATTCGGTGTATGTACTAGAAGCCAAGGCTTCAGATTTTTTAATAATAATTTTCAACCCCCCCCCCCCCCCCTACTCCATTATTAAAGGGGTTGGTAAAATAAAATTGAGATATTCATTTGAAATTTGATACACGTATGTATTATAACGACATCTGGAACTAGATTATATTTTAAGATGATTCAGTTGAAGAGTTTGGGGTTAAATAGGGGTAAATAGGGGAAAATAAGTAATGCAAGTTGGTAGGAGTACAGTAAATTGAAATTCGGTGCATGCACTAGAAGCCAAAGCCTCAGATTTTTTAATAATATTTTTCAACCCCCGACCACCCCTACTCCATTATTAAAGGGGTTGATAAAATAAAATTGAAATATTCACATGAAATTTGATACAAGTATGTATTATAACGACACCTGGAACTAGATTATATTTTGGGATGATTCCGTTGAAGGGTTGGGGGTTAAATAGGGATAAATAGGGCAAAATAAGTAGAGCAAGCTGGTAAGAGTACAGAAACTTGGAATTCGGTGTATGCACTAGAAGCCAAGATATCAAAATATTTATAATATTTTTCAACTCCCGGTGGTCTCAGGTTTTTTATAATAGTTTCCATCCCCCACTATCACCACTCCCTTATTAAAATGGTTGATAAAATTAAATTTAGATTTTCAGTTGAAATTTGGTACACGTATGTATTATAACGATATCTGAAACTAAATTATATTTTGACATGATTGCGTTGGTGGAGTGGGGGGTAAGTAAAGGTAAATAGGAAAAAAACTAAACCGAGCTGGTAAGAGTACAGAAACTTGATATTCGGTGTGTATCCTAGAAGCCAAGGTCTCAGATTTTTTAATAATAATTTTCAACCACCACTCCAGTATTAAAGGGGTTGATAAAATAAAATTGAGATATTAACTTGAAATATGGTAGACGTATATATTATAACGACATCTGGAACTAGATTATATTTTGAGATGATTCCGTTGAAATGTTGGGGGTTAAATAAGAGTATATAAGTAAATCAAGCTGGTAAGAGTACATAAATTTGGGATTTGGTGTATATACTAGAAACCAAGGCCTCAGATTTCTTTCTAATATTTTTCAAACCCCGCCATCTCCGATCCATTATTAATGGGATTGATAACATAGAATTAAGATATTCACTTGAAAGTTAGGACAATTATTATGTATTGTAATGACATCAGATTGAGATGATTCCATTGAAGGGGTGGGAGGTGGCAGGTTGTGAATAGGGGAAAATAAGTAGGGTAAACTAGAAACGTCATTTTTATCGTATATAGTGTGAACCAACGCCTCAAACTTTTCTATAACTTCTGCCCCAAATATTATTAAAATTCTATGACCAATAATTTCCACGTACTAGAGTGCAAATCTAGTCAAGACGTTTCCTTTAAAGTGACTTGAATGAAAAATCTGGATGTGGAAGTAGTGATTCCTTAGGCAGCGGTTTTTTTCTTTTGTTGCAATAGGTTTAAAATATTATTCAACGTGAATATTTTAAATGTGAGTGAAAATAAATTTCTGTCTGTCGATCTGTCTATCTACATTTTTTTTGCGCACAATTACTCCGGGACGGTTTTAAGATATGGACTTGACATTTGATGTACATAATGTGTTATAACGAGATCTGGAACTAGATTATATTTTGAGCCTATTCCGTTGAAGAGTTGCCGGTAAATAGGTAAAAGAAGCTAATCAGAGTTCAAGTATCTGAGATTTGGTGTATACCGGGTGAGTCACGAATTGTGCTCGCCCCGATATTTTGTAACATATTTTGATACCTAAATATTAAAACATGTTATTCCGGTGCGGACGGCAGCCAATTTTTGTTGGAGAGCATAGGCCGTGGGTTAGGATTGTGTGTGGACACTCAAGAGGGCGCCACCGGCTGTATATTACGTAATAAGATTTAAATAATTTTGCCAGCTCGGAACAAAATTAAGTTATTAGCAACCATGCGATGGAATACTCAAAATATATCTGTGATATCTAAACTCTACTTTACTCTCAAAATTTAAGCAAATATCAGGAGCACCAGTGCAAATAATAAGAACATGTAGACATTAGACATTTATTAAAACACAGACATGAGATGTACCATAATAAAAAACAAAATAGTTCCCCAATTGTTCCCCAAACTTAATCTACATGTGCAAAAGAAATGCAACATATGCAAGGACCCTTTCTCAAATTATTTCAGTGGTTTGTCTCTTTTTATAGAAATACAACTACGCTTAAATGAAAACAACAATGAGTTTCAAATTCACAACAGCGAGTTTTTAAAAGGTTTACAACGGGTTAAAATTACAGCTCTCAATAAAATATTACGTAACAAACAAGATTGTGTGAGCTAATTTTTGCAATGCTCGCTGTGTGCGCTAGAATGTTACAGACGGATCTAAGAGAACATGTTCTATTAAAAATACTTCATATGTGACATAGTAGAAAGTAAACTAGTGTCGCTTGGTACCATGCTCTACTTACAAAAAAAGATCTTAAGATACTTCACATACTAGGTGTGTAGTTGCATAATCGTTGTGTAATTTACTTTAATATTTTGACAAAAAACCACTGAATAAAACTATAAAAATTTCTCTAAAATTATGTAACTAAAATGAAACAGTAAAACCTGGTTAGAGCCTTGGCGTTTTCTCTGACAACTGCAGCGTGATCTGTTACCACTTCTTAAGATGTTCTCGACGTTGCTTACGACTACGACTCCGTGTCACTCCCAAAACTCTGCCAAAATCTCTTGGAGACTGCTGCGGACAACTCTCCAACCAAAACTTCTCTAAACGTCAACAGAACCCACATAAAACCAAACATCTGAGTAATAGACTTCCTCCTATTACTCCTCTAAGTGCTGGGCCCCCTTACATAACCAAAATGACAGCACCAAACACGTGCTCATGCCAAGTACAAGCCTCTCCAAAGCATATACTTGTACCAAACATATGCTTATACCAAACACTCTGTAATAATTACAATAAATAAGAACTAAATAAAACACCAAACTAAGTAAAATAAAAAAACCTACCTCCTATAGAGAGTATGGTATAACCTTCACGAAACACGTGGCGATCGGATTACGACAAGCAACAGAATTGCTTCCTGGAACTTACAAAATGCTTCTGGCAGGACGGTAAAGAAACACTGGGTACATCAAATCAAATCCCTTTTCAGTGTCAGCGATGTAAAACCCAAATTCTTCACTACAAAACCGGGACCGCCGCCATTCCGCTAATCTCGTCGCTGTCGAAGAACGAAAGTCAGACCAAAATCTCCTACCGTTCTCAGTGTTGCCAACTTGAGCATCTAGAGAACTCTTTCTCTAGCCAATAAAAATGCGCCAACAAAGGGCTTTGCATTTAAAAGACTGAATTGCACAATTATGTAATATCTCAACTACAAGAATATGTGAATAACACCTCTAACTTAAAATATTATCACAAAAGAAAGCACGCTTCCTTTCCTTGTTAAGAATTTCAGATATGCCACCTGCTATGCCCTTTGAAGTACGAGTGGTTGCCTATCAAACAAATGAACTAATGGGTTAATTTACTGTATTGAAACTGAAATTATTAATGTAGATTTTTCAAATGCTACAATTTCCTAAAATATTTGGAATAGAAAATTGAAATTTGGAGGCCTTATTACACGACTAAAATGCCATCTTTTCAATAAAAAATCAAGTTTGGTGCACATCCGGTTTGACCGGATATGCCCACAACTTTCGATTTTTAAATAGAACACCCTATATATTTTTACATTTTTGGAATCTAGAGGAAATTTTGAATACAATACATCCATTTTGGTCACTTTTTGATAAACATTGAAAATTTTATTCAAAAATCTATTTCTGAATCCAGAGTGCTGTGGTGTCCAAAATATATTTTAGTTTGTGTGCTACGTTACTATAAAAATAAAAAGAGCAATATGATTGCATTACTTAATTCTCTAGAGGCGTTTAAAATTTTTAAATGTGATTTTTACCCACTAACTCGGTTTTTTTAAATGGGAATTTAATCGTTCACCAACATTTTTAAATACCTCATTTTCATACGAATCTAATGATACCAAAATTTTAAAAATCCGCTCAGAAATATTTGAGATTTCAGCCAAAATACAATGCAACCAAGTTTTTAGAAACATGCGGCTAATAGATAATAGATTAGTGGGCTTTGGAAATTAAAATGGCACATTTCTGTGTTAATCTGGTAACCTAATAACACTGGAAAAATCATAGTAGCCATTGAATGTAATAAAACAATATCAGCTGTCAGATAGACTCGTGTAGTTATAGGCAATCTTGAGTTATCAAACATTTAATAATTGTGAGCGCAAAGAACGTTACAATTAAGTAGCATAGGTATGTGGAGGTAAACACAGTTACATCCACAAGGACATTTGCAATAGAATGCGATATCAGTTTGGTTTTCAGAGTTTTATTTAAATGAATATAAATATCGGGCCTATAAATAAATAAAAATCAATTCCGTTTGTAACGTTATATTGCTTGATGTCTAAGTGATATCGATAACGTTAGCACACGGCAGTCATTAAATTCGGAGGCTGGGTCGTGGGCAAGGATTATTGTAATATAAAAATTTTATTCATTTATCTAGATGTTCAATTTAGCATTTAGATGTTATTTAACACTAATATTATAGCAAGTTATGCCTGGGCGCCAGTCGAATACTTCGACGAGGGTAGAGGGGAATCAAGACACTCAAAAACAATTATTAAAAAATGACGTAAGTAATATAGGTAAATTTAATAAATAAAAATTTTATCATTAAGAAAACAACATGTACATAGATCATAGATGTTTGAAAGGCCAAACTATAATTTCCAAGTTAACAATTACTTTGTGGTGTATACTAGCAACAGGAAAGTAGACAAAAAAACAGGTATAAAAAATTGTAGAAAACTATAAGCAATGATTGGTAACAAACGACAAAATATTATATCGATATAACAAACGTAAAACACAGGTAACGATAAATTGTAATTATGAACAAATATTTTCTTCTCTTACACAACGTATTTATATCACAGATATCAAATTAATTTAGTAACTAAGGTGTGCGCTAATTACCTGGATGATTTTTCTCTTATTTTTATTAAGCTACCAAATCTAAATTTAATTTTAAATAAAGCTTGAACCTTTATCGAGATCAATATATGTAACAGTCTCACAATACTTTAATATTTTCGAGTATAACATGCATTAAAGTTATAATACAATGATATTAATTTATAGGTACCCAATTAACAGCTGTTAGTCGGTGAACACAAAAATATATATAAGCAATCAATAATTTTGTTTAAAAATTCAATGAATTATTTTAAATGTTTAAGGTTCACTTTTTATTTGCCAAAGGAAAAATCAAATGTATTCTTGTGAAAAAAATAACGGTAAGCTCGTATGCTTGGTAAGTTGAAATGGATAGACTGCACAGAGGTTGAGGTGTTGACGTAAAGTCCAAGCAAAGTTACGTAAATTCTAAGTTTACGAAGAGTCTAAGAAGAGTCTGAGAAGAGCCTAAGAAGAGGCCCTAGGTTTCATGAGGCCTCTCGAAAGTGTTTCCCTCACAGAATTAACACGAGGTGCGAGTAGATAATAAATGCCTAAAAATTCAAATCGTCTAAGCAAATTGCAGTGTACTTAACGCGATCAATAGGTAATATATGGATTTTTAAAATTACCCTAGATTTTATGAGGCACTCGCGAATCTTTCAGATTTTAATTTAATTAATTAACAAATACGCACACCACGTACACATTACCTCGATCTACCCAAAACGTGGAAACCTTAATCTCCCGGACGGCTTGATCAACTTTTTATACCAATACTTTTTGTAGTTTTTTTATTCAATCATTTCACGTTTACTTTTTCTAAACTAATTTTTGTTAAAAGTTCTTTATGCAAATCAATAGAGTTGTCATTACATTTATTTATTGATAAGTTTATAACAATTCAAAAATCTTCTCGAACTTTAAAACAAAAATAAATTATTTATATATGTGTCCAGATATACCAACTAGCGAATTCTTAATATACAGTGTGTTGCATGATTCTTGCTCGAAAAATTTAAGACTTGTTCTATATGTTGTTTTTAAACCGCTACACGTTTGAAGAATTAAACTTAAAGTAGGTAACAGTAGGTATCTTTAAAATAATTAATATAATTAAACCATAAAGTGACATTTATAGATATTGTTCAAAATGTCCACCATTTTTTTCTATACACAATTCGGCTCTGCGTACAGTTGCTTGAATGGCTCTACGCAATTCAGCCGGCGTTATTTCATTAAGAGCCCGTACAACTTTATTTTGCAGCTCTTCACGGGTATTTGAAGAAGTTTTATAAACTTTATTTTTGAGAGTACCCCATACATAATAGTCGAGGGGTGTTAAGTCAGGTGACCTAGGAGGCCACCTGATATGACCTTGATTTGCGATAAGGCGTTCACCATGCAAGTTGTTTAAATATTCCATCACTCTTCTAGAATTATGTGGGGGAGCACCATCTTGTTGGATTTTGTAAATAGGCAGGAGGAAGTAAGTCAAGAAAGTCTGCTGTCTGGTTTTGTAAAAAGAATAAATATCGTTCACCAGTAAGTGTTCCATCAAAAAATATGGTTCCAATTATTCGATCTCCAAGTACTCCAAGCCAACAGTTAAACCCAAATCTTTCCTGAATATTCCCCCGCCCTACCAACCTCGGATTTTCCTGAGCCCAGTACCTAGTATTATTTCTGTTAATACCTTGGTTCGTAAATCTACTTTCATCTGAATATAAAATATGAATAGGAAAACCTGGGTTTTGTTGTACTGCATTTAAGAACCAGTTGCAATATACTAGCCTCCTGTCGTTATCATCTCCATAAAGATGTTGGTGTATTTGGTATTTATAAGACCAAAACTTATGTTTCTTTAAAATTCTGCAAACCGAAGACTGACTAATGTCGCATTCCATTGACAATTCCCTTGTTGATGTTGTTGGGTGTACCATCACAAATCCTAATACATCAATTTCTTTGTCCTCATTTACAATAAATGTTTGATGGTCATCTTGTTGATTGGGTTCGTTTCTTAATTCTTGTTCCACTCTGGCAAACAAGTGTCTGCTTGGGTGACGTCTGTTGGGATATCGTTGCTGATACAGTTCTGCAACTGCAGTTGAATTTTTGAGACGCTCTCCATATATCAGTAATATATCGACCTTTTCATTTCTACTAAAATTATTCATTTTCTTTAATTTTTACTCAAAGAGATTTCCGCAACGCTTTATTTTGTATCTGTCTGACAGCTGATATTGTTTTATTACATTCAATGGCTACTATGTTTTTTCCAATGTTATTAGGTTACCAGATTTACACTGAAATGTGCCATTTTAGTTTCTAAAGCCCACTAATCTATTATCTATTAGCCGCATGTTTCTAAAAGCTTGGTTGCATTGTGGCTGAAATCTCAAATATTTCTGAGCGGATTTTCAAAATTTTGGTATCATTAGATTCGTATGAAAATGAGGTATTTAAAAATGTTGGTGAACGATTAAATTCCCATTTAAATAAACCGAGTTAGTGGGTAAAAATCACATTTAAAAATTTTAAACGCCTCTAGAGAATTAAGTAATACGATCATATTGCTCTTTTTATTTTTATAGTAACGTAGCACACAAACTAAAATATATTTTGGGCACCACAGCACTCTGGATTCAGAAATAGATATTTTAATAAAATTTTTAATGTTTATCAAAAAGTGACCAAAATGGATATGTACTGTATTCAAAATTTCCTCTAGATTCCAAAAATGTAAAAATATATAGGGTGTTCCATTTAAAAATCGAATGTTGTGGGCATTTCCGGTCAAACCGGATGTGCACCAAACTTGATTTTTTATTGAAAGGATGGCATTTTAGTCGTGTAATAAGGCCTCCAAATTTCAATTTTCTATTCCAAATATTTTAGGAAATATCGGGGCGAGCGCACCCGGTATACTAGAAATCAAGGTTTCAGTTTTTTTTGTGACATTTGCCACCCTAACCACTACATTGTTATTAAAAGTCTTAACAAAATATAATTAAGATATTAACTTGAAATTTGGTTACGTATTATAACGAAATCTGCAACTAGATTATATTTTGAGCTTATTCGTACGAAGGCTTGGGAGATAAATAGGGATAAATAAGTAATGCAAGTAAGAGTCCAAATACTTGGGATTTAGTGTACCTATATACTAGAAGACAAGGTCTCAAATATTGTTTATACCATCTGAAACCTCCATCATTATTAAACGGGTCGACAAAATAAAATTGTGATTTAATGCGTGTACGAAAACAATAGTTCTAAAAAAGATTTTTTTTTATCAACCACCCCCATTACCACCTTGCGGCACACGATGTCACATATAAGAATTCTATAAGTAATTGTTTCCACATACTGGAGTGCAAATATAATATCGAGATGTTTTCACTTAAAGAGACTTGGATTGGACATCTGAATGTGGAAGTAGTGATTTCTTAGGCTGCGATGTTTTAATGGGCAAACCGAACTACTTTACATTTAAAACGTATCGTGAAAGGTGTCATGAGAATACATTGACCGGGAATTTATTCAGAAATATTGCCCTTTTGAGGTCTAATTGCACGCTATAAAGATTTTATTGATTTAATAATTCATTTGTAATAAATTATGATCAGTTGAACATCTAAAATTATATGAATATAGTGCTGTCAATGACGAAGTATTTCAGTGACTTTACCCGCCTTGTTTAGCACATATTTCAAAAATGACATGTTACGAAACAACAACAATAAATAATATCAAACGAAACATGATACAAAAATGCAATAAACATAAAATTTCACTAAAGTATAAGGTACACCATCTGATATAGTATATTGCTATGTGAGTGTGGCAGCGAGCAGCCAGTGATCTTTCCTTATTTACAGAATTTTCTTTTGCGTTTTTTTAACTTTCAGTACCGGCATTTGCTTCACGTAAGCCAATATTTCTGTGGATACAATTGCAACATAGCTAATTTATTTCTCACAATGTGTTTATAAATCTTACAACACGATGTGTACCTGCATTCCAGATACAATTTAAAGATTGTGAGGTTCAGAGGTTACAACTATTTTGTGTAGAATTACTGCAAATCCATGCTGGTACTTGCTATCCCATCGTTCCTTTGTGTGCATGGACTGCTTTCTTAATTTACACTAGGCATGTTAGATAAATGGAAGTTATACGGAGATCGACATCATGAATTTATGAAATTCAGACAAATAATTTGTTTACTATTAAAATGTTTGTCATTCATTTAATATGTAATTTGGAAAATTTATTTTTTAAAAGTTAAAGAGATTTACGTGATATAGTCTTGGAGCTACAATATGAGTAGTACGTTAGTTCTAACAAGCGACTTCTCACGGAAATAATGGGATATATAATTTATTTATAAAATTAAATTAAATATCCCATTGTGACCTAGTATAAAATGGGTATAAACCCATTTTATACTAGGTCACATTTGCGAGGGACGAGGCACGGGCTGTCAGTGGGTGTTGGAGAAGTCAAAAGAAAACGTGAAGCCTAGCAACTTCAAAGTTGTGAAAATATGTTCGTTGAATGTACTTTGTACATATTTTTTTGCGCCCGAAGGAGGACTGCAAGAAAAGAATAATGGTTCGTCTAGAAAAAAAAAATTCTTAAATGCCTGCAAAAAGTTTGTTGTCAATCTGGAATACGTAGGAAGGCGAGACAAATCAAATGACGCAAACCGCAACTCTGTATCTCCTTGCGTTTTCGAGTTATGGTCTCGGGAAGCGGTGAAAACTTTTGATTTTTACCATCCGGTGATTTTGAGCTGCCGTATCTCGGAAACGGAGGAGCTCTTCGACTTCCGGCTAGCGCCATTGGATTTCTCGTTCGGTTTTCCATAGTCATGAATTTTGTCAAATTTTTGGCAGTTTTACTTTGGGAGAAGTGGCCCGCGAAGCTGGGCACTCTCGCTCGACGAGCGAAATCTTCGGACTTTTCATTCTGGCGGCCAATATCTTACTTAAAAATCTCCGGAAAGTATCGTGCCCCACATCATCGGATTGGAAACTTAATTTACAATAGACTGAGCACAAAAGAGGGGAGGTCAATTTTGTCTAGAAAAAGTTACATCGATTTATGTAAAGAGATGTCGAAATCGTATAAATTATTGAAATACCTTTGAAAATTTGCAAAAAATGAAGGTACCCGGAAAAATCTGAAAAAATCAGGAGTACGTAGGAAGGCAAAACAAATCGAATGACGTAAACCGTCTATATCTTGATGCGTTTTCGAGTTATGGTCTCGAGAAGCTGTTTTTGGCCGGTTTTCACGTGATCTCTTAGTTCTCACGAGAATCCTGAGGTGAGTCGTCAATTTTGACTTCGGATTTGGATTCAGAGGCCAGAAATACATGGGGGTACATATGTGGGTGTTCTGTAACAGAACATTTTTCTTCTTTGTGTGCCGGTATTATAAAACATACAACGAAAAAAGGCATTTTTCGGATTATTCGATTTTCCGGCAATTTTTTCCATTACATTATATATTTTCCGAAGAAACGAACAGGAACGGAAATAGAACGTCATACACGTTTTCCAAGATGGCGACCCGAAGCCAGCAAGTACAGTTCCGACTTTTTGATTTTAGGCTCTACCCATGTTCCGCATCCCAACTGGCAAGAATCTAGATTCGCGCATTTTTCAAAAACTTTATAGTGTTTTCTGTCTAAATTCAACCCCCGTAGAGCCACCCCCGAGCATCAATGGTAAGTTTCGATGACATATTTGAGTTCAGCGATCTCTAGAACCCCCGGGAAGCGATTCTCACTAGATTTGCACGGCCTTCTATCAATTTCTAGGATTTTGCAAAAAAATTATGCACTTTATTATTATGCACTGCTTATTCACTATATGTAGACTTTTTTCCAAATATTTTTCCGAAAACGATGCCGAAAACCGCATCTCGATCCGAGTTATAAGTCAAAATTTAGTTATTCCGGGCAAATTCAATCTAATTTCCTTGGTCTAAAATAGGGTAAAACGAAAATCAAATTAAAACTGCTGTAACTTCCGTAATTTTGGCCACAGCAAATGCGACATTGTATATTAATGGTCCTACCTCAACTTTTTGTCATTTGCTTATAATTTTCGGCGTAAACAAGCATCTAAATCTTAGTTTGGGATTTGAAATATTATACAATGCACTTGTTGCTATCTCGACTATACCGCTGTGTAACTGATTTGTTTTTGGTGGAATCCCAGTTTCCGACTTGCTTGAACTCGATTCATTGTCAGTACTTTCATACTGATATTATTATATTATTGTTATATTTTATAAATGCATCACGCGCGCGTGGAGATTAAGAAATTCAAATTGAAATTTTTACTGTATGTCAAGTACCCCCCAAAGATCTTAAAACCAACCATTTTTTGGCGCACGGTTGAGTTCTTTGTTGCTGTCTAATAGCCCTTTAAAGTGTATGCAAATATATGGTAAATTTTCTTACACTGCTTGGCCTGAACAAAGAATTGTGAGACGAAAAATTTATCCCCCACTCGTATGTACAGTAGTTACAGGGTATGTAGCTCGCATTTCGATGACAGCATGTTTTTAAATCCTTTGAAACACAAGTTACAGAATAAGAACTCTATTCCAGCAATTTTCAATAAGTCTGACATACATTCAGGTAAGACTTCTATCATAAATTAATAGCAGGTCTGTAATCAACTATTACATACTTACAATAAGTAGTGTTGGGCGATATATCTATCACCGAGATTCAATCACTGTGATCGGAGAATCACGGTAGCTACCAGTGATCGGAGAAAAACAGAACCGGTCATTCTAATATTTATTGATTTAGGATCATGCGCGTACTTTGCAAATAGGGTGATTTTGATATTTGATAAAAATACGGTTAAAATAGACAGTCACCGGTATTGTTCACTACTAATTTACGCAATCACCGGTTTTATATTTCCATTCTTCGCAGTGAATAACCCTTTTACAGTTGTACATGTCATCCGAGAATCAATCAATATGCAATAGATTTTTGGCTTTTTTCACTTTTTTTATTTGTTGTTTATTTTTATATTAATCTGTTAGAGTTCTTCTTACTTTTAATTAATGTTGACAAGAATAGTTATTTTTATTTATTTATATTTTATTAATTTTTAACATTTACTACTGTTTTATTATTTTGTTTTAAGAATTACAAATATATATATATATATATATATATATATATATATATATATATATATATATATATATATATATATATATATATATATATATATATATATATATATATATATCCGTCTACCATTAGAGCGTCCATACATTATGAAATTGCATTTAATAGAGCGTCCGGGTGCATATGGCGTCCATATACAGACGCTCTATGCACATCCCATGTAAAACTTAGTCAGATGACTTCTGATACCCTCCCTCACCCTTTGGCAAAATTTCGCCGGACGCTATTTTGTAGACGAAATATACGTACATAAAACGATAACCGTATATGTCTGGTTTGAGGCTTTTAACACGAGGGAGCGCTGGGTCGATTCGCGATATACGTATATCGCGAATCGATGCGGCTTTTTCTTTCACTTCTTCACTTATGGAGCGTCCTCATAATTTGACAACCTTGTATCTGCAGATTTTGTCGTTTTATTATAAAATATGAGTTTTCGAGTATTTTAGCGAGGCGGAAAATGTCAGAAACACTTTGCAATCAGTAGAGCGCCAGCAGTTAGCTGCTGCTATCATTAGAGCGCCCACACATTGCGAAATTGCATTTATTAGAACGTCCACAGGGTGCATAGGACCTCCATTATGCTGCCGTGCTTATTATAATTGCCGTATCGCCACTAACCTTGTTATTGAGAAAGCGGCAGTTAAAATTTCAGAGGTACTAAATTCAAATCAAATCATTTTATTCGGTTTCGTTTATGAAGAGAAGTGTTGAAAATTTGCGAATCATCTAAGCTCAGAAAGCTTGTGTGTGTTTTGCACAATTTAAAAATATGTAATAGTAATAATAAAAAAATATATTACATAATAGTACATAAATAAAGATGAAAACGAAAGTGTTACTGATAAAAAATAAAAAAATTCAGTTCTTTATTAAACATACACAATTTCTAAATTAATTAATTAAATAAAAAAAAATAGCCATAATTATTGCATTAAACTTCGTTTGTAGTAACTGTGGAATTGAAAAATGTATCCTTAGGCAACAAACAATATGTTATGTATGTTAACAAAACTGAGCAAATAAAATTATTTAAAGCAAAATCGGACTTTTAAGAGGGCAACAGTTCCAAAAATTAATAAAATTATTGTAACTCTCGTTTCCCGGTTTTTAATATATTGATATCTGCCAAAATGATGAAAAGAGCATAGCCAAGATAGCATAAGTCAGGCTTGATGAAAATAAGGTTTTAAGAGGGTGGAACACTAAATAAACTAAAAATTACACAACTTTTCTCATAGAATTTGTAACCAAATTAGAATTTAACAGGATGATAGAAAAGAGCATTCTCGAGATATTGTATTTCGGATTTGCCCAAAATGCCATTCTAAGGGGGTGAGATACCCCAAAAATCAACTAAAAATAACAAAACTTTCATCATAGAGTTTGTAACCAAAATCATATTTAATAGGATGATAGAGCAGAGCATTCCCGAGATACCATATTTCGGATTTGCCCAAAATGCCATTTTAAGGGGGTGAGTCATCCCAAAAACTATACGTAAAAAAATGCAACTTTTGTCATAGAGTTTGTAACCAAAATCATATTTAATCAGATGATAGAGAATAGCATTTCCGAGATATCGTATTTCGGATTTGCCCCAAATGCCATTCTAAAGGGGTAAAATATCTCAAAAACTATTCCTAAAAAAATGCAACTTTTGCCATAGAGTTTGTAACCAAAATCATATTTAATAGGATGATAGAGAAGAGCATTTCCGAGATATCGTATTTCGGATTTGCCCAAAATGCCATTCTAAAGGGGTAAAATATCTCAAAAACTATTCCTAAAAAAATGCAACTTTTGCCATAGAGTTTGTAACCAAAATCATATTTAATAGGGTGATAGAGAAGAGCATTTCCAAGACACCATATTTCGGATTTGCCCAAAATGCCATTCTAAGGGGGTGAAATCCCAAAAACTAGTCCTAAAAAAATATAACTTTTGTCATAGAGTTTGTAACCAAAATCATATTTAATAGGATGACAGAGGAGAGCATTCCCGAGATATCGTATTTCGGATTTGCCCAAAATGCCGTTCTAAGGGGGTGAGATAAAAACTATACCTAAAAAATGCAACTTTTGTCATAGAGTTTGTAACCAAAATCATATTTAATAGAATGATAGAGAAGAGCATTTCCGAGATATCGTATTTCGGATTTGCCCAAAATGCCATTCTAAGGGGGTGAGATATCCCGAAAACTATACGTAAAAAATTCAACTTTTGTCATAGAGTTTGTAACCAAAATCATATTTAATATAATGATAGAGAAGAGCATTTCCGAGATATCACATTTCGGATTTGCCCAAAATGCCATTCTAAAGGGGTAAAATATCTCAAAAACTATTCCTAAAAAAATGCAACATTTACCATAGAGTTTGCAACCAAAATCATATTTAATAGGATGATAGAGAAGAGCATTCCCAAGATATTCTATTTTAGATTTGCCCAAAATGCTATTCTAAGGGGGCAAAATATTTCAAAAACTATTCCTAAAAAAATGCAACTTTTACCATAGAGTTTGTAACCAAAATCATATTTAATAGAATGATAGAGAAAAGCATTCCCGAGATACTGTATTTCAGATTTGCCCAAAATGCCATTCTAAAGGGGTAAAATATCCCAAAAACTAGTCCTAAAAAAATACAACTTTTGTCATAGAGATTGTAACCAAAATCATATTTAATAGGATGATAGAGAAGAGCATTTCCGATATATCGTATTTCGGATTTGCCCAAAATGCCATTCTAAAGGGGAAAAATATCTCAAAAACTATTCCTAAAAAAATGCAACTTTTACCATAGAGTTTGTAACCAAAATCATATTTAATACCATGATAGAGAAGAGCATTCCCGAGATATTGTATTTTAGATTTGCCCAAAATGCTATTCTAAGGGGGTAAAATATCTCAAAAACTATTCCTGCATTTTTTTTAGGAATAGTTTTTGAGATATTTTACCCCCTTAGAATGGCATTTTGGGCAAATCCGAAATACGATATCTCGGAAATGATCTTTTCTATCACCCTATTAAATATGATTTTGGTTACAAACTCTATGGCTAAAGTTGCATTTTTTTAGGAATAGTTTTTGAGATATTTTACCCCTTTAGAATGGCATTTTCGGCAAATCCGAAATACGATATCTCGGAAATGGTCTTCTCTATCATCCTATTAAATGTGATTTTGGTTACAAACTCTATGATAAAAGTAGCGTTTTTTTACGTATAGTTTTTGGGATATCTCACCCCCTTAAAATGGCATTTTGGGCAAATCCGAAATACAATATCTCGGGAATGCTCTTCTCTATCATCTTATTAAATATGATTTTGGTTACAAACTCTATGACAAAAGTTGCATTTTTTTACGTATAGTTTTTGGGATGTCTCACCCCCTTAGAATGACATTTTGGGCAAATCCGAAATACGATATCTCGGAAATGCTCTTCTCTATCACCCTATTAAATATGATTTTGGTTACAAACTCTATGGCAAAAGTTTCATTTTTTTAGGAATAGTTTTTGAGATATTTTACCCACTTAGAATTGCATTTTGGGCAAATCCGAAATACGATATCTCGGGAATGCTCTTCTCTATCATCCTATTAAATATGATTTTGGTTACAAACTCTATGGCAAAAGTTGCATTTTTTTAGGAATAGTTTTTGAGATATTTTACCCCTTTAGAATGGCATTTTGGGAAATTCCGAAATACAATATCTCGGAAATGCTCTTCTCTATCATCCTATTAAATATGATTTTGGTTACAAACTCTATGGCAAAAGTTGCATTTTTTAGGAATAGTCTTTGAGATATTTTACCACTTTAGAATGGCATTTTGGGCAAATCCGAAATACGATATCTCGGAAATGGTCTTCTCTATCATCCTATTAAATGTGATTTTGGTTACAAACTCTATGATAAAAGTAGCGTTTTTTTACGTATAGTTTTTGGGATATATCTCACCCCCTTAGAATGGCATTTTGGGCAAATCCGAAATAGGTACGATATCTCGGGAATGCTCTTCTCTATCATCTTATTAAATATGATTTTGGTTACAAACTCTATTACAAAAGTTGCATTTTTTTACGTATAGTTTTTGGGATGTCTCACCCCCTTAGAATGGCATTTTGGGCAAATCCGAAATATGGTATCTCGGAAATGTTCTTCTCTATCATCCTATTAAATATTATTTTGGTTACAAACTCTATGGCAAAAGTTGCATTTTTTTCTAGGAATAGTTTTTGAGATATATTATCCCCTTAGAATGGCATTTTGGGCAAATCCGAAATACGATATCTCGGAAATGCTCTTCTCTATCACCCTATTAAATATGATTTTGGTTACAAGCTCTATGGCAAAAGTTGCATTTTTTTAGGAATAGTTTTTGAGATAATTTACCCCTTTAGAATGGTATTTTGGGCAAATTCGAAATATGATATCTCGGAAATGGTCTTCTCTATCATCCTATTAAATGTGATTTTGGCTACAAACTCTATGATAAAAGTTGCGTTTTTTACGTACCTATAGTTTTTGGGATATCTCACCCCCTTAGAATGGCATTTTGGGCAAATCCGAAATACTATATCTCGGAAATGGTCTTCTCTATCATCTTATTAAATGTGATTTTGGTTACAAACTCTATGACAAAAGTTGCGTTTTTTACGTATAGTTTTTGGGATGTCTCACCCCCTTAGAATGGCATTTTGGGCAAATCCGAAATACGGTATCTCGGGAATGCTCTTCTATATCATCCTATTAAATATTATTTTGGTTACAAACTCTATGGCAAAAGTTGCAATTTTCTAGGAATAGTTTTTGAGATATTTTATCCCCTTAGAATGGCATTTTGGGCAAATCCGAAATACGATATCTCGAAAATGCTCTTCTCTATCACCCTATTAAATATGATTTTGGTTACAAACTCTATGGCAAAAGTTCCCCGGTCCACACCGCCGCGAACATTGTTAGTTAATAGTGTTTACTAACAGTGTTCGCAGTTATGTAGACCCTTTGTAACAACTGTCACATACGGAGTTGTTTATTGAAATAAAATTAATATTTCTTACCTGGAAGTTTTTTGCTTCTTATGCCAATCGATTAATTCTAAATATTTATTATTTCCCAAATGGGTTTTGTTGAAAACTCTACTAGAAACCCAGTAAATAAATTATCTTTATTTATATTTTTATTTGCAATCAAAAATTGTCTCATTTGACAATTAATAATTATAATTTCTCTTGTTCTTGTTGTCAAAGCAACACACACATTTTAAGATAAGAAACTAAATTGATACAAAACTAACATAATTCAACAGGTTTTAAATTTCCTGATGTTATCTAAGGACGCTTGGATGTAGTTACAGTAGCAGGAACATTATTGTATACGCTCTCTTCCACGCCTTCTCTTAACTGCTAAACCTGGCAACGCTGTCGGACGCTAAATTGATAGATTATTAAACAGATATATTAAAAACGGACGCTTTAAAGATTCTGCTGTGAAAATACCAGTATATTAGCGGACGCTGTATACGCGACGAAATGAATGGACGCTCATTTGAGGTTAAAGTGAAAGCAGCAATTCCTATATACTCTTTCGGACGCTCTATTCAAGTTTCGTGAAAGGACGCTCTAACGATATTGGGATGTATATATATATATATATATATATATATATATATATATATATATATATATATATATATATATATATATATATATATATATATATATATATATATATATATATATATATATATATATATATATTAAAATAAAATATTTCTGTCAATCACCTCTGTGAATCCTTATTTTCATAAGGATAATAAACCAAACTGCAAATAATTGCGAGCCTGGCCGCGTTAAGTATAGAAATCACATTCTACAACAAAACGCTTTGTTTTGATTTAAACAAGCACCAGCCGAAAGAATTATTCCTAATTAAAGGAAACTCTCGTACCAGCCGTCTCAGACTAACTTGCATACTGCAGTTTCGCACTTCCTGGTGCTCATCAGTGCAAGGCGAGCCCGAGATGACTAGTACAAGAGCCTGGTTAACCAAGTGGCCAGATCGACGTTGTAAAACGACGAAATGGGGGAGGCTCCATCTAGCGACAGCTGCCTGTTGAAATCAAAACAATAATATCCCGACATGGGGCACGTAATAGTAAACAGCGTGCTTCCAGAGGGCAGAATATATTAAAATAAAATATTTCTGTCAATCACCTCTGTGAATCCTTATTTTCATAAGGATAATAAACCAAACTGCAAATAATTGCGAGCCTGGCCGCGTTAAGTATAGAAATCACATTCTACAACAAAACGCTTTGTTTTGATTTAAACAAGCACCAGCCGAAAGAATTATTCCTAATTAAAGGAAACTCTCGTACCAGCCGTCTCAGACTAACTTGCATACTGCAGTTTCGCACTTCCTGGTGCTCATCAGTGCAAGGCGAGCCCGAGATGACTAGTACAAGAGCCTGGTTAACCAAGTGGCCAGATCGACGTTGTAAAACGACGAAATGGGGGAGGCTCCATCTAGCGACAGCTGCCTGTTGAAATCAAAACAATAATATCCCGACATGGGGCACGTAATAGTAAACAGCGTGCTTCCAGAGGGCAGAATATATTAAAATAAAATATTTCTGTCAATCACCTCTGTGAATCCTTATTTTCATAAGGATAATAAACCAAACTGCAAATAATTGCGAGCCTGGCCGCGTTAAGTATAGAAATCACATTCTACAACAAAACGCTTTGTTTTGATTTAAACAAGCACCAGCCGAAAGAATTATTCCTAATTAAAGGAAACTCTCGTACCAGCCGTCTCAGACTAACTTGCATACTGCAGTTTCGCACTTCCTGGTGCTCATCAGTGCAAGGCGAGCCCGAGATGACTAGTACAAGAGCCTGGTTAACCAAGTGGCCAGATCGACGTTGTAAAACGACGAAATGGGGGAGGCTCCATCTAGCGACAGCTGCCTGTTGAAATCAAAACAATAATATCCCGACATGGGGCACGTAATAGTAAACAGCGTGCTTCCAGAGGGCAGAATATATTAAAATAAAATATTTCTGTCAATCACCTCTGTGAATCCTTATTTTCATAAGGATAATAAACCAAACTGCAAATAATTGCGAGCCTGGCCGCGTTAAGTATAGAAATCACATTCTACAACAAAACGCTTTGTTTTGATTTAAACAAGCACCAGCCGAAAGAATTATTCCTAATTAAAGGAAACTCTCGTACCAGCCGTCTCAGACTAACTTGCATACTGCAGTTTCGCACTTCCTGGTGCTCATCAGTGCAAGGCGAGCCCGAGATGACTAGTACAAGAGCCTGGTTAACCAAGTGGCCAGATCGACGTTGTAAAACGACGAAATGGGGGAGGCTCCATCTAGCGACAGCTGCCTGTTGAAATCAAAACAATAATATCCCGACATGGGGCACGTAATAGTAAACAGCGTGCTTCCAGAGGGCAGAATATATTAAAATAAAATATTTCTGTCAATCACCTCTGTGAATCCTTATTTTCATAAGGATAATAAACCAAACTGCAAATAATTGCGAGCCTGGCCGCGTTAAGTATAGAAATCACATTCTACAACAAAACGCTTTGTTTTGATTTAAACAAGCACCAGCCGAAAGAATTATTCCTAATTAAAGGAAACTCTCGTACCAGCCGTCTCAGACTAACTTGCATACTGCAGTTTCGCACTTCCTGGTGCTCATCAGTGCAAGGCGAGCCCGAGATGACTAGTACAAGAGCCTGGTTAACCAAGTGGCCAGATCGACGTTGTAAAACGACGAAATGGGGGAGGCTCCATCTAGCGACAGCTGCCTGTTGAAATCAAAACAATAATATCCCGACATGGGGCACGTAATAGTAAACAGCGTGCTTCCAGAGGGCAGAATATATTAAAATAAAATATTTCTGTCAATCACCTCTGTGAATCCTTATTTTCATAAGGATAATAAACCAAACTGCAAATAATTGCGAGCCTGGCCGCGTTAAGTATAGAAATCACATTCTACAACAAAACGCTTTGTTTTGATTTAAACAAGCACCAGCCGAAAGAATTATTCCTAATTAAAGGAAACTCTCGTACCAGGGCCTCGCCTTGCACTGATGAGCACCAGGAAGTGCGAAACTGCAGTATGCAAGTTAGTCTGAGACGGCTGGTACGAGAGTTTCCTTTAATTAGGAATAATTCTTTCGGCTGGTGCTTGTTTAAATCAAAACAAAGCGTTTTGTTGTAGAATGTGATTTCTATACTTAACGCGGCCAGGCTCGCAATTATTTGCAGTTTGGTTTATTATCCTTATGAAAATAAGGATTCACAGAGGTGATTGACAGAAATATTTTATTTTAATATATTCTGCCCTCTGGAAGCACGCTGTTTACTATTACGTGCCCCATGTCGGGATATTATTGTTTTGATTTCAACAGGCAGCTGTCGCTAGATGGAGCCTCCCCCATTTCGTCGTTTTACAACGTCGATCTGGCCACTTGGTTAACCAGGCTCTTGTACTAGTCATCTCGGGCTCGCCTTGCACTGATGAGCACCAGGAAGTGCGAAACTGCAGTATGCAAGTTAGTCTGAGACGGCTGGTACGAGAGTTTCCTTTAATTAGGAATAATTCTTTCGGCTGGTGCTTGTTTAAATCAAAACAAAGCGTTTTGTTGTAGAATGTGATTTCTATACTTAACGCGGCCAGGCTCGCAATTATTTGCAGTTTGGTTTATTATCCTTATGAAAATAAGGATTCACAGAGGTGATTGACAGAAATATTTTATTTTAATATATTCTGCCCTCTGGAAGCACGCTGTTTACTATTACGTGCCCCATGTCGGGATATTATTGTTTTGATTTCAACAGGCAGCTGTCGCTAGATGGAGCCTCCCCCATTTCGTCGTTTTACAACGTCGATCTGGCCACTTGGTTAACCAGGCTCTTGTACTAGTCATCTCGGGCTCGCCTTGCACTGATGAGCACCAGGAAGTGCGAAACTGCAGTATGCAAGTTAGTCTGAGACGGCTGGTACGAGAGTTTCCTTTAATTAGGAATAATTCTTTCGGCTGGTGCTTGTTTAAATCAAAACAAAGCGTTTTGTTGTAGAATGTGATTTCTATACTTAACGCGGCCAGGCTCGCAATTATTTGCAGTTTGGTTTATTATCCTTATGAAAATAAGGATTCACAGAGGTGATTGACAGAAATATTTTATTTTAATATATTCTGCCCTCTGGAAGCACGCTGTTTACTATATATATATATATATATATATATATATATATATATATATATATATATATATATATATATATATATATATATATATATATATATATATATATATATATATATATATACTATTTCAACATACACTCATTTTAATATTTGAAAATATAATAATCCAATAGTCACATATTTCTTCTTTCATTTAAGCTTTGTTGGGCTCAATTTCATTAATTAGTTCAAAAGTTACAACAGATTTAGCGAAGCGTGTCAGAGACCGCGCACGCTTTGCGCGCCGCACTTATGTGTTGTCAAGTTCCATTCTCGTGCGTTACATACAAAAATCTGGAGCCTAAATTTTTGATCGTACAAAAAAACTTCATATACAGGGTGTTCCTTAATGACGTGCTAATATTTCAGGGTGTGATTCCTTAGGTCATTTTATGAAGAAAAGTTCATATGAACATATGTCCGCAACGGCTTAAATCTTTTGCTACAGGGTGTCTGAATATTTTTTCTAATCGTAAATTTTAATATCTCTGAAAGCATTTTAGATATTATTTTCATTTTGGTATGTGTTAATAGGATATAGGGCCACATATTCTAATTAGAAAAAATATTTTATCGGTCCACTGGTGGCGTCCCTGCGAGCATATCCTCTGATATTTTTACCAGAAAAGTGGTACGCCACTGACATTTTTCCATGTCGATATTTTTCCTGATTAATTTTACATGAAAACGATCTCTTGTGTTTTTTCGTCAGACGCACAGTTCTTGATTACAACAATTAAATTCATATTTAAGCTAATTACATAGGCGTCCAGTGTCATTTTTGCCACACCATGTCACAATTTTTTTCTATAATCAAAAAACAGTTGTTGAAAAACACAAAAAGGAAAAATTGCATTTTTCTAACGATTTTCTGGCGATAGAGAAAAATTGTGACGCGGTGGGGCAAAACTCACACCGGATTCGAATTCAGCAAGCCAAAATACTCTGGAGGTGATTGGTCTGGTCCGTGTAATCGACAATTTTGTGTGTGTGTGTGTGTGTGTGTGTGTGTGTGTGGGTGTATGCGTGTATGTGTGTGAATGTGTGTTTGTATGTATTATACTGTTTTTATATTATTAATTATTTTTTTTATTTTTGATTATTTATTTTTTATCTGAATTTGAATTTAAGTTACTTATAGTTTTGTTGAGCGCCAGGTTTGTAGCCAAACCGATTTTATTTTTATCTCCTTTTTAAACAGTATAATTTAAATAGCATGAGATGTTAACTCTTTCGGGGTCAAGAGTGGTTTCAATTGCTCAAATTCTCTCTTCTTCAGCAAACTGTAGGTTCCAATGAAAACAGCCACTGGTTTTTACAAAATTTTAATATGCTAATCAATTTTTTTTAAATACACAAAATGAAATATGATAAACGAGTATGGATTTTGGACAATAATAAATTTAAAACTAAAATAAAATTGCAAATTGGCCTTTATTTATTTGAAAAATTCCTTTAAAACTGCGCTCTTTTTTTATTCGCTTCACATTGAAACTTTGTTTTGGCGGAGATCTTGACGTTCGATGAAATTCACTTTATTTTAAACACTGGATTTATTATTGAATCTAGGTAAGTATTTACCAGATTATTTGCACTTCAAAATATGCGTTGCACAAAATAATACCTTTTAAATTACTTCTTCCTATTCGTAAACAAAACTTGTTGACATATTTGGTTATAGAAATTTTATTTTAAATTATGATTTCTTTCAGGAACGGAACTATTACTTATTCAGCATGTATTAATCCACTTGGATATCAAATATTTAAAATTTATCTTCGATATGATTTGTTTACTAATGTGAGTATGCTGGTTTCATTATTTATTTTGATTTTGAAAAAGTGAGGTTATTTTTTTCCTCTCAATTTCTGCGTCCTTACGCTTTCAATACTATCAACATACTAAATTTGAATTTGTAATTCTATTGGCCCACACAAGCCTAATTTGACATTTATGTTACAAAACAGGATACATGATTTCTGTCATTTTTTTATGAAAAACTTTATTTTAATATAATTCCTTTTGTAGATTGTGAATGATAAAACTGATTTCATATTCATTTACTAGAGCTTATTCTGCGTTTTCTGATATGCCATACTATATGTTTTTGTCAATATTTAAAATTTTTCTATTACCAACTATTTTTACAAATATTCAGCTAAAAACTATCTTATACTAATATAACTATTATGTAAATTGATTAGCAATCCTCTCTGAACATTTCTATACTAATAACACTTCTACTATACACATCCTACTATATTTTATATCCAAATAATGACCAAAGCATTTTTTTCCCTTTTAGGGTACCGCAAATTGTCATTGGTTTTCTTGATAGGCTTACAACTTATCTACCTTGATGAAATTTTAACATACAACTTATGAAAACTATTGGGAAAAGTTCCCTTCAACACCATGTCTGAATTTTATCAACATAAATTTTCTCTTTAGTGAGATACAGTCTGAAATATGTAAGGTTATGCACCCTTATTTTAATTAATGGATCTTGAGACCTCTAATAGTCCAAGTATTCTAGAACTTTCACGTTCTTTAGTGAAATATAGTAAGTATCTACCATATCCATTACTTTTAAGTCAATACGATGTGAAATTCTACAGTTTTTTTCACTTTTCACTTCTGCGGTGGAGTCTACCATTCTTACTAATAATGTTTTTGTATCCATGATTTTGGATATGCGTTTATAAAGTCTTTTAGTGCTTATAGCTCACTCATGAGTACCTATTGAAAATATTACTACAAATAATGTTTTTATTTCACATTTAAATAAATTTTTGTTATTTTTCATATATTTTTCCCACTACTATGCTACTTATGTTGACCATAGGTCAAGTCCCTTCCTATATCTACATGTTATAGTTCATGGTAACGTAACTAAATAAATATTTAACCATTTTTTATCGTCGTGTACATATTACGTTATATAAAATATTCGGGTATGATACATTTAATTATTATTTTTGGTCATTTGACCTTTTACGTTTCGTTTACAATAAATTAATAATTTTGGTTGTGTTTCATTAGAACTTAGGTTTGTTATGCTGTTTAAAATCTCATGCTACTATTGCTCAAAGATTTCAATAATGTTTTACACCTAACGCTTATGTTTTTATAATTTAATTTGGCTGTATGTATGTATGTATGTATGTATGTATTGTCATCGGCGTCGGCGTCGCGAACAAGTTATGACTTGTCTAGCGCGCTGTGCTCGTGTTCTAGTCTTCTGCCGAAACAGAAGTCATTTGAGCACAAAAAATAGTCTTCTGCCGAAGCAGAAGTCATTTGAGCACAAAAAAGTCTATATAAGAAAACACTTTTTCTCAGCGAGCAAGTAGTGATCGATCCTTCAAGTAGTAATGTTCCAGCCTTCAGCAACTAATAGTCTTCTGCCGAAACAGAAGTCATTTGAGCACAGACGCCAACGCCAATGCTGATGAGGTTATCCCTTCCTCTTGTGTTGTAACCAGACAGTGTGTTTTAATTGAGTTTTATTGTGTTGAGTGTCAAGTGGCAATGCATACCCGGAGTGGCAAGGCAGTAGGCACTGGGGTCGAGAGCGACGTCTCCACGTCGGCCCCCCCTCACTGCACGACGCCCCTCACAGCATCTGACCACGAAGTGCTCCGCCAACACGACGCCCTGACAAGGGGTACGGGGGTCACGCCCGACGTCTCCACGACGGTGGCCCCACACTGCACAGCAAGCAACACAGCAACCCGGCTCGGCGAGGTAAGCATGTCCTCTGATTTCTCCACAGGCACAAGTGCTACGCATGGCGTCGCGACGACGGCGCCCCACTACTGTGCGTCGCCGGGCTCAGCGCCTAGGCATAGCGAGGCAGGACTCGCCACCAACATAGGACACGACACTGGGGTCACGTACGACGTCATCACGACGGTGCCCCCTCGCTGCATGGCACGCAGCGCAGCCACCTGGCACGAAGCCCAGGCAACAAATATGGAATGGAGTAGCAACCATTCTGAGGCGATGCCCCCCTACTGCATGGAGCGCAACGCAGCATCGTGGCATGGAAACTCGGCGATGGAACAGAGATTGGGTGGTGATGATGATATGGTGATGCCCCCTCGCTGTATGGTGGACCCAACAGCATCCCGGGCCAACGACGATTCCTCGACGCTGGGAGATCGCCGCTTCGCTGGATTCGCTTCCACACATGGGGAAGCCTCTCACTCTGGCTCAGGGCTGCCCAGCGGTCAGTACACCATTGCTGCCACACCCGACTGGCCCCAACTCTTCAGCGACGCCTCGCTGACACCTCGCCGCCAGCTGGCCACCCCTCACTGCATGGTACCACCAACAGCAACCAGCCCAAGTCCAAGCACGCCGCCCAACGCACAGTACTTCGTCACGCCTACCTCGTCGGCCGGCGCCTACCACGTCACCCCGCCGTACCAGACGGCAAGACCTAGTGCTACGCCCCAAAGACAAATAGTGCTCCAAAACCAAACGACTGGAACGATCCCAGTCCCCTCTGCCGCCATAACGGACCAACCCCAACCGAGCTTGGGACTACCCACTTATGAACAATTAGCGCAACTCCTGGCTCTGACCACTTCAAACCTAGCCTCCATTACCCGGCAGCAAGAAAATTGCCGGCCACCCATTACTGCACGTAACGAATCACAGCCGTACGCCACGGAAAAGGCTAACATACGTGGACATGGCGACCAACAACGTGAGGCCAGATCTTTCCGGAGGGAAGAGGATCCACGACGACCCGACTACACAGATTCTGGGGAAATGGACCCCCAGTGGCGCCCAACACAAAACCTAGCAGAGAGCATGACAAGACTAATGGAGGGAAGCGTTCAAGCCGCAATACACGCAATACAAGGTCATCACAGGATGCCCACAAGAAGAACGAGAGCGCTGCCCACTTACTCAGGCCTGGAATGGGAGGATCCAGTCAACTTCCTGGATGAGCTCGAGGAGGCGATGCTCTATGAAGACATCCACGGCAGGGATAAAGTGAGAGTAGCTATAGAACAGCTCGAGGGTCAAGCCAGACGCACCCTGGAGATGTGGAAGTCCCACAACATCACATACGAGTTCTTAAAGGAAAAGCTCTTGCGGCAGTTCAACGACACTGCCACCCTGGGGAAGCTACGCTCCAGGTTACACGGTGAGAGACAGAAAGACGACGAACCCGCCGCCGTTTTTATACAACGCAAAATTGGACTCTGGCTGAGGGTAGAACGGTATACGCCGGAAGAAGAGATGGTTATGGAGGTGCGCGAGCTCCTGCGACCGGAACTAAGATTCGCAACTAGAAATGTCCCAGTGGCCACGATGGAAAGCTTGAGCCGAGTGGCTGAAAACGCCGAGGGTGACTACAGGGAATTTCAGAGGCAACTCCGACCGCTGCCGAGGCCAGCCACCATCCCGCCTGCAAGTAATAATACCAATAGTCTACCAAAGTGCCGCAAGTGCCCGGGATTTCACTATCACCGAGACTGCCCCACCAACCAAACTCAGTCAGAGCCCCAGCAAGGCAACTCCAATTTCCGCGGACACGACTCCAACCAGCGAGCCAACCCCAATTTCCGTGGACACGACTCCAACCAACAGGGAAACCCTAACTTCCGCCAACAAAATGTCCAGACAGGGGGTAACAACTTCCGAGGGCATGGCACCAACTTAAACAACCCTAGCCAACAGGCAGGTCCAACCAATAACCCGGGCCCAGGACAGACATCCACGGCACCACAGCAGAGAAGTCAGGCAACCACACGGCAAGAACCCCGCAATGCACCGCCATCGGGAAACTCCCAATGGGTCGGGCAGAACTAGGGCGCCCGGCCCCACCGCTGGAAATTAACAGCCTAGACTTACCAACCAAGACAGAGGACGCAGTGCTGCAACTACAAGCCACAACCTTGGTGTCTCCACCACCGACCAAGAAGAATGAGATTGACGAAGCTACAGCCAAGCAGGAGCAGGACACGCATCAACCACGCCCGTTGACACCACGGCAACAAAGCAACAGAGCCGCCGCCTTTGCTTTC
The DNA here is from genome assembly GCA_963583905.1 of Stenurella melanura. NCBI lineage: Eukaryota > Metazoa > Arthropoda > Insecta > Coleoptera > Cerambycidae > Stenurella > Stenurella melanura. Next base: position 95,288,712 of record OY757311.1, on the reverse strand, counting down.
CTTTGCCCGGGCCGCCTGGACAGGCGGTCACCAGTCAACACCGTGACGCAAGATGCTACCTCCCTCAGCTCAGACCAGTCAACCACGCTCATTCCTCAGCTTCAGCCAGGTGAACAGGAACCCAAGGAAGTAGCGAGTATGGACGCCTTCCCGGACCAGCAGGACGCTGGACCTTCCTGGAAGGATAAAAGGTCAGTATTGCCAACCACTGCCCCACTAATAGCCTCTGTATTCTTCGACAAGGTATTCCCGCCAACTCCTACCCGAGATGTCAGCACGCAGCCATCTCCCCCGAGGTCACCTCCACTCGGCCTGCCAGGCCCCGAGCCGCCTCCCAGGATTCGGTCCAGCCAGACTGACCCAATCCAACAATCTCTGCAACAGACCACCGACATCAATGATGACGATACCGATGATGACGATACCGAAGATGACGATCCCGAAAATGACGATCCCGAAGATGACGATACCGAAGATGACGATACCAAAGATGACGATACCGAATATGACGACAGCAATGACGAGGATGACGATCCCGAGGATCTAGGTCATCCAGCCCCACCAAGGCTCGCAGCTCCTACTGTCACAGGACCAGTAGCGCCCGCTGCCCCAGAGCCAGCAGCACCCGCTGCCCAACAGCCAACCACGCCTACTGCCACAGGACCAGTAGTGCCCGTTGCCCAGAAGCCAGTCACGCCTACTATCACAGGATCAGTAGTGCCCGCTGCCCAACAGCCAACCACGCCTACTGTCACAGGACCAGTAGCGCCCGTTGCCCAGAAGCCAGTCACGCCTACTATCACAGGATCAGTAGTGCCCGCTGCCCAACAGCCAACCACGCCTACTGTCACAGGACCAGTAGCGCCCGTTGCCCAGAAGCCAGTCACGCCTACTATCACAGGATCAGTAGTGCCCGCTGCCCCAAAGCCAGATGCCAACGCACAAGTCTACATCCGTGGATCTGGTACCTACTTCCGTGGACATGGCGACTATCTACGTGGACATAGCACCACAGCCGCCGCTAAACCAAAAATTCCAGCCCGCCGACTGCCCCCAGTCGTGCCTGGCCCATCCACCTCAGCCAGGAGGAAACAAACAAACAAGAATGAGAAGTCCCCGGCGCTGTCAGCCGCACCGCCGCCGCCAGCAGACCCTGGGCCTTCTACGTCAAGACAAGAGCAGCCGCTCGACACGACGCCGATACTGTTCCCGATGCCGTTCTGGGCGAAGGCCGTGACCACGCCTGGCCACGACCGACAGCAGCCATCCGCCAGCCAGATGCCTGTCCCAGTCCGGACACGAGTATTCGTCAACTCGAACGCCAGCCCGAGCTCAGCCGGCTCCGGCGCACCGCTCCAGGATCCCGCTACCTTAGCACGTAGCACAGCAGGACCTAGCAGCCCCCACGAGGCGCTCCAGTATCCCACTGCCTTAGCCCGCAGTACAGCAGGACGTTGCAGCCTCAATAAATCGCTCCAGTCTCCCGTTGCCTTAGCAAGCAACACAGCAGGACGTTGCAGCCTCACAGGTTCGCTCCAGAATCCCGTTGCCTTAGCGAGCAACACAGCAGGACTTAGCAGCCCCCAATTCGCAACAGGATCAGGCAGCCCCGGGCGTCGCGGAGACGACGTCCAGAAAAACGAAACGTGCGATAATATACCATTGTAAATAATTCAACGCCACAGGGCGAAAACTTTGTTCAAACTAGAATACATTTATGATTTGTCACATAAAATACTTTAATTTTAAATATCTTGTTTTACCTAAAATATCTTAATGGACCTATTATTAGTTACTTATATAAAATATCTTACCACACTTAATCTTAGTCTATATATGTAAAAATATCTTAGTTGTTGAAATATCTTAACACTTACTCTTAGTTTATAGTTTTGAAAATATTGTATCCACTCACTCTTACATTATATAATTGAAATTATTGAACTGAAACATAACCTGTATGCCTTTATTAATGTTCAATAAAGTCACAAAAAAGGGGGGTGGTGTCATCGGCGTCGGCGTCGCGAACAAGTTATGACTTGTCTAGCGCGCTGTGCTCGTGTTCTAGTCTTCTGCCGAAACAGAAGTCATTTGAGCACAAAAAATAGTCTTCTGCCGAAGCAGAAGTCATTTGAGCACAAAAAAGTCTATATAAGAAAACACTTTTTCTCAGCGAGCAAGTAGTGATCGATCCTTCAAGTAGTAATGTTCCAGCCTTCAGCAACTAATAGTCTTCTGCCGAAACAGAAGTCATTTGAGCACAGACGCCAACGCCAATGCTGATGAGGTTATCCCTTCCTCTTGTGTTGTAACCAGACAGTGTGTTTTAATTGAGTTTTATTGTGTTGAGTGTCAAGTGGCAATGCATACCCGGAGTGGCAAGGCAGTAGGCACTGGGGTCGAGAGCGACGTCTCCACGTCGGCCCCCCCTCACTGCACGACGCCCCTCACAGCATCTGACCACGAAGTGCTCCGCCAACACGACGCCCTGACAAGGGGTACGGGGGTCACGCCCGACGTCTCCACGACGGTGGCCCCACACTGCACAGCAAGCAACACAGCAACCCGGCTCGGCGAGGTAAGCATGTCCTCTGATTTCTCCACAGGCACAAGTGCTACGCATGGCGTCGCGACGACGGCGCCCCACTACTGTGCGTCGCCGGGCTCAGCGCCTAGGCATAGCGAGGCAGGACTCGCCACCAACATAGGACACGACACTGGGGTCACGTACGACGTCATCACGACGGTGCCCCCTCGCTGCATGGCACGCAGCGCAGCCACCTGGCACGAAGCCCAGGCAACAAATATGGAATGGAGTAGCAACCATTCTGAGGCGATGCCCCCCTACTGCATGGAGCGCAACGCAGCATCGTGGCATGGAAACTCGGCGATGGAACAGAGATTGGGTGGTGATGATGATATGGTGATGCCCCCTCGCTGTATGGTGGACCCAACAGCATCCCGGGCCAACGACGATTCCTCGACGCTGGGAGATCGCCGCTTCGCTGGATTCGCTTCCACACATGGGGAAGCCTCTCACTCTGGCTCAGGGCTGCCCAGCGGTCAGTACACCATTGCTGCCACACCCGACTGGCCCCAACTCTTCAGCGACGCCTCGCTGACACCTCGCCGCCAGCTGGCCACCCCTCACTGCATGGTACCACCAACAGCAACCAGCCCAAGTCCAAGCACGCCGCCCAACGCACAGTACTTCGTCACGCCTACCTCGTCGGCCGGCGCCTACCACGTCACCCCGCCGTACCAGACGGCAAGACCTAGTGCTACGCCCCAAAGACAAATAGTGCTCCAAAACCAAACGACTGGAACGATCCCAGTCCCCTCTGCCGCCATAACGGACCAACCCCAACCGAGCTTGGGACTACCCACTTATGAACAATTAGCGCAACTCCTGGCTCTGACCACTTCAAACCTAGCCTCCATTACCCGGCAGCAAGAAAATTGCCGGCCACCCATTACTGCACGTAACGAATCACAGCCGTACGCCACGGAAAAGGCTTACTTACGTGGACAGTATGTATGTATGTATGTGTGTATGTATGTATGTATGTACGTACGTACGTATGTATGTATGTATGTATGTATGTATTTATTGTATTGTATTGTATTGTATTGTATTGTATTGTATTGTATTGTATTGTATTGTATTGTATTGTATTGTATGTATGTATGTATGTATGTATGTATGTATTTATTGTATTGTATTGTATTGTATTGTATTGTATTGTATTGTATTGTATTGTATTGTATTGTATTGTATTGTATTGTATTGTATTGTATTGTATTGTATTGTATTGTATTGTATTGTATTGTATTGTATTGCATTGCATTGCATTGCATTGCATTGCATTGCATTGCATTGTATTGTATTGTATTGTATTGTATTGTATTGTATTGTATTGTATTGTATTGTATTGTATTGTTATATATTTTTTTATTTATTTTTTATTTATGTGTGGTGTGGCAAATAGTGAATGAGAATTTTTTACTTGCCCGGCGCCAAATTGTTTAAAACAATTAATGAAGTACCACACCTACACGAAAATATATAACTTCCCCTTGCTCGTTTAGACTCTTTCAGGGCCAAAAAGCAGGTTCAAAGATCTGAAAATAAAAAAAAAACATTCACCCTGTCCAGCACAACTTCAATGAAACACCTGCGTTGGTTATGAATCAAACTTTTAAATTTATTAAATTAACTGGTATGGTTTTCCTGTGAATTAAAAATGTATGGGATAATAAAATATTTAAAACTAATAGGCCTTTTATTTATGTTGATCAACTTACGTTAGAGCTCTGGTTTTGGGACTTTTTATTTTAGACAACCTGTTATTTAGAAACGGAAATCGTATCGATCGGTCTCTCTCGTTTGCGTGCGCCTCGTGTTCAGCTGACAGACGAATATTTGTATACTTCTTCCTCCTGCGATTTGAATAGTTTGGTGTACTCGTCGTATCACTTTGTTTAATTTCTTTGGAACTTTTATTTATTTATTACGGTAAGTTAAACTGTTTCCCGCACTATTAATGTGAAATTTACAATTTGAATGTTCTTGATAATTGTATAACAATAAAACTTTATAAATTTATAAGAAAGCGTTTGTATAAATTACTTTCCTCGAAGTTTGATCCACTTGGAACTCAAAAATTTACTATTTTCTCACTTATGATGGAATAAACTGATTCCTTTTGGATAATTATTCACACACGGAGTTTCAATCAAAATTTAACTGGTAAACAAACTCTAGCTTTTACTTTTAAATAGTGAGGTTATAAAATTTTGGTAAACAAATACGTGTTGCCACCTCTAATATTCAAACAAGACTGATTTTAAAATATGCCCTTTTTATTGGCTCGTTTTGACATTTCTCTGGATTTCATGTCACTCGATTTTATTGAAATAAATTTTGAAATTTTATTTTTCTTTTATCTGTTTTATTTATGAATTTAGCAATGATTTTCTTTTAGAATAATGATATAGAGATGATTGGCTTTCTTTTGGTATGCCATAACCAAGTCTTTCTTGAAAATTAAAAATTTTCTTGTTTCTACAATTTTTAACAATTTCTCGCTTATTTCTAATAAAAACCTAATAAAACACATACCAGTGTATAACTTATAAACTAAAGAACAATTTGCTATCATTTTTTATAGCCATAAAACATTTTACACAAATTTTATAAATATTATGTCGTTTCAGGAGTGCCTAAGCATCATTTGCTGGAACAGTTGCTAAATTGCAAAACTTCCTAAAACCAACTGACAGAAAACGATCAATGGACATTTGTCCTTAAATACAACAAGAAAAACTTCAAAGAACATCCTTATTTTGGAACAAATTAACATATTTGTCAAGATTTTACATCGCCCTTGACCTAATTTTGCATTTCCTATTGTTACCAATGCCTGTAGTTTGAGGCTATAACATTTTATCTGCTCTTCAGGTGAGTCTCTTTCACTTTTGTGAAGTGTTATTCATAAACGATGCACTGAATTGTTAGAATTGGGTAGATTCTCAGTTCTCGGGACTGTTTACGCTACTCAAAATATGAAATTACTTTATAACAAAATTTTCATAGTGTTCATGTTAGCTATCTTGTTTATAGCTTTCCTAAGACTAAATTTAACATATTTGTGTACAACAAAGTTAATGGATTCAAATACTAACAATAAATTTGTTCCTTTTTAGGTTTTACATTGTCTTTGATACCTGTTGTGACCCTGTATTTTGGATCTGTATCATTAAATTTGCTCACAAGGTGAGTCTTTTACACATTTATAAAGTTTCATTTATAGACGATGCAATATAATGTTGGAAATGATTAGATTCTCAGTTCTCGGGACTGTTTACGCTACTCAAATTATGAATGTAGCTTGTAGCACTTTTCTCACAGTGTTCATGTTAGCTATCTTATTTATAGCCTTTCTTATGACTAAATTTAACATAATTATTTATAACAGAGTTTATAACTTATTAATAACAATAAATATTTCCCTTTTTTAGGTTTTTCCATTGGTTTTGGTACCTGTTATGCACCTGTGATTTGGATCTAGCTACCATGCTATACACAAAGGTTCATCCAAAACTTAATTTTGTATCAACGATGCTTTTTAACTTAACAATAACAATTTAACATTTATTTACCACACGGTAGGTACTTATATCTAACGTTTAATAAAATTAATCAAAGTTATATCATATCCAATATAAATTTTATTTAATAAAGTATTTCCATTGACATTATGCTTTCACAGAGCTCAATATTCACCATTTCAGCTCTATAGTTTGTCTCAAAGTTATATATGATCATTTCTAGTTACTTTTTTCATTCTATTTTTAAATTCTTACATAATTTTATACTTCAGTACTCAGTTCACTACACGTGTAAGGTTTTGGTCATCGCAGTATGTATGTATGTATGTATGTATGTATGTATGTATGTATGTATGTATGTATGTATGTATGTATGTATGTATGTATGTATGTATGTATGTATGTATGTATGTATGTATGTATGTATGTATGTACGTACGTATGTATGTATGTATGTATGTATGTATGTATTTTTGATAAACATTAAAAATTTTATTAAAAAATCTATTTCTGAATCCAGAGTGCTGTGGTGCCCAAAATGTATTTTAGTTTGTGTGCTACATTACTATAAAAATAAAAAGAGCAATATAATTGCATTACTTAATTCTCTAGAGGCGTTTAAAATATTTAAATGTGATTTTTACCCACTAACTCGTTTTTTTTAAATGGGAATTTAATCGTTCACCAACATTTTTAAATACCTCATTTTCATACGAATCTAATACCAAAATTTTGAAAATCCGCTCAGAAATATTTGAGATTTCAGCCAATGCAACCAAGCTTTTAGAAACATGCGGCTAATAGATAATAGATTAGTGGGCTTTGGAAACTAAAATGGCACATTTCTGTGTAAATCTGGTAACCTAATAACATTGGAAAAATCATAGTAGCCATTGAATGTAATAAAACAATATCAGCTGTCAGACAGATACAAAATAAAGCGTTGCGGAAATCTCGTTGAGTAAAAATGAAAGAAAATGAATAATTTTAGTAGAAATGAAAAGGTCGATATGTTACTGATATATGAAGAGCGTCTCAAAAATTCAACTGCAGCTGCAGAACTGTATCAGCAACGATATCCCAACAGACGTCATCCAAGCAGACACTTGTTTGCCAGAGTGGAACAAGAATTAAGAAACGAACCCAATCAACAAGATGACCATCAAACATTTATTGTAAGTGAGGACAAAGAAATTGATGTATTAGGATTTGTGATGGTACACCCAACAACATCAACAAGGGAATTGTCAATGGAATGCGACATTAGTCAGTCTTCGGTTTGCAGAATTTTAAAGAAACATAAGTTTCGGTCTTATAAATACCAAATACACCAACATCTCTATGGAGATGATAACGACAGGAGGCTAGTATATTGCAACTGGTTCTTAAATGCAGTACAACAAAACCCAGGTTTTCCTTTTCATATTTTATATTCAGATGAAAGTAGATTTACGAACCAAGGTATGTTTAACAGAAATAATACTAGGTACTGGGCTAAAGAAAATCCTGTTGGCTTGGAGTACTTGGAGATCGAATAATTGGACCCATATTTTTTGATGGAACACTTACTGGCGAACGATATTTATTCTTTTTACAAAACCAGACAGCAGAATTTCTTGACTTACTTCCTCTTGCCTATTTACAAAATCTGTTTTTCCAACAGGATGGTGCTCCCCCACATAATTCCAGAAGAGTGATGGAATATTTAAAGAACTTGCATGGTGAACGCCTTATCGCAAATCAAGGTCATATCAGGTGGCCTCCTAGGCCACCTGACTTAACACCCCTCGACTATAATGTATGGGGCACTCTCAACAATAAAGTTTATAAAACTTCTTTAAATACCCGCGAAGAGCTGCAAAATAAAGTTGTACGGGCTCTTAATGAAATAACGCCGGCTGAATTGCATAGAGCCATTCAAGCAACTGTACGCAGAGCCGAATTGTGTATAGAAAAAAATGGTGGACATTTTGAACAGTATCTATAAATGTCAATTTATGGTTTAATTATATTAATTATTTTAAAGATACCTACTGTTACCTAGTTTAAGTTTAATTGTTCAAACGGAATTGATTTTTATTTATTTATAGGCCCCATATTTATGTTCATTTAAATAAAACTCTGAAAACCGAACTGATGTCGCATTTTATTGCAAATGTCCTTGTGGATGTAATTGTGTTTACCTCCACATACCTATGCTAAACTTAATTGTAACGTTCTTTGCGCTCACAATTATTAAATGTTTGATAGCTCAAGATTGCCTACACGAGTCTGTCTGACAGCTGATATTGTTTTATTACATTCAATGGCTACTATGATTTTTCCAATGTTATTAGGTTACCAGATTTACACAGAAATGTGCCATTTTAGTTTCCAAAGCCCACTAATCTATTATCTATTAGCCGCATGTTTCTAAAAGCTTGGTTGCATTGTATTTTGGCTGAAGTCTCAAATATTTCTGAGCGGATTTTCAAAATTTTGGTATCATTAGATTCGTATGAAAATGAGCTATTTAAAAATGTTGGTGAACGATTAAATTCCCATTAAGAAAAACCGAGTTAGTGGGTAAAAATCACATTTAAAAATTTTAAACGCCCCTAGAGAATTAAGTAATGCAATCATATTGCTCTTTTTATTTTTATAGTAACGTAGCACACAAACTAAAATATATTTTGGGCACCACAGCACTTTGGATTCAGAAATAGATTTTTTAATAACATTTTTAACGTTTATCAAAAAGTGACCAAAATGAATGTATTGTATTCAAAATTTCCTCTAGATTCCAAAAATGTAAAAATATATAGGGTGTTCCATTTAAAAATCGAAAGCTGTGGGTATTTCCGGTCAAACCGGGTGTGCACCAAACTTGATTTTTTATTGAAAATATGGCATTTTAGTCGTGTAATAAGGCCTCCAAATTTCAATTTTCTATTCCAAATATTTTAGGAAATATCGGGGCGAGCGCAATTCGTGACTCACCCGGTATATACGAACAGCAATATTGAGTTCGTTGAAAAGAGCGTAGAAGGCAGTGGCTACTACAGTCTTACAGATGAATTTACGGAGTAGCTACGGAACGAAACGCCAAAATTTTCTAACTCCACAAACGCGCTCGGAAAGAAATCTAGCCTACTTTGATATATTTTCCTCGTTTAAAGTTGCGGGTTAATAAACTGAAATATATTCAGGACATGTTGTATTTCCTATACCTAAAAATAAATTATTAGTATATACATGCATATTGTTATACCTAGTTGAATACAGGGGCCACGGAAAATGTCATATATAGTGTATTTTGATTTTTCTATACTTATTAGTCCGTGTATGTTATATTCATGTGGGGGTATTTGTATTCCCCTACTTAAAGAAACTATTAGTATACACATCTCATACGGTAATTACTATATTCGAAATAATCATATACAGGACATTATGCATTTGGATATCTTATTGGTACATGCATATTGCTGTGTTAATGTATAGGGGCTATGGAAATTGTTGTGATCATATACAGAGTATTCCTTCAAATGTTTGTTACCATGTAAGTTTTCACCTATACCCGTAGCTCAGTTATGCAATTCTAAAATTCCAGGAAATGAAATTTATTACACACATACATTCTAAATTTGTCGGTGACCTTGACATAACCTCTACACAAGTGCATTAAAATTCCTGGAAGTGAAATTTGATCTATATGACCTTGACGCATGATGTTACACAGTATGATGCAATTCTAAACTTGTCGAAACATGTAATGAAAAAATTTTTTTTTCGCAGAAGCACCCGTGCTACATAAATTTTAATTACCCGCGGTAAACGTCGACGCGAAATCAACAAGTGCACATACGCGGTAGAAACATCACTGATTCCATTTTTAAAATCGAGATTAGAGGTTTCTTCACTTTCGCTTCCGACGTGAGTTGAGATGGTTTACTTATTCTTTAATGAATTTTCACGTTTACTTCTTTAATACTTTGGTATTTTGAATATATTTGATTATTAAATGAGGTCCTATTATTGAGTTAACGCTGCTGTATAGTTATTTTTGGGAATTATTAAAGGATATTCCGTGTAATAATTAATTTTTATTGAGGCACGTGTTTGTGCGATTCCGGTGTCCACTGGACACACGTATCTTTGTTAACTCATTAATTATCGTGGCAATTTTGTATTTTGTGGTTGCTTGAGACACAATACCGTGGTGTTTTATGAATATGGTGGACGAGGATTAAACTCGGAAATTAATCAAGGGATAAATTAGAATCTTTGTTTCTTAATCGTGTGTAGATAATCTCATTTCATTAACAGTCGAAACCTGAAGTCATTTTGTCGCATTTAATTAACCTCGTGCTAGTACAGGAGGTTAAGATATAATTTTATATTAGTTTATTTTTCGGTAGATTAAGCCCATACTTTTTTTGCTATATAAGTTACAATAATAGTTTTTTTTCATATAGTAATTCAGATATTTTCTCTCTAATTCTAACAAAATTTTGTTACCTTTATTCAAAATTTTGGTCATAACCAGTGTCAGCCATTTTGTTTACGGCTAAAATTTCATGAGAGTAGAGTTTTCTTATTTATTTATTCTACATTTCATTCATTATATTAATCAGTAGCTTATTCATATATTTTCAGAAGTAAAATTTTACTAATAGTCAGGATTTGTTGTTAAATTGCTAATAGTTTGGTGTTTCAGTGACCTTCGTCACCATAGTTTTTTTGTAGTTTTTCTTGCATTTCCTTTATTTCAAGTAAAATATCTTGTTAAATAATTTTTTTATTAGACAGGAATTAATATCTAAAGTTTTTTTTTCTTACAATTTAAATTTTTTTGCTATTGTCAACTGGTTCCTTACACTACTCTTCTTTTTTTGTGTAAAACCTTGGACCAACCGAAGCACCGCACGAGGAGAAGTTGGATAGGCGAGAACTTAATACTCATTGCCTGTACATTCTTTTTCCAAACGCAGCGTTTTCCGGGAAAAAATAAAATATCTTGTAAACCAGTTGATCGTTTCTTAAATTGTAATTTAAAAAAAAATTAATTTTCAAATTTACTTTGTTCAAATAATACTCCTGTTATTGTCTGTTAACTAATTAAATCAAATTTTTCACCATTAATATTTTTAATAATTTGTAAAGTGTTGTAAAATTTTTGCTTATAATAATGTTAATATATTATTTGTTTTATATTTGATTTTGATTGTTTTCTGCCCCTGATAAAGCTTGCAAGGGTGTTATGTACTGAATACGCTGGCGTCCAAATTCTTTGTAGTTTATTAAAGTTCTGTTTAGTTAATTTGACAATCAAGTAATTGTTCAAAAACAAATATATATAACTCTTCTTGCCATAGAGTGACCTTCGACCAACCCTGAGCTAACTGGTTGCTACTCTCTGATAGCTTCCTCAGCAGCCAGCGGAGAATGTTATGGTTGCAAATTGGCGCTTCAATGTGTGTGGCTCGAGTTAAAAATTTTGAATTTATTTAAATAATTGTTTTTGAATTTTGTTAGGTACTCTTTTTCTTAAATGCTGATATTCTTGAAAATTCAGGGAACGAAGTAATCAAGTGTTCTGACCAAAGGAATACTCTGCTAGATTTATTGATATTTTTCTTATATTTTGTATTTTGATATTGTCACACTTGCGTATTCGGTGTACAATATTTGATGATAGAAAATTTCTCGTTATCTGATTTATATATTTGTGTTTGATATTGAAAGATTATTTATGCCTATTTGATTCTTTTTAGCTATCTTGTTGATATTTATCGCTGTTTTGGTATATCTTTTGCTAATATTTTGCGGCATATTTTGCGAAGTTTTCTCCTCACATTGCATTTTGACATTTTAGAGTTATAGTAATTTTGCTGTATAGTTTTTGGTATTAAATTTGTTTATCGTAGAGTTTGTCGTCTCTTATCTTTTCTATTAACTTTTAGTCAACTTATGAACCCAAAATGGTGGCTAATCATTTAAGAACTAAAGAAGTTACTTATGAATCAATGATCAGAAATATCGAACCTACCGGGGATGCCGATAGAAGAAGAAAAATTTTAAGGGGGTTTTGCATCAGGAAGATGCCAACCGTAGTTTTAGCTATGGAAATATTGTAAATCCTTTTGACCATAAGTCAGATGCTAAAGAAATTAAGAAAACGATAACTGACTTACAGTCTGTTACTGATAATTTTTCTGGTACAACCGCAGATGCGGCTTATAAAAGAATTTCTTCGAGGTTAAACCACATTTTTAGTAGAGTACATCGTTTAAAAGCTGATGGTGAAAATGAGGGGAATATTAAAAACCATTGCAACTTGTAGTTTTGGGTTTAGAAGTGTAGCATTTGAAAAATCTACATTGATAATTTCAGATTGAATACAGTAAATTAACCCATTCGTTCATTTGTATGACAGGCAACCACTCGTACTTCAAAGGGCATAGCTGGTTGCATATCTGAAATTCTTAACAAGGAAAGAAAGCGTGCTTTCTTTTGTGTATAATATTTTAAGTTAGAGGTGTTACTCACGTATTCTGTTGTTGGGATAATACACAATGGTGTAATTCAGTCTTTAAATTACAAGTCCTTTTTGTTGGCGCATTTTGATTGGCTAGAGAAAGTGTTCTCTAGAGGTTCAAGTTGGCAACGCGGAGAACTGTCAAAGAGATTTCCGTCGAGGATTGATCTTTGAGACAGCCACGAGTGAACAGCGGCGGTTCCGATTTTGTGTGGAATTTTTGGGTTTTACATCGTTTGCACTGAAAAGGGATTTGATTGATGTACCCAATGATCCTCACCGCCTTGCTGTGAAGATTTTGTGAATTCCCAAGAAGGAGTTTTGTCGGTTGCCATAAATCTGATCGCCACGTGTTCCAGAGGTTATGTAATACTCTCTATAAGAGGTAGGCTTTTTATTTTACTTAGTTTGGTGTTTTATTTAGTTCTTATTTATTGTAATTATTACAGAGTGTTTGGGATAAGCATATGTTTGGTACAAGTATATGCTTTGGAGAGGCTTGTACTTGGCATAAGCACGTGTTTGGTGCTGTCATTTTGGTTATGTAAGGGGGCCCAGCATTTAGAGGAGTAATAGGAGGAAGTCTATTACTCAGATGTTTGGTCTTATGTGGGTTCTGCTGACGTTTAGAGAAGTTTTGGTTGGAGAGTTGTCCGCAGCAGTCTCCAAGAGATTTTGGCAGAGTTTTGGGAGTGACACAGAGTCGTAGTCGTAAGCAACGTCGAGAACATCTTAAGAAGTGGTAACAGATCACGCTGCAGTTGTCAGAGAAAACGCCAAGGCTCCAACCAGGTTTTACTATTTCATTTTAGTTACATAATTTTAGAGAAATTTTTATAGTTTTATTCAGTGGTTTTTTTGTCAAAATATTAAAGTAAATTACACAACGATTATGCAACTACACACCTAGTATGTGAAGTATCTTAAGATCTTTTTTTGTAAGTAGAGCATGGTACCAAGCGACACTAGTTTACTTTCTACTATGTCACATATGAAGTATTTTTAATAGAACATGTTCTCTTAGATCCGTCTGTAACATTCTAGTGCACACAGCGAGCATTGCAAAAATTAGCTCACACGATCTTGTTTGTTACGTAATATTTTATTGAGAGCTGTAATTTTAACCCGTTGTAAACCTTTTAACTCGCTGTTGTGAATTTGAAACTCATTGTTGGTTTCATTTAAGCGTAGTTGTATTTCTATGAAAAGAGACAAACCACTGAAATAATTTGAGAAAGGGTCCTTGCATATGTTGCATTTCTTTTGCACATGTAGATTAAGTTTGGGGAACAATTGGGGAACTATTTTGTTTTTTTATTGTGGTACATCTCATGTCTGCGTTTTAATAAATGTCTAATGTCTACACGTTCTTATTATTTGCACTGGTACTCCTGATATTTGCTTAAATTTTGAGATTTGAGAGTAAAGTAGAGTTTAGATATCACAGATATATTTTGAGTATTCCATCGCATGGTTGCTAATAACTTAATTTTGTTCCGAGCTGGCAAAATTATTTAAATCTTATTACGTAATATACAGCCGGTGGCGCCCTCTTGAGTGTCCACACACAATCCTAACCCACGGCCTATGCTCTCCAACAAAAATCGGCTGCCGTCCGCACCGGAATAACATGTTTTAATATTTAGGTATCAAAATATGTTACAGAAGCTGACATAGCTTTAAAAACTATGTCTCCCGCAAGTTATAATACTGTACGTGCCGATAAGCATAAAATAAATGCTTACTCTGCACAGATAACATTATGTTATATATATATGTAAATGCACTAAGATAGTTAGTTCTATTCAATTTCCCGACGTGTAACTTGTTTTATTCAATAAATTTCGTTTTTAAAAACTTAGTTTTCGTTAGCACAAATCTAACTGGCGCAGTCGGTAGGATTTCGTGAAGGAATACGTTAAGTTGAAATTCAGTGAATGCCCCAGGGCCAGAGCACAATTCTCGTGTAATTCCTGGACTTAACGGAAATTTTACCTTGTGTTTCAACACTTTGTCGAGAAAAAAACGAACCAACCTGCGTACTGTGTAGTGTTCTATAATTCAATACCGGACCTGGCATCAGTGGCGGAGTAGTTGTTTGGACCTGCACACACACTTCAGGTGAATTTAGTAGCCTGAAAACTATTTTTTTTTGGCGAATTGAGTAACCAAAGAGAAGATCAAGTCTGTACTCCAAAAATCCGGAGCAGGAGAAGATTGTCACCACCGATTAGACCAGATTTAACCTGGAATCTCACCCTGAAGACTAGAGGAACGTCAGACATCGGAATAGAAACTCCCTTACAGCCTAGAGGTTATAGGCAAGAAGTCACAGCAACTTCAACCAATGATCAGAATTTGGATATTTTTCATGTAAGTCAATTTCAAACAAACTTGAAATAGCGAAATAATCTAATTCCAATAAAATCAGATCCATTAATTTTAAGTTAGGTAATTAATTTTAATTAAATAGAATAAAAACTATTTTTGAGTTTCTCAAATTCATTTTATTATATCCAAATCTGTACAGTAGAGCACCCTGATACCGTCAGTGCGTCCCTCGTTGCGTAAAAACAATAGAGCACTCCTGACACCCTCAGTAAGACCTTCGTTGTACAGTAAAGGAATTAAAGTTCATTTTCTCAATAAACGAGTCAAACTCAAGAAAAGCTACAGTATAACATTTTATTTATTTGTGTTCATTAAAAATTTTAAAACTGGAGGAACTTCTAAACAAACTTTCGAGTTTAAGTGTTATTTCTGAAGAATTAGATAACGAATTCGTAAATAGCGAACTTGACATAATGCAAACTAATCCAGCCCCAACACCAGCTCCAAGCAGAGCGCCCGAAATTAACTTCGGATTATTACGATATCAGACAGACAATATTCCAAATTTTGATGGTAACCCAAAATTACTTCAAAGATTTATAATTGCAAGTGAAAATTTAATAAGAGCTTTTCAAAATACAACTGATCCAAATGCATCTATAAACATATGTCTAATAGATACTATATTTTCAAAACTTAGAGGCAGAGCGGCAGATTTGATTTGCCCTAGGTCAGAGCTTAACTCTTGGATTTCGATTAAAGAAGTATTGATAGCTAGCTTTGCAGATCAAAGAAGTCTGGATTGTTTATTCCAGGATTTAATAACATTAAAAATAAATAAAAACGAATCGCTGTTAGAATTCGGGAATCGAATTCAAAATGTCCGAAGTCTATTAGTCTCTAAATTAAACAATGGCAATGAGGATAGGCAACTAAAATCGTAAAATTAGATCATTATGATGAAATTGCGTTAAAAACCTATATAACCAATTTGCCATACCATATACAGTTAGCAATTAGGTTAAAAAATCCTGATAGTTTAGAGCAAGCATTAGGTTTTACTGTAGAGGAACTAAATTTTATTGAATTTAGAAACAAAAACAACCAAATAACGCAAACCTCCTCGCAGAACAAAAATTCGAATGGGCCCACGTTAGGAAACATGTACTCGGTAAACATGAAAAATCCAACTGGACAAAGACCTGATTCAAACCATAATTCACACCGACTACCTTCTGTACAGAATTCATATCGACCCCCATTCAATGAAAATTTATATCAATACCCATTCCATCAAAACTCATATCGACCCCCGTTCAATCAAAACTCGTATCGAATGCCATTCAACCAAAACTCATATCGGCCCCCATTAAATCAAAGCCCAGGTTTTTAGAACAACATCCCAAACCAATTCCAGTATAATGCTCATAACCCCACTTTTAACAACCCACAAATGACCAATGCGTTCAAACCACAGTCACAAGTAATGAAATTCATGCCTAAGCCCACGCCTATGGATACGACGTCTGGTAACACTAGACTTACGAAACCCTTTTCTACCAGACTACACAATCAATTTGTTTACGAATCACCTGATTCTAGTACCCAAACCTCTGCCCTAGAAACCTCGAGTAATACGCAAAATGAGAACCAATATCAGAATCAATCTGACCACCAATATGATACTCTATACCATCATCAAATTGACAATCAGTGTAATAACCAATTTAACCACAACTCTGAGGAATATTATCAATACCCAGATACAACTTCGTTTGGCTACAGTGATGACACTATACCCCATCAGTGCAATATTAATTAATTATCAACAATATGACTACCAGCAGTATAATGAAAGCGTACCATCAGATTTTTCACAAGTAAATTTTCCACCGATCCAGTTTACGAAACCCGTGACATAATAAGCCTAAATAATTTCGATCAAAACCTTCCCTACATCTATCTGCCAACCCTCAAAGCAAAAATATTAATCGATACAGGAAGCACAAGAAGCTTCCTAAAACCCCAATTAGCCCAGCAATTCTTTTCCAATCTCAGAGCAAAAGAGTTTTGAAGTCAAAACAGCGCACGGAAGGTCATTTCACAACAAAATTGTCAAATTATTACTCCTGGCAGATTTTAATGTAAACCACTGTCACACATTCTACCTATTCAATTTCTCCAACAACTTCCAAGGCTTGATAGGTCTAGATTTTCTGGACGAATTAAAGGCAAAAATTAATATTAGAACTTCCGCAAACCCAGATTCCTATATATTTTTAAAACTTATCGCAGAATGCCCTTAAATCACCCAAAACATGTTTAAGACAACCATATTCATTGGTAATTCCACCAAGAACAGAACAGATAGTTATTTTACCCACATTTCAAAAATCAGGTACAGCCAACCTTAATCAAATCCAATTTAATGAACTAAAAACACCCACAGTCATTGTAAACATTGAAAACAATTTTGCATCAACCTCTCTAATCAACAAAACAGACCACTCGATCGAATTGACATTGACAGATCTCTTAGAAACTGAACCCTTTGATTGCAATGAGATAAACCTTCTTGATAATATTGAACAACCCCAAAATTACTCCGAATTAGACGAGTTATACAAGGACAACTTAAAAAATCTTAGGCTAGACCACTGTAACCAAGAAGAATATAAGGCCATCAGACAACTATGTCATGAATATCGAGACATCTTTCACTCTGAACATATTCCATTAACTTTTACAAACGCTATCAAACATAAAATCAGGCTTACAGATGAATCCCCAATCTTCACCAAGACTTACCGCTACCCATATGTTCACAAAGCTGAAGTTAGCTCACAAATATCTAAAATGCTTGAGTCTAATATTATTCAACACTCAAACTCTCCATGGTCATGTCCAATATGGGTTGTACCAAAAAAATTAGACGCCTCAGGCAAAACTAAATGGAGAATGGTCATAGACTACCGGAAACTTAACGAAAAGACGATCGACGACAAATATCCCTTACCGAACATAACTGACATTTTGGACAAGCTAGGGAAGTGCAATTATTTTACTACATTAGACCTTGCAAACGGGTTTCATCAAATAGAGATGGAAACCGACGACGTACAAAAGACGGCTTTCTCCACTGAAAACGGACATTATGAGTTTAAATGCATGCCTTTTGGACTCAAAAACGCACCCTCTACCTTCCAAAGAGTCATGAATAACATTTTAAGGGGTTATCAAGACGAAATTTGTTCAGTTTACTTAGACATCATTATTTTCTCGACATCCCTTCAGGAACACATAGATAGACTGAAGAAAATATGTCAACGCTTGCGAGAAGCCAATTTTAAAGTCCAACTCGATAAATCCGAGTTTCTGAAACAAAATGTACAATATCTTGGACATGTAATTACCCCTAAAGGAATAGAACCGAATCGAGACAAGATAACCCAAGCAGCACAATTAGTTTATTTTACCAGTTTAAAGCCACAGTGACCTAAGATAGTTGATATAACGTAATTGCAACCATTACTTTTAACTTTAAAGGCATATGGACTTAATAGTAATTAATTAAGCAATATTTAGGTAATATTTTCTTAAGAAATGCCTGATAAAGTCACATTGACTTTAGTGTAATTTTCAAGAAATATTAACGTAACTGTTCCTTAAAATTTAACTATAAAGTTAAAGTGCATATTGAGGTCAATGCATAAGAAAATATTACGTAATTTTAGACCAAGTTATTAAATTTGAAGTCGCTGACTTCTGTCTGGATAGAAAGAGGGAAATTTTACCAATTTTTAACATAAATGTAACCTATGTTTTGTCTTGTCCTTGTAGTCAGATTTTAGTTAAAACTTTAACCTCATGGTCACAAATAGTTCCAATTTTAGGTAAAATTTACGTTAATTTTACTTCCCCACTTACCTAGCATATGTGTCTAACCTAAAGGTAAATATTACTTCATATAATGTCCTAGAAGTTATTTTTACTTAAAAATAGAATTAGGTCTCTTCCCTGGAAGGCAAAATTACGTTTTCATTGTATAAATTACTTCAAAGGACTAAAATGACTCTATTATATTGATGCCCCTCCCAGTAGTGTCAACTGTCAAAAGTTACTTCTTTACTTTTACTTTAATGCTTGAAGTCATGGGGTAGCGTTACATTTTCCATATAATAAATTTTCAGAGGTTATGTTGACAGTTGTTGACCACATAAACAAGTTTTAATATTTAAAACTTGTTTCGAAATATCGCGCGTCGGAAGGTAAGAGATCGACCGCCACCTACAGTCAGATTAGGAAAATTTTACTTTCTGACCTTTCCTCATATTAAAATCTCGAACCTAGTTATAAATTTTTTCTGGAATTAAAAACGTGTCCTTATTTTTTGTTGGATAACTTCGAAGGGGAAAATCCGACTAAAACCAGCTTTTTCCGCTAATTGGTTTAAGTATATTTTTATAATTTTACGCATGAATGACACTATGAACTAAGCCCACGTGACCAGCGCATGTATTTGTTTTGATCTCAGATAAATAAAAGACATATTTATCTGAGGTTTTAATCACGGCCGTCTCTAGAGACGGCCATGTTTTAATACTCTTTTTGCTTTTTTTGACAAATAAACAACGATTATTGTTCTATTTTTCTTGAACCTGATGGCAAACTTGAACTGGAAAGTATGACCAATTTAGTTCTAAATGAACTTTAAAGACTTTACAATTTTGAAGACTACAAAATTATTTTAACCTATATTGGTCCCATTTAACTTTAAAGTCAATAATATAAGTTTTAAAGACTTCTACTGTAGGAAAAATGTTAGTTAGGTCTAAAATATTGCGAAAGAATACTTTGAAGTCGCGTAGTACTATATTCGCCATATTTTTCAACCAGCTGTAAGAGGCCATTTTGTAATGAAATTTTGATGAGTGACTAATTGAAAAAAATCATTAATAGAGGGTTATTTAACAGACATCAAGTACAATATTAGCATATTTTATGCTCCAGGAAAGTCCTGCAGAGCAATTGTATAGGCTTATACAAATATTTATAAAACACATTGAAGCTGGAAAAAAATTTTTTTCTTTAAAAACGTAAAATACTTGAGGCGCTTTTAATATTCCGAGGTAGAATTGATACATTTACGATGAAAATTTATTGGCAGCAAAAAACCACAGAGAGGAGAAAGGTGGACACATTATGTTTCACAACTATGTCTGAAATTATATGATATACTCCTACTCCATCATTATAATAGATGTCTGGTTTCTATTATGTCTTATGCTGCTGATGCCTTATAAGTAAATTATCATTGCTGTAGATAAAACCTTATTAGTTTGAGAAAGAAAGACTGCAGTTGAAAAAGGACAAGTGGTTTGGTAGATATTACGTAATAACGGCCACAATTAAACACAATGTTTACGTTTAAATTACCTGTTCAAGGAAATATGTTCTATAACTTATAGGTCATTATAACTGAGTGGCCTTATTTAAGACGTATTACCGACGTCGTCTCATTCCCCATTTACTTATATTTTACGTATATTTTAAGTCAATTAGGTTAGGTTAAATGGGAAAACGACACCAAAACTAGGTCTACATTACGTAATTCAGACCTAAGGTGCTACTTGGGAAAGGCCGTCAAAGAATTTCCAATTCCTAAAACCCCAAGGAAATTAAGTCGTTCTTGGGATTAGCAGGATATTATAGAAAATTTATTAAAGACTTCGCAAAAATTTCAAAACCTCTCACATCCTGTCTTAAAAAAGACTCAAAAATAAATCATTCCCCAGAATTTGTAACGTAACCATCTTAAGAACCTGTTGATCAATGTACCAATTTTACAATTCCCAGACTTTACGAAACCGTTCGTACTAACCACCGATGCTTCCAATTTCGCCATAGGCTCAGTTTTATCCCCAGGAACCCCGCTTAACGACAAACCCATTTCTTATATTTCGCGAACTCTTAACACCCACGAGTGCAACTATTCCGTGATAGAAAAAGAGCTGCTAAGTATCGTGTGGGCGTGCAAAATGTTCCGTCCCTATATTTTCGGTCGAAAGTTCTATATTTATACGGACCACAAACCTTTATTTTGGTTATTTAATCTCAAAGAACCTAACTCAAAATTAGTCAGATGGCGCCTTAAACTCGAGGAATACAACTACGAGATAATTTACAAAAAAGGGAAACAAAACGTAAACGCCGACGCGCTATCACGAATTAAACTAAATGCACTTGAGACAGAATCAATAATAAACCAACCCGGCGACATAAACGCAGACGTCACACAATATTGAAGAGAGCTTGCCGAAAACCCAACAACTCACCCCGACCTTAACCCCATGACAGAACATACCAATGAGACTGAAAGTCACCCTCATAGCAATAACCCTAATATAAATATCATCCAAGACATATCGATAGTACCTGAATACCCTACCATCCACATACCAGAAGACCTAAATTTGCAAGTTCCTGAAATAACACATGACGACGAACCCGATCTAACCGTTCACACCTCCAACCGAGTAGATAATTATGGTATACCCATCTTAGACGAAATAATTAATAACAAACCTCACCAGACTATAGTCAAACGAAATCCTCATCCTAGGCTAGATGTTGATACTCAGATTATCGATGGGCACGTGATAAAGCATATCAACATCCCTCTACACTAACAAGATTTAGTAACCGAATTTCTTAGAGATCATACAAATCCGTCAAAAACAAACTATATTTATTTCCACGATAAGCAATTAATCCCCTTATTTACAACCACTCATAATTCTAAATTTAGCAATCTGAAACTTGTCATATGTACCCAACTTATTAATACCATACGAAATAAAGACGAACGGCTACTTCTCATCAGAAATCACCACGAAAGAAAATCTAATCATAGAGGAATCGATGAATCGTATCAAAAACTAAAAAATAATTATTACTGGAAAAATCAAAGATCGGACATCACGGCTTACATCAATGATTGCGAAATTTGTCAGAGAGCCAAGTATGCTAGAAAAAAACCATATACTCCCCTAGTAGTGACGGAAACGCCGTCTAAACCCTTTCAAATACTTCACATAGACATGTTTACCTTCCAAAGTCAAACATTCCTTACAATTCTTGATACATTTTCAAAACTTGGTCAAGCTTTGCCAGCCACAAAGGACGCTATTCTATTCATGACAATCTTATTAAATACTTTTCATTTTATGGTACCCTAGAAACTATCGTTTCGGACAGTGGAACGGAATTCAAAAACCAAAATATCCAAGAACTATTAAAAAGCCACAAAATCAAAATCCATTTCGGAACGCCTAAACATCATGAAAGTAACAACCCAGCTGAAAGATTTCATTCCACCCTCATTGAACACTTAAGACTCTTGAAAGAAAGAGAACCTGACTCGGCGGTAACTAAACTAATACCTTACGCTATTATTGCTTACAATACATCGATACAACCAAATCTAAAATTATCCCCTTTTGAAATTACATTCGGGCACACAAACTCACAAAACCCTCTAGAACTTATTGAGACAACATTTTATACAGATTACGTAGCCGCTCATAAGAACCGCACAAAAAATTTATATGAACTCGTCAATAACAAAGAAACCACTCAAAAACAAAAAGTAATCGAAAAACGAAACACCAAAGGTAATACACAATTTGAGTTTAGAATTAATCAAAAGGTATATAAAAAATTAGAAGAAAGATCTAAAGCTAAGAATAAGTTCGCTGGACCCTACATAATTACCGAACTATTGAATTTCAATAAAGCCAAAATAAAAAACCCAAAAATTAATAAAATAAGCGTTATTCACTTAAAAGAACTTCGTAAACCTGTTACAGATGCTGCACAGGCACCATCACCCCCACAAAGCCAACAATCACCGAAATAACAAATAATCCTGGCTTACTACCACTACAACTAGGACAAACCTTCATTAGTAACGACTACTGGGACTATATACAAATTTTTGACTTATCACCTATAATAGACGAGTTTAATCTCATCCAGCAGCAATATAAAATCATAAAATCCAAACTTTTCAAAGAAGCAGCATATCGGAAATAATTTCCTAACTCCTTCCCATTATTAGATAATTTGGAACAAAAAGTTATAAGTCAGATTTACCAACTAAACCCGAGTTTCAACTACCCCAACAGACCCAAAAGGGGAATACTAAACGGATTAGGGTCCATTATCAAAGTAATAACAGGAAACCTACACCAAGATGACGCTGAAAGGTACGACAAACAAATTATGACTCTCAATCACAACCAAGACAAAATAAAATCAATCTTATCAAATCAAATAACCATACTAAATTCAACCATTTCTCATTTCAACGAAATGGCTCAAAATCTGTCACACAACCAGATCATCTTAGAATCACGAATTCAACGGATCGAAGCAACTATAGCCAATATATTAAACCACCAGACCGATAGTTATCAATATTTCTTGACTCACTCACTATTAACACAAATAACATTTCTTTTCCAAAATATCTACGATATACTGGAAATCGAAATTGCCTCAACCTTGGCTAAATGGGCCTTTTCAGCATATTTTTTTTATTGCGGAATCATAAATTTTATGAAAAATTAAAATACCCGTATTTTTTCAATTTCTATTTTGATGCAGATTAGAGCCAGAAAAAAATAATTAAAATCACCTATTTACAAGTCCAATTTAAACGATTATCCGTAACGCGCCATTAATACGTCAGCAATCCCAAGCCAATAGTGTAAGAGGCGACTCGGCAACGTTGTACAAAATCGACGTTTGTACTGATGGGCGATATCGCGATTTTCCAATCACTCCTTAACGGCGACTTATATTTTTCACTTCTGGTGGTTTTAAACTAACGCCATCACAATCTGCAAGCTGATATGTTTACCGTTCGCCGTAATTTGTTTGTGTGAATGTATGGCTGCATTAAGCAGCACTGGACAAGTATGAATTGAAAGTAAAACGATGTAAATCACAGTTTATATTAATATTTTATATAATCACGGTGATTTAATCACGGTGATTTAATCACCGGCAGTGACATATCGCTCATGACTAGACGTTTGACAGCTTGTTGATGTTGAACATTTTGGTTTTGAGGTTAGCGTAAATTGAAAGCTTCCGATTTCGATTAAAATGTCTAGCAAGCAGTGTTTTGTTCCATTCTGTGAAAATACGACCGAAAATGCCCCAGAAAAGACGACAGCTCAAATGAAAGTTTAAGGTTATCCGCTATCCGCACGCTCGGTGATCGCAGTGTAGCCGGTTTGCAAGTTCTTCTGTTGTGTCCTCGATGATGATTGCTGGGATTACGTGTGCAACCAAGGCGCGTGAAACTCGAGCGTTTGAAATACCCCGTGAAAGTTGTATTTCGCTAATTTATTTCTCAGAGATTGCTGTTCTAAGACGCCTCATTTTTAGATAAAAAATTATTTTATTTTCCCCAAATGACACTCACCATATTTAAATGTCAAAATTCGAATGTACTGTAAAGGCCCATTAAATACTTTGCACAACTCAATTATAAATCCATTAGATCTTTTAACTGAAGTAAAAGAAACTAGTAAATACTTAGTGAATGTGAAATTGCCTTTTGAGTCAAATGTAAACAATGTTCTTAAATATGAAAAGATTATCAACATTAAAGGATATTCTAAGGGCTTCACGATAATTTTTGTGTTAGAAATTCCTCTAATTGAAAAGGAGAATTTTCAGTTTTTTGAATTGTATACGTTACCTGTAAAATTAAATCAACAATATCAATTGCTACTGCCTAAAACTAAATTCATAGCTCTGAGCATTAACCATTATGTATTCATTAACGAAAATTGCATATTCATGGACACTAACGAATATTTATGCAGAGACGTGAATCCTGTTCCAATTCACGAGAAAGCACCATGCGAAGTAGCTCTGCTCTCCTATAACCCAGACCTTAATGATTGTCACCCAATTAATATTGAAATAACAGAAATCCAAATTCAAAAATTAAAGCCCAATGAGTGGATCACCATAATTCCAAACCAAACATTTGTAATTAATCTAAAAAAAGAATGTAAAATTCTAATCGAGAGTCAATTACTACAAACTCACGTACAAAATCAGCATAACTTAAAATTTGAACTTCCCAAACTCAACTTCACTTACAATAAAAAACCAATAATTACTTATCATCCAGGACCCTTACAAATCTAAACCATTAATAATCATAAACTTTTGGAAACCCAAAGGACTCTAATCGAACAAACTAAACTAATCAAGGAATTAAACAATGACCCAGTTAGTCACAATGTGAGTATTTGGACAATTCTCTTATATGTTGTACTAATAATAATATTACTTTTTTCTATATATATTAAATTTATAAGATATTATAATAATCGTAAGAAAACCTGTGAAACTCCTTCTACCAAAGAAAAAATAATTTCGGACATAGTAATATAATGTTGTGTAATAAAACCCCAAAAATTAACCCCTTCTGGGATAATTTCAGTTCGTGCTTTAGTTGATTGTGGTAGCAATTCGTCAATATTCGGCTCTTCTGGAGTAAATTTGTTAACAAAATTAAATATCTCCTGATCAAAGTGTACATGTCGTGACGGCCGATGGGAACAGTCAGAATGTATTTGGTTACGTAAAAATTCCGGTTATCATTTCAAACACTATAAAAATATTAGTCATTCTTTCGTTAACACACGATTTAATTTTGGGAGTAGATTTTTTGAAAACTTTTGAAAGTTTGTTGATTTTAAGAAATTTATTTATAAAGCTCAAGCCTCAAATTAATGTACAGTCAATACGATACAACCTTTCGCAAATCTTACCTTAAGTGAAAAGTCTCAGTTACAAAAAGTTATTGATTTATATGAGACAATTGCTCCTAGTGATAAGTTGGGACGGACACATTTAATTACTCATTCAGTAGATACTGGGGACAGTAAACCTATTAAGCAACGGCAGTATCCATAGTCGCCTGCTATGCAAAAACAACTTAATAAAGAAATTGATGAAATGTTACGTCTCGATATTATTCAACCTTCTCAGTCACCGTAGTGTAGTCCTTTATGGCTAGTACCAAAGAAATATCCGGGGGAATATCGTGTATGTTTTGATGGTAAAAAATTAAATCAAGTTACTGTAGATGATGCTTATCCTATGCCATTGATTGATAATTTTTTAAGTAAATTAAAATGTGCTCGTTTTCTTAGTTCTATAGATTTGCGTCATGCGTTTAACAAAATACGTCTTGACCCCTCTTCTCGCCCTAAGACTGCACTTGATGTCGCAGCGAGAGGACTTTTTGAATATGTCGTAATGCCGTTTGATCTTTCAAATAGTCCGAAGACTATGGTTAGGCTGATGGACCAAGTAATTGATCCCTCATTAGAACCTTTTGCTTGTGTATTTAAATGACATAATTATCGCTACACCAGATTTTTTCACTCATATTGACGTATTGAAAAAGGTTTTTTATCGACTTAAGTCTGCCAATCTGACAATTAATTCAAAGAAAAGTGAATTTTGTCGTTCTTCGCTTACGTACTTGGGTTATGTAGTTGATGGCGAAGGTCTAAGTACAGATCCTTCGAAAGTTGAAGCTATTGCTAATTATCCGATTCCTAAAACCACTACCGGAATTAAAAGATTAATTGGATTAGTCGGTTGGTATCGAAGATTTATTAAAGATTTTTCTGCTCTTTGTACACCCCTAACTGATTTTCTTCATGGTAGGAAAAAGGGTCAAGCTGTTTCTTGGACTCCAGAAGCTGATGAAGCTTTTCAGGAAATAAAACGTAGGTTAACAACTGCTCCTATTTTGGCTAGCCCAGATTTTTCTAAGCAGTTATTATTCAGTGTGACGCGTATAATACAGCTATTGAATATATTTTATATCAGGGATGTAACGGTATCGAACATCCTATTGCGTATGGTAGTAAAATGTTAACTTCATGTCAACGGAAATACACAAGTGAAAAAGAATTATATGCCTGTCTCGTGGGAATAAAAACCTACCGAATGTTCATTGAAGGGACTCACTTTAAGGTCGAAACCGATCATGCATCGCTGATCTGGCTTCATAATCTTTCTAAACCTTCAGGTCGTTTGTCCAGATGGGCCGTTAAATTATCGCAATATGATTTCGAAATCGTACACAGGAAAGGTTCACTTAATGTGGCAGCTGACGGTTTATCACGTGCTGTTCAGGACATTTCAGTTTTAGATGTATCAACTTTCAAACGGGATGACTGGTATAATAGTTTGCTTAAGAAAATCCAAGAAAAGCGTGAGTCCTACCCTGCTTCTCGAGCTGAGAACATTATTTATAAATATGTCTTTTGTAACCAACCACAGATTAATAATTTGTAAGATTGGAATATTATTGTTCCTACTGCTAATCGTGTCGAAATTTTCAAATTATATCATGATGACGAAACTGCAGGACATATTTGAGTTTCCAAAACTCTTTCTCGAATTTTAGAACTTTAATATTGGCCTGGTATTTGTAGAGATGTATATCGTTATGTTAAAAAATGTACTATTTGTTTAGCTAGTAAAGGTCCAAATCACCGAGAGCAGGTTTAATGGGGTCATATCGAAATGTAAATTTTCCCTTTCAACTTATTTCTGCAGATTTGTTAGGTCCGTATCCTTGTTCGAAAAATG
Source organism: Stenurella melanura (assembly GCA_963583905.1). NCBI lineage: Eukaryota > Metazoa > Arthropoda > Insecta > Coleoptera > Cerambycidae > Stenurella > Stenurella melanura. The sequence continues at coordinate 95,261,051 of OY757311.1, read as the reverse complement.
GTAATCGCTATTTTTTAGTAGTAGTAGACTGAGTTACGAAATACGTCTTAGTTCATTCTATGTCAAAAGCCACGTCCAAAGGTATAATTAAATTTTTAGAAAATCAAGTTTTTCTTATTTATGGCTGTCCGCAGATTTTCTGTTGTAACATTGGTAGTCAGTTTACTAGTAAGCAATTTCAAACTTTTATGGAAAATTAAAGTACAGAAAGTTTGTCTAAATGCATTGTCACCCTCAAATTAATCATACAGATCGAGTAAATAAAGTCATTGTAACTGCACTTAGATCTTATATACATGGCAACCATAAAACATGGGATACTGCTATTTTTAAAGTGGCCCAGGTTATTAGATTAGCTAAATATGAGGTAGCGGGTTATTCTCCAGCATTTTTAAATTTTGGGAGAAATTAACTGGGGATTATTATGGTAAAATATTTGAAAATGCAGATAATATAATATCTGTTAGTGAGAAGAACAAATTAATTAATGATATACAGGAGTTACTTGAATTACATATTGACGTTCGCGCACGTTTGTAGGGTGCCTACCTTCGTAATGCTAAACAATATAATTTAAGGAAAGGTGAAGTTAAATTTCGTGTAGGTGATAGAGTTTGGAAGAAAAATTATCTAGTAAAACGAAAAATTATTCTGCGAAATTGGCTGCTAAGTATATTGTATTGTTAAAAAGGTAATCTCTAATTTAGTCTATAATCTTAAGGATACCGATGGTAATGACCTAGGAAATTGGAATATTAAGGATCTTAAACCAGACTACGCGAATTTAGACTCGGACGATGACTGTGAACCACGGGGTTCGAACTCGGAACACTTAGAATAAATATTTCTTTATCTTTTCTTTTTTATGTTCATGTCATGTTGAATGGTGAGCCACTTTTTTGCTGATTGGATGTGCCTTGTGCGTGTATAATCAAGCATTTGATTTCGACTATGCGGTTGAAAGTTCACCAAATTTTTCTTTTCTTGTCTTGTCTTAATGAAAATGATACCTATGACTACCAAATAATTTTTGTGTAAAATATTAGACAAATGATTCAATACCATCCTTTATCGGTTTATTCTTGAATTTGTTGGGAATCTTCTGTCGTAATATGTATTCATAATTTTTTCAAGTTAGTTATTAGACAAACGATTCACTCTCGTTTCTTATCGAGTTTATTGTGGTTTATCGGAGTCCGCTGTCATAATACAAGTTCATCTCTTATAGTTATATATAGTTATATAGGTAGACATTTTTGGTGAATTTTCTTGCGCATGGCTAATGTCAAAAATATGACATAACAACGTCATTATACTTCTTTGTGATTGTCTCTTTTCAATCGCTATTTACTATTTTCCTATATTTTTCTACGATCACTACCTCTTATTTTTGTTTTTGCCTAGTTGACTACTTTAGTCGGTTGTACTATAATTAGCTTTTCGACAATTTTGCTAGAGTATGTACTCCTCAACTAATGATTATAATTTGATGAAAGGCTTTCTCTTTTGTAATAAGGATAACTTTTACCTGTTGATTTTTTATTATGTCTACAATATGCTAGTTATCAGCTGTACCTTTTGAATTTGTGTTCTGGTAAGCATATTGTAAGGTTTGTGGGTAAAGTCCACATATTTTGGTTTACTTGTGGGTTCAGTCCACGTATTTTTGATTATCTTGTGGGTTAAGTCCACGTATTTGGTTTGTGGATTCAGTCCACGTATCTTTGCAGGAAAATTGTTCATGGGAACATATTTTTCCTGTCTGCCGTATGCTTTTTGTTATACAGGTTGTCGCTGTTCTATAGTATAATGTACTTAGCGGTGATTCAGGTAGTTTTCCTTAATACTTTCTATTAAGTTGAGTCATAGCTCAATTTAAATCAGTACCTTTGTGGTTTTACTGCTTATTGTTTTTTTTTTGGCTAGATAAATTGCTAAAATCTATCTTTTATCTCTATCTTATTTATATAGTGTTCTGAGAAATTTGTATGTCCTATCTAGTTTTTTTTCGTCATCATGAATATAATTATTGTCGTTTGGTAAATTTGTTGTTTAATATTACTATTGTTGTCTTGATGGGTAATTAATGTTCGATTCTATATGTTTACTCTCTAGTAGGGAAATTTTAACATTTTCCTATTTAGTAGGATATTTTAATTGCCATTGGGGAACCTGCTTCGGGATGGGGATGGACTAGTTTCGATCGGGTTCTCTTCAATGGCAGAGGGTCAAAGAGGGTCGAGCGGGCACGTAAGCAAGGGGGCTTGTTAGTCAGGAGTGGCCTAGGTCGTCTGACGTTCCCCGAGAGACAGGTCTCCCTCCTCGCTTCACCCCTTGACCTATCACTCGATCGAGACACTGTTCATCGCGCCGAAATTCCTTTTTTTCACCTAGTCGTAGCGAACATCTAGTTTTAGCCTGCAGATGTATCCAATAAGGTTTAGTTGTTTCGTACTTCTAGTTTAAGCCCTTGGATCTATATCCAATATTTTTGTTAACAGTTAGGACATTTCTCTCACTGTTGTGTCTAGGCAGGTAACTTGTTTTCTGTATCGTGGTTTAGGTGTGCTTATGCCTCTACCAATTTTAGCACTGGCAGCCGCTACAACGCTGCTCAGGCATCTCACCACAATGTCTGTGGGACTGATCTTTAGTGGTCCTCCCCTAAAACATTTAATACTTTCTTTTCTCTTATTCTCTTTTTCCGTTTCATTTTACTCTGGGGGAAGCATTATCTCCTCCGGATTTTCAAAAGTTTTCGTATGCTGTCGAGCAACACTCATTATCGAGGCATTTCATGCAACTTGGGTGTGTGCAGAATGGTTGTGAGTCAAATTACCTTCTACCTTTTTATATCTTTTTGACCATACGTGTTGAATAGTCTCGGAATTGGTGATCTTGATGACTTTGTCCAGTGGTAAAACCAACTTTTCTTCTGGTATCTTGTATAATTAGGAATTATACAAGTTTGATTAATGTTTAAACTTTTTTGTCACTACTCTTTCTCTCTTTCTTAGTTTTTTCCGTCTCACCTCTATTAGTTGAACTATGCGATAATTGCATGATGTATCGGGTGTTTTCTTTTACAAAAAACAATTTTTCTTTCAAACTTTTTGTTTTCAAAGAAAAGTTTTTTTTTCTCGGTACTTTCCGTGGTGTAACGAAAACATTTTTTTTGTTGAAGCATTCGTGATACATAAATTTGAATTACCCGCGGTGAACGCAGACGCGAAGTCAACAAGTGCGCATACGAGGTAAAAACATCACTGAGACCATTTTTAAGATCGAGATTCGAGGTTTCTTTACTATCGCGTCCGACGCTGGTGAGTTGACATCGTCTACTTATTCTTTAACAGATTTTCAAGTCTATGTCTTTAATCCTTTGGTATTTTGAATATATTTGATTATTAATTGAGGTCATATTATTGAGTTAACGTTGCTGTATAGTTATTTTTGGGAATTATTATAGGATATTCCATGTAATAATTAATTTTTATTGAGGCACGTGTTTGTGCGATTCCGGTCTCCACTGGATACATGTATCTTTGTTAACTCATTAATTATAGTGGCAATTTTGTATTTGTGGTCACTTGAGACACAATACCGTGGTTTTTTACCAACCTTTTAGATTATGGTAGAAGAGGATTAAATTCGGAAATTAATCAAGGGATAAATTAGAATCTTTGTTTCTTAATCGTGTGTAGACAATCTCATCTCATTAAGAGTCGAGAGCTGAAGTCAATTTGTCGCAATTAAGTAACCTTATGCTAGTGCAAGAGGTTAAGACATAATTTTTCATTGGTTTATTTTTCGGTAGATTAAGCCCATAATTTTTTTGCTATATTTGTTACAATATTAGTTTTTTTTCAGATAGTAATTCAGATATTTTCTCTCTAATTCTAACTGAATTCTGTTACCTTTATTTAAAATTTTGGTCACAACCAGTGTCAGCCATTTTGTTTACGACTAAAATTTCATGAGAGTAGAGTTTTCTCTTTTATTCATTTCATTTATTATTATATTAATCAGTAGCTTATTAACATATTTTCAGAAGTAAAATTTTACCAATACTCAGGTTTATTTGTTAAATTGCTAATAGTTTGGTTTTGCAGTGACCTTCGTTACCATAGTTTTTTTGTAGTTTTTCTTGTATTTCTTTTATCTCAAGTAATATATCTTGCCAATTATTTATTTTGTTGGACAGGAATTAGTATCTAAAGTTTTCTTTTCCTCACAATTTAAATTTTTTTGCTATAGTCAACTAGTTCCTTACACTACCCGCCTTTTTTATGTAAAACCTTGGACCAACCGAAGCACCGAAAGAGGAGAAGTTGGATAGGCGAGAACTTAATACGCATTGGCTGGACATTTATTTTCCAAACGCAGCGTCTCCTTGGAAAATCCTCGTAGACACGACCATTATTTAGTCCTCATTTCCAGGTACCTGTGGCCATCTCCAGGGTTCGGCCTCGTTGGAACTCTACGCTATCCACAAAGTTGAGTAAGCCTAAATCTCCGTGAAAATTCTCCGTTGTTCAGAAAAAAAAAATATGTTGTAAACCAGTTGATCGTTTCTTCAAATTCACTTTGGTCAAATCAAATTTTTCACCATTAATATTTTTAATAATTTGTAAAGTGTTGTAAAATTTTCGCTTATACTTATGTTAATATATTATTTGTTTTATATTTGATTTTGATTGTTTTCTACCCCTGATAAAGTTTGCAAGAGTGTTATGTATTGAATACGCTGGCATCCAAATTCTTTGTAGTTTATTAAAGTTGTGTTTGGTTAATTTGACAATCAAATAATTGTTCAAAAAATTCACAGATTTCGCAATTCTTGCAACCATCGGGACATTGGAAATGATAACACCATACATAAAACATAAACATCGTCTGGAAACAGCTACGATCCACTCTCGATTGCGACACCGCTGTATTTCGAACTTAAATAAAAACTGGTAACTTGACCCCATGTGATATATGCAACCCATATTACATTTGCATATATCAGCCGTTGCATATACAACAGTCTCACTCGACCGCGACCACAGTAGAGAGAAGACCAGTAGTTCGACTCCTCCCCCTTTCTTGATCAAAATTTACAGTGCGCTTGTGCTGCTCCTGGGATACAAATTCTTGATGCGCAGCGAACACCGGAGGCGTAGTAAGGTTTGTTGATATTATTTCTATAGCAGACGCCGTTGTGGTATTTTTGTGCTGTGTAATATACTAATGTCCTAGTGTTTGTTTGTAGTTTAGTGACTATTGTAATACTGATTAATATATTACTTTCTGACAATATTTATACTTTGTGTTTGTGAATTTTACAACAATGATTAAAATGGCATGCAAACGTGAGTAGTAGTATAACTATCGTACAGAGCGGACGTTCAGCAGACGCTCCTTCATAAAAAGCAATAAAACCGGACAAATCACGAGAAAACTAAACAGAATTAAAGTGGTCTACAACAATAGTGTTCCGCGTTAAAAGTAGTACTTCCACATTGCAAAGTTGTTAAAACAGTAGTTTCATTTAGCAAAGTGTAATAATATATAGAAATTAAACATTGACTCAGTTCGAGAGTGTACAAGTCACCAGTTCCATGAATTAGAAAAGGTTCGGGCCTCATAGTGCAATAAAGGATCACCTACCCTACAAGAGAGTGAAGAGGTATCAACATCTGGTGCTGTACAAATTTTTTAAAGTTTTGTACTCTGTAATTACCATAACTGATACGAATTATGACTTTTCAGCCATATAATCTTTTAAAACACTAGACAGTTTTACTGTTTTAAAAGGAATTCATAACAAATCAGACTTTCTATCAATTGGAAGTAGCTGATTTCAAATACTGATATAATTAATTAAAATGAGCACAGAATTAAAACTGGATCAAAATAAAACTATATCAATTAATGATGTATACAGCCTTCTAATTCAGGTAAATAACAACATCACTAGTAAAATAGAAAAACTTGAAGATATCACTCAAAATATCAGCAGAGAAATTACAGGTATAAAAGAAAAGGTATACAAACTCGAGACAGAAAATACTGCGCTAAATAATCGACTTACACAAGTGGAAAGAAAATTTAAAAAGAATAATCTTTTATTCTTCTAGAAGATATTTCAGACATTCTAGGCGTTGCAACTGAAATAATCAAAGATTATTTATCAGTGGAAATATCAGACACCGAAATAACTGACACATATCGAATTGGAAAGCGGAGTGATAAGCCCAGGCCTATTATTGTTGAATTCTCTTCAGCAATAAAGAAAAGAGCAATAATTAGCAATTGCCATAAGCTAAAAGATAGTAACCTAAGTATACCTATAAGTGAAGACTTGCCACCTAAGAATAGAAAAATCAGAAGAGATCTAGTACAGCAAAAAAGGGAACTAAGAGATAAGCATCTAGCTACTATAAAAGGCAACACACTTATAATAGATGGTCAACGGTATACACATGAGGACATTAAGCAAAATAAACATAAAAGAAATTCGCCAGAAAGAAATACAGAAAACGGATTAACCCACATCTAGGAACACCACGGAACTTCAAGTACATCCCTGAATTCCGTAGTACAAAAAAGCGAATCGACGTCCAGTGGTGCCTAAGGAAAGTTAACACATAATTTAAGAAAAAAAAAGTAAAGTCAACAAGTAGAAAAGGTATATCTACGATAGGGAACGATCATTTCACTAAGTGCGTATATAAATAATAGTGTTACTATAATAATTAGATTTTTCTTATGTACTATGGCTAATTATTAGCATTGTTTTATGTAATAAGTAAAATATAAGTATCTATATTATCTCAATAAATAATAAGCTAAGTATACAATAAGTAACAGATATGTTGGAATTCATAAACATCTTAGACAACGAGGAGGATATTAAAACAGATTGCTATAATAGTCTACAAGATTATTTTAAGAATAACGAAATGAGGAGAATAGAGGCCAAGTTAAATGTTATCCACTTTAATATAAGGAGCATGAAAAAGAATTTCGATGAATTGCTTATTTATTTGGAAACTGTGATAGTAGATATAGATATCTTAATACTGTCTGAAACATGGCACATTGAATTGGTAAGTGACTTTAATATACCTAATTATACAACGTACTACAATGACTCGAAGATAAATCAAAATGATGGCCTAATTGCCTTTATTAAAAACGACATATCAGCAAACGTACAAATTTACTCAATAACCGAAACTAAACTATTACGAATCGTAGTAAATAATATGGAAATAGGCATAACAGCAATATATAGACCGCCCTCGACAGACATACATACGAATCAAGATGATTTGCAAACATATTTATCAAATTTATGTAAAAAACATATTGAATTGTTTATGGGAGACATAAATATAAATTTATTGGATAAATTCTCAAATCCGGTTAATAATTACATAAACGTCCTAGCTGAGCATGGGTTTCTCTCATATATTAATATACCTACCAGAGTAACAGAGCAATCCCAGAGTTTAATAGATCGCAAAGTAAACTGCAAAAGAAATCCTTTATTTACATCTGCAGTTTTTCAAACTAATATATCTGATCATAACACTATCTTCCTAAATATAACCTTTCATAATACCAAAAGAAGTGCTCCTACTAATAAGACTAAGTTCACGATAAAAAAAATTGATTATAATAAATAAAATTCTCTGTGTGACAATGAAATATGGAGTGAGGTTATCAATTGTAATGACATACAAATATCATACAATAATTTTATAAATAAATTAATAATTATATAATATTAGCAACAAGCGAACATTCTGTACACAATAATAAAAATTATAAGATGAAAACTTGGATAACCATTGGATTAATAAATTCGATAAAAAAGGGACTTCCTAAAAAAGAAATTAAACAACAGATATGCAGAAGAACTGTGTGATGAGTATAAAGCATATCGAAACAGATTAAACAAACAAAAAATCAATACTACAAAGAAAAACTTAATGCAATAAATGAAATATCAAATAATAGCACAAAAAAAAACAATAAAAAACATACCTATTAAAAATAAAAGCAGTGACATAATATCGGAGAATAAAGAAAAAGTTAACATTATAAATGAATTTTTTACCAACATAGGACCGGAAATGGTGCAAAAAATAAACAAATGCAATGGATTACCAGATAACTTCCTAAATGACATATCGGTGGCACCTACCTTATTTCTTCAACCAGTAACAGATACAGAAATAATTAATATAATTTCTAACCTTAAAAGTAACTGCTCTCCGGAACCAGATGGAATAAAAACAGAGTTAATATAAAATGTACATAAAGATATCGTCAAACCACTGGTTCACGTTATTAATTTAACCTATAAAAATAGTAATCTGCCTATACAGTGGAAAGAATCAATCATTACACCCGGACATAAATCAGGTGACCCAGAACAATTAACAAATTATCGAGCGAAAATTTTCGAGCAGACTCTAAAAAAAAGATTAACCTCATTCTTCTATCTACATAATGTGATAAAGAAAAGGCAATATGGTTTTATAAACAATAATTCTAACACGGAAAATGCTGTCACAGATTTCCTCAGAACAACTGTGGGTGCTTTGGACGAGTCAAGAAAGTGTATTGCCATTTCTCTTGATTTTGCCAAGGCTATCGATACAGTATCACATGACAAGCTCCTAAACAAATTATATAACTATATGGTATCCGGGGATCAGGTCTTAATATTCTGAGAGATTATTTGTCACACAGACTACAACGTGTCAAACTAGATCATTTTATAAGCTGCCCACGGGAAGTGACAGTTGGTGTACCGCAAGGAACGCTGTTGGGCCCAATACTGTTCCTTGTCTATATCAAGAGCATTAGCCGAATAAAAAATTTTAAGGGTCATCTTATCTCTTATGCTGATGATACTGGCGTTATCCACACAGGTGACAGTTGGAATGAGGTATACAGCGCTGCAAAGCTTAGCTTAAAACGTACACACATATGGTTAAGTTTCAATTTACTAACCCTAAATGTTGCTAAAACTAAATACATAACTTTTACTTTACTGCAAAAAGACCAACCTGTAGAAAAAACACTGAAGATACATAATATAACTTGCACAAAAACAATAAACTGCGATACGTCCACTAATAGAAAACACAGATAAAATTAAATACCTAGGTGTTATAGTAGATCAGCATATGAGATGGGATGAACATACTTTCTATATAAAAAAGAGACTTAGACAGCTTATTTATAAATTTTATACCTTAAGATAAATTCTAACACAAAAAAATATGTGCATCTTCTACTATTATTTAGTGGAATCGGTTTTAAGGTATTGCATCCGTGCCTGGGGTGGTTTGTTCAATAACGTCCTAAATAGACTACAATGTACACAAAATACAATTATCAAAATAATTTTTAAGAAAAGTAGGCTATATAGTACAGAACTCTTATATAATGAAAGCGGCATATTCAATATAAGAAGTATATACACTTACCATTGCCTAATATGGATGTTCTTAAATAAAAGAAGTTACAACATCTCTCAAGAAATTAGGCAAACTAGATTTATTGAGAATTTATCTATTAAATTACCACTATTTAAGAAAATTCACACTCAGAGATATGTCTTCTTTTTCGCTCCTAAAATATACAATCAGTTACCTCCTGACCTGAAAAAAATAACAAAGTTAAGCAAATATAAACTACATATAAAGAATTGTATTAAAGATAATAATTATGATATACTTACCAAGATATTTAATCCCTAAAAAACATAACACGTGCGCCTCTACTCTCTCCACTTCTTTGTTTTCCTTCGCTATTGTCAATTGTTTGTTTTTTTTTATATATTTTTATGCATCATATTTTATATTATTATTCTCCATTAATGTTTCTTATTTTGCTATTACCATATTTAACAGACTAAGTAATATAAATATATTATTGTTGTTTGTCACTTAATTTTTCCGCTTTACCTTAAATTCCTTAATGAAATAAGAAGAACAGCACAACGCAAGCACCGTATAGTGCTTAGGTGAGTCTTCTTTGATCGCCAGGGATTTTCATAATATATGTTAATAAATTGTAAATTGTAAGGTAATATAATAATGTAATGTAATGTAATAATGTAAGGTAATGTAATATTATAAGAATATTGTAATACTTTGCATGTGTTAAAGCATTTGTGAAAGTGTATACTCTTACTTCAATAAACTTCCAGGAAATGCCCTGAGATAACCTTCTTTAGATTTCCTAAGGACGAAAATAGGTAAGTTTTACATTTTTTCTAGGCGCCTATATATTTTGTATACTAAAAGACTATTAGAAAAATACAAGTGCCAACAAATTTAAGTTGTAAATAAAAACAGCTCATAGAATCCTAAAAAGTTTTTGATTAGGTTAGGTTAGGTAAGCCTACTTATGAAATATAATTGTTAAATATCACATTTATAACACAATTTAAAGAAATTGTGTTATAAATGTGATATTTAACCATTATATTTCATAAGTGGTAGTAGTTACCTACATAAAGCAAAGGCTTTATGTAGGTAACTGCTATTTTCCTAAACTAAAAATAGATTTCTAAAAATTAAATACTACTTACATAAATTTGAAAGAAAAGAGAATAAGGTATTAGCGGTTATGGCTCAAAATAAGATATTATACCTATCTGTTTGCTTATAAAATAATTAAACTTATTATGATCATAGCACATTGATATTTTTTAGTGGAAGTATTTAAGCTATTGATTTAATACTATGCCTACTATAATTAAAGTACATACCTACCCCATATATACATATTATATGTATTATTTTTATATTTTAGTTGTTTATTATGGAAGGCAAATGTAAAAAATCCCGATTTGAATAATTACAATTCAGGATACTGCTATGAACATTTTAGAATATGTAGTTTACATTTTGATTGTTTAAGAAAATCGCCTAAAAAGAGACGCAGTTACATTTATATTTGAGATCGACGGTGTTTTATACGAGGGACAAAGAAACAGTACTGATGATGATTCTACAGGAGATGTTGAAGATATAGGTACTTATATACTTTGTAAATCTCTTATGACATACTTATTATGTACTTTTTCCAATTTCCGAATTATTATCACAAGTAACATTAATGGATAGAACACCTGCTAGTACTTCAAAAGATATTAATGTTCTAGATGCTCCTGGTGCTGTCAAAGTACCTTTTTTAAATCGGGTAATTCATATTGTCAAAATTAAGAATTAACGTCCCTCTGTCGCTCTGTAAAGCCCGCGAACTAGAAAAAACACTTTTTACATTATTAGAATAATTCGAAAAGCAAGCCTTCGCTGCTGGAGAATATACACAAGCCACTCTCCCCTACCGATCGAATTTTCGGGAACGCCGAAGAATCTGGAACGTCTAGAACGTCTGGAGTCTTCGATTTTCGAACACTTCCAGAAGCTTTGATTTATCTTATATAAACCGAGACGCGCTCAACGCATTCAGTGGAGTAAAGACAATCGAATCGAGTGAGTCGAGTCGAGCCAGTAAGTCAGTCAGTTCGGGATCCAGCCACGCGACAAAACAACAACAACAACAAAAGGCAAATTTCTACTCTAAAGTGTTAATATTCAACATAATTAATTACATCAAACCTATTTATTGATAAACAAATGTATTGTTAGAACGTGAATAGTAATATATCGTTATTTTGACTCCAGAAAATTTGACTTTTAATCATTCGTATAAAATCGATACAGAGTGTTACTTTTTCGCCGAGCCAAGTAAAATAAATTCATACCAAAATTAATTGTGCAGTGTTCTTGTGCACGAATCTGACCAAAACGAAAGTCACGTTCGTGTTCAGTGCCTCAACATATTATCCTAGGAGATTATCTTTTGAGGATGAACATGAGGCTTTTGGTATGTATATAATATTTATATGTATCATAACAGCACCAAATAGAATAATATGTAGGCTGTAAGTGGTTAATGTGGTCTAAGTTTTAGAGTGCTTATTTCCAGAAGATATCACATTACTTTCAAACTCTAGATCATCACCAAAGACTTCACAGTAATATTGTTAACTTTGAATATCTGTAATTGTTTTATAGAGGACTTTAACTGCCAACATGAATTAAAAAAATTTACACAAAAATACAAATGTGAATAGATATGTGTAGTACCTAGAAATACTTAAAATCTCCACTAATTTTTTATTTTATTATTTAGGTAACAAGGCAGGTGAGGAAATGATTGGCTTTGAACGTCCTACAAGTCCGACCAGAGCAGGACGACTTACAACTAGAATTAGCAGTCCAAAAACCCAACATTACATTAAGTTTCTAATTTTTTTGATGACAATTATACAGCGACTATCAAACTTCATGAATATCCAAATGACTCTTTAACGTCCAATGATGGAATGATAAAATGCCAACAGTTTGTTTTTGTCGGCATTTTTTAAGTAACGAATTATTTCTTTGTATCAATGTTTGCAGCATATTAAACAGAAACAATATGTTGTACACAAACTATAATATGCAACTCACACAAAATGGTAACTTTGCACTCGTGTCAATTGCAGAACTCACCTTCGACTCTTCTTGCAAACTTCGATCCGTACTCATACAAGATGAGCATCATTTTGTGCCTGTTGCATCATATACTATTTTGTGATTTTGTGCTTGTTACTTTAACTTTGTATGATGTAATGTACAATTGTATGTATTTTTGACTTTCGTAAAGTACTGGTACTGGCTAACATGAATAAATTATTTTATTAGTTTCCTAGTTTTATTTAAAAAACTAATCCGCACTCCATCCTTAAATTATTAGGTAGAGATGTAAAAATTTTAAAAAATGTGCTACATTATTAGTCAGATCTAGGTCGTTTGTATTAATTACGTATAACTAAATGTGTATAGATATTATGCAGTTTATACATGATCCACATACATTAAACAGCCATTTGATATAGAAATATCTTATTCTTGGTTCATAAAATTTGTCATACTCGATTTCACTATTCTTGTAGCAACTTTGTATACTAATGAAAGATTAAAGTATTGTAACGTTCTTCATACGTAGGTACATATAAAACTCTACGTTATCAGACATTTTTTTTGCATACTTCCAGTGCACCCTAGACGATCAGTAGTGCTGTCAATACAAAGAATTATTAACGATATTATTGAGCATATCTGGACGGGATTGATGTTGGATAGTGACGCGAACCCGAATTAAAAATATTTGAGAGGATAATTCAATGAGAAAAAAAGAGACTTAGACAGCTTATTTATAAATTTTATACCTTAAGATAAATTCTAACACAAAAAAATATGTGCATCTTCTACTATTATTTAGTGGAATCGGTTTTAAGGTATTGCATCCGTGCCTGGGGTGGTTTGTTCAATAACGTCCTAAATAGACTACAATGTACACAAAATACAATTATCAAAATAATTTTTAAGAAAAGTAGGCTATATAGTACAGAACTCTTATATAATGAAAGCGGCATATTCAATATAAGAAGTATATACACTTACCATTGCCTAATATGGATGTTCTTAAATAAAAGAAGTTACAACATCTCTCAAGAAATTAGGCAAACTAGATTTATTGAGAATTTATCTATTAAATTACCACTATTTAAGAAAATTCACACTCAGAGATATGTCTTCTTTTTCGCTCCTAAAATATACAATCAGTTACCTCCTGACCTGAAAAAAATAACAAAGTTAAGCAAATATAAACTACATATAAAGAATTGTATTAAAGATAATAATTATGATATACTTACCAAGATATTTAATCCCTAAAAAACATAACACGTGCGCCTCTACTCTCTCCACTTCTTTGTTTTCCTTCGCTATTGTCAATTGTTTGTTTTTTTTTATATATTTTTATGCATCATATTTTATATTATTATTCTCCATTAATGTTTCTTATTTTGCTATTACCATATTTAACAGACTAAGTAATATAAATATATTATTGTTGTTTGTCACTTAATTTTTCCGCTTTACCTTAAATTCCTTAATGAAATAAGAAGAACAGCACAACGCAAGCACCGTATAGTGCTTAGGTGAGTCTTCTTTGATCGCCAGGGATTTTCATAATATATGTTAATAAATTGTAAATTGTAAGGTAATATAATAATGTAATGTAATGTAATAATGTAAGGTAATGTAATATTATAAGAATATTGTAATACTTTGCATGTGTTAAAGCATTTGTGAAAGTGTATACTCTTACTTCAATAAACTTCCAGGAAATGCCCTGAGATAACCTTCTTTAGATTTCCTAAGGACGAAAATAGGTAAGTTTTACATTTTTTCTAGGCGCCTATATATTTTGTATACTAAAAGACTATTAGAAAAATACAAGTGCCAACAAATTTAAGTTGTAAATAAAAACAGCTCATAGAATCCTAAAAAGTTTTTGATTAGGTTAGGTTAGGTAAGCCTACTTATGAAATATAATTGTTAAATATCACATTTATAACACAATTTAAAGAAATTGTGTTATAAATGTGATATTTAACCATTATATTTCATAAGTGGTAGTAGTTACCTACATAAAGCAAAGGCTTTATGTAGGTAACTGCTATTTTCCTAAACTAAAAATAGATTTCTAAAAATTAAATACTACTTACATAAATTTGAAAGAAAAGAGAATAAGGTATTAGCGGTTATGGCTCAAAATAAGATATTATACCTATCTGTTTGCTTATAAAATAATTAAACTTATTATGATCATAGCACATTGATATTTTTTAGTGGAAGTATTTAAGCTATTGATTTAATACTATGCCTACTATAATTAAAGTACATACCTACCCCATATATACATATTATATGTATTATTTTTATATTTTAGTTGTTTATTATGGAAGGCAAATGTAAAAAATCCCGATTTGAATAATTACAATTCAGGATACTGCTATGAACATTTTAGAATATGTAGTTTACATTTTGATTGTTTAAGAAAATCGCCTAAAAAGAGACGCAGTTACATTTATATTTGAGATCGACGGTGTTTTATACGAGGGACAAAGAAACAGTACTGATGATGATTCTACAGGAGATGTTGAAGATATAGGTACTTATATACTTTGTAAATCTCTTATGACATACTTATTATGTACTTTTTCCAATTTCCGAATTATTATCACAAGTAACATTAATGGATAGAACACCTGCTAGTACTTCAAAAGATATTAATGTTCTAGATGCTCCTGGTGCTGTCAAAGTACCTTTTTTAAATCGGGTAATTCATATTGTCAAAATTAAGAATTAACGTCCCTCTGTCGCTCTGTAAAGCCCGCGAACTAGAAAAAACACTTTTTACATTATTAGAATAATTCGAAAAGCAAGCCTTCGCTGCTGGAGAATATACACAAGCCACTCTCCCCTACCGATCGAATTTTCGGGAACGCCGAAGAATCTGGAACGTCTAGAACGTCTGGAGTCTTCGATTTTCGAACACTTCCAGAAGCTTTGATTTATCTTATATAAACCGAGACGCGCTCAACGCATTCAGTGGAGTAAAGACAATCGAATCGAGTGAGTCGAGTCGAGCCAGTAAGTCAGTCAGTTCGGGATCCAGCCACGCGACAAAACAACAACAACAACAAAAGGCAAATTTCTACTCTAAAGTGTTAATATTCAACATAATTAATTACATCAAACCTATTTATTGATAAACAAATGTATTGTTAGAACGTGAATAGTAATATATCGTTATTTTGACTCCAGAAAATTTGACTTTTAATCATTCGTATAAAATCGATACAGAGTGTTACTTTTTCGCCGAGCCAAGTAAAATAAATTCATACCAAAATTAATTGTGCAGTGTTCTTGTGCACGAATCTGACCAAAACGAAAGTCACGTTCGTGTTCAGTGCCTCAACATATTATCCTAGGAGATTATCTTTTGAGGATGAACATGAGGCTTTTGGTATGTATATAATATTTATATGTATCATAACAGCACCAAATAGAATAATATGTAGGCTGTAAGTGGTTAATGTGGTCTAAGTTTTAGAGTGCTTATTTCCAGAAGATATCACATTACTTTCAAACTCTAGATCATCACCAAAGACTTCACAGTAATATTGTTAACTTTGAATATCTGTAATTGTTTTATAGAGGACTTTAACTGCCAACATGAATTAAAAAAATTTACACAAAAATACAAATGTGAATAGATATGTGTAGTACCTAGAAATACTTAAAATCTCCACTAATTTTTTATTTTATTATTTAGGTAACAAGGCAGGTGAGGAAATGATTGGCTTTGAACGTCCTACAAGTCCGACCAGAGCAGGACGACTTACAACTAGAATTAGCAGTCCAAAAACCCAACATTACATTAAGTTTCTAATTTTTTTGATGACAATTATACAGCGACTATCAAACTTCATGAATATCCAAATGACTCTTTAACGTCCAATGATGGAATGATAAAATGCCAACAGTTTGTTTTTGTCGGCATTTTTTAAGTAACGAATTATTTCTTTGTATCAATGTTTGCAGCATATTAAACAGAAACAATATGTTGTACACAAACTATAATATGCAACTCACACAAAATGGTAACTTTGCACTCGTGTCAATTGCAGAACTCACCTTCGACTCTTCTTGCAAACTTCGATCCGTACTCATACAAGATGAGCATCATTTTGTGCCTGTTGCATCATATACTATTTTGTGATTTTGTGCTTGTTACTTTAACTTTGTATGATGTAATGTACAATTGTATGTATTTTTGACTTTCGTAAAGTACTGGTACTGGCTAACATGAATAAATTATTTTATTAGTTTCCTAGTTTTATTTAAAAAACTAATCCGCACTCCATCCTTAAATTATTAGGTAGAGATGTAAAAATTTTAAAAAATGTGCTACATTATTAGTCAGATCTAGGTCGTTTGTATTAATTACGTATAACTAAATGTGTATAGATATTATGCAGTTTATACATGATCCACATACATTAAACAGCCATTTGATATAGAAATATCTTATTCTTGGTTCATAAAATTTGTCATACTCGATTTCACTATTCTTGTAGCAACTTTGTATACTAATGAAAGATTAAAGTATTGTAACGTTCTTCATACGTAGGTACATATAAAACTCTACGTTATCAGACATTTTTTTTGCATACTTCCAGTGCACCCTAGACGATCAGTAGTGCTGTCAATACAAAGAATTATTAACGATATTATTGAGCATATCTGGACGGGATTGATGTTGGATAGTGACGCGAACCCGAATTAAAAATATTTGAGAGGATAATTCAATGAGTTATATGGCATCACAAAATTATTTTTATCTCTTCCAGCATGAATATTTAAAGGTTCGGTCTACACAAACAGTAATATATGAAATCACACAGAAGATACAAAATATTTTAGAAGGTAATAACTTCTCTGTAAATTATAAAAGTATGGTATAAGAGGTAACATAATAAAGTGGTTACGTTCATACCCCACCGAAGGAAAGTTTTCGTCATAAAAATGACGATTAAACCATCAGGCGTGTACTACCTCAGGGCATCTTTAGGACCTATTCTCTTCATAATATTTATCAACGATTTATCTGAGATAGCCGACAATTCAAATCTACTGGTTTTTGTATCCATGTACCTAGGCGCAATAATTCTGGCTAATATATTCCCATGAGAGCAGAAAAGTGGTTCGTGAACAATAGACTCTTATTAAATATAAATAAAACAAACCCGGTATTGTTCAAAACAAATAATGCATGCTTTGGTACCCCAGTATATTACACAATCAGGGTATTATAAAACTATGATGATTTAAATACCCTTAAAGTAGTTTATCATGATAACTTCGAATCCGTAGTTCAGTATGGTCTTATAGTCTATGGAAGTTGCTCCATTATTGTTATATAACATTACTTTGAAATAAAGAGATATTATTATTGTCACTCAATTTGTACAACAGACAACCTATATCAGTTAGTTGCAATTCTAACACATCATTTATTTACACGCAGGCACCTACTTGTAGCAAGCTATACATATTTGTGTTCTACCGTCAGCATCGCTGTACAACTTTTAGGTAATCTCCCGACACGGCAGGTAATGTAATTGGCAAACGCAGCAGCCTAAGCGAGAGTCGCGCGGCCTTTTCGGCAGTCGTGTACACATTTTTGCTTGAATAATATAAAGTCATACATTTTCTGTGACGTCAGATGCGGATGTTATGTAATAAATTTAAGTAAAGGTAGGTCAAATTTTAATTCGCTACTTCCCCTGTAGCACAACATATTGGACCAATATATAATCCATATAGGACCAATATATGAATATTCGTCCTATATTAATATATTGGTCTTATATGGATTATATATTGGTGCAACATTGGTGCTACTAGGGTTATTTATTAATCAGTAAACATTAAATTCAATCGCAAAATAAATCATCTGCCAAGCATATCTTCGAACAAAAATAATTTAGTGACATTGTAAGTGTTGGCCAGTTTATTAGCATTTTCTAGCTCGAGAAGCGTATATGTAGATGAGCGTACAAATATCGGATGCGCAGTTGATTCATAAATGATCAAATCGATTAAGTACAACAAATCTCAAGAGTAAGTGAGACTACTGCTCTTCTTTCTATTGTGCCGCGACACCGCTGTCTTTTGACCCTGAACGAAAACTGCTAATTCGATCCCCATATACGAACATAAACATTTCCAATGTTAAAAATATATAACTCTTCTCGCCACAGAGTGACCCTCGACAAGCCCTGAGCTAACTGGTTGCTACTCTCTGATAGCTTCCTCAGCAGCCAGCTGAGAAAGTTGTGGTTGCAATGTCGGTGACTTTCGTATAACCTCTACACACCTGTACGCAAGTCCCGGAAATGAAATTTGATCCTTGCCACACGTGCACGAAAATTCCCGGAAATGAAATTTGACCTAATCACAAATGATCGCTGCTACGACTTTGACTTCGATCACTGATCAGGCTCTCGTAGCGTTGTCATTTACTACTTACATTGCTATATGATGCGTCTGACAGCATCATATCAGTTCTCTCGAGTATCCATTAAGTTTTATAAATATTATTAATTTATAGAGACCTCTATAACTTTAAGCTATTTCAACTTGATAGAAATAAAACAACAAATTTTAATAAATAATTATTATTCATCTATAATATACTGTATTAAGGCGTATTAAATCGTGCTTAATTATTAAATACGTTTCTATAACATACCATCAATCCTTCATTCTTTAGTAAAGGCCCTTCAGCTATGTGCACTTGATTTGAGAAACTGGAGAATAAGCTCTGCATATTCACATACAATTTTATGATTTATTACAATTCTTCCAAGTTTTCACAATGTTTTTCTAGCCTCATTTTTAATTCCAATAGGTTTTTATTAGGTCTTGCTGCCTTGACTCTGGCAAGGTCGGTCGTTATCGTTAATTAGGTATACTTTCACTTTCCTAGTATACGACACTGAAGAAAAAATAGGTGGGATTTGCACTATAACGGCATAAACTAAAAATAATCAGAATAGGTAATCATGGTAAATAACATGATGCTGTCAGACGTATTATACAGCAACGGGTAAAGCAATCATACATGACATAACAGACAGATGACGTAATGCTGTTGGATATTTCACTTTATTGGAGTGGTGTTAGCGTAGAAAATGCATAAATGTAATCAATTTTTTTCTAATGCGATGATAACATAGAAAATAACACGTGGAGATTTACATTATAATGATATAGAAATGTATAGCGTTCAGAGGCAATAGACTTCATTGGTATCCATGGCAAATGGCATGGTGCTACCAGACGTAGCATACAGCAAAGGGTAAAGCCATTATGCACGACTTAACAGACACATGACGTAATGCCTTTTTTGTTATAGACCTCTTTATAGGTGCTCATGTTGTCTTCTGATAGGCAACCAGCTCATGGTAAATAATATGATGCTGTTAGACGTATCATGCGGCAGAGGGTAAAGCCATCATACACTACCTAACCGACAGATGACGTTATGCTTTTTTCTTATGGGCAGCCGTGTTCTTTTCTGATAGGCAGTCAGTCCATGTTAAATGATATGATGCTGTCAGACGTGTCATGCAGTAAAGGGTAAAGCCATCATACACAATGTAACAGATAGATGAAGTAATGCTTTATTCTTAGAGGTAATCATGTTCTTTTCTGATAAATAGCTAGTCCATGGTAAGTGATATGATACTGTCAGATGTGTCATACGGCAAAGGATAAAGCCATCATCACTACTTAACAGATATATTGCCTAATACTTTTTTCTTATAGGTAGTCATGTTCTTTTCTGATAGGCAACCAGCTTGTGGTAAATAATATGATACTGTTAGACGTATCATGCATCAAAGGGTAAAGCCATCATGCACTACCTAACAGACAGATGACGTAATGCTTTTTTTATCGGCAGCCGTGTTCTTTTCTGATAGGCGACCAGTTCATGGTAAATGATATGATGTTAGACGTATCATGCAACAAAGGGTGATCATGTGCTACCTAACAGATAGTTGATGTAATGCTTTTTTCTTATATGCAGTCATGTTCTTTTCTGATAGGAGGTCAGTTCATGGCAAATGATATGACACTGTGAGACGTATCATGCAGTAAAGGGTCATCATGCACTACCTAACATACAGATGGCGTAATGCTTCTTTCTTGTAGGCAGTCATGTTCTTTTCTAGTAGACGGCCAGCCTGTGGCAAATGGTATGATGCTGTCAGACGTCTCATGCAGCAAAGGGTCATCATGCACTACCTAATAGACAGATTTGATATTAAGGAGTTCAAATTCGAAATGGCGGAATCAAAATGGCGCATATGTTATTAATTATTTCGTATATTTTTAACTAACAATTAAATAACTGCCAGAAAAATAACTGAAAATGGATCAAACTTTTTTTTTGGGGGGGTTTCATAAGTTTCTGACTACGAATTTGATATCAAAGAGTACAAAATCAAAATGGCGGTTCTGACACTAATTGTTTGGAATATTCTCTGTGAATATTCATAATTGTATCGGAAAATTTCCAGAAAAGCTTCTTAGGTCGCGAATTATTAATTTAACATGGAGAAGTCAGAATTGAAAATGGCGGATTCAAAATGGCCGAAATATCATCCATTATTTCAAATATTTTTGTAAATCTGTCAACCTAAAAAAATGACAACTCTCAGAGAAATCGAATTTTTTAATATAACAAAATGTTAAATATGACCATGCTTAACGTACGTTTCAAATGTTATTGTTTGGAGTCCAAATCAGGTATTGTATTCACAGGTCGTTACTAATAAGCATCTACTCCGCGAGCGTACGGTCGAAAAATCGCTCAGTTTTTTTTTTTAATTTCTGGAAAACGGTTTAGTATTTTTGAATGAAATAAAATGCAAAGTTAAGCTAATAAACGTACAGTTCGACTGCTTTTTGTTTGAAGTCGATATCTATAATTGTTTTCAAATGTGACCCCTCACAAGCACCTATCCCACTGGCGTGAGGTCGGAAAAATGCTCTGTTCTTTTCAATATCTAGAAAACGATTTCGAATTTTTTAATGAAATAAAATGCAAAATGAAGCCAACAAACGTACTTTTCGACTGTTTTTTGTTTGTAGCCAATATGTGCAATTGTTTTCAAATGCGACCTCTCATAAGCACCCATCCCACCAGTGTACAGCTGGAAAACGGAAATATTTTTAATGAACGCTCCTTCGAGTATTCTTAGTTTCTAGCCGATTTTTATCATTTGTTGTTGTTATAGTCCAAAATCAGTTCTTTAATTATTATTTAAGTTCACTTTTCCAACGGAAACACCTTTTTATATATTTTTCAGAATATGTGGTATATGTGGAATTTTATTTTTGGTGTTTACGATAGATCTATAAGACTCACATAAATATATGCCTATGATAATATATTACACATCGTAAACATCGTCGTTTATTTGGAAATGCGTGCGAATTTTTGTATCTTAATAAATTTCTTGTTAATAAACAAATACTTTCATGAATTTTTAAATTTATATATGTAATCAGAGACCCTCCAAAACCCCCCCAAAAATTTCCGCCATTTTGAATAATTATTCAGAAACTGATTCGATTGTTAACTTAATTTGTTTATTTAACAATGCCGGATGTTCGACCGACAAAAAAAAACTTCTAACTTTTCGAGTTAAGAAGATATTTCCAAAGTTTCAAAAAAATCGATAAAGTATTGAACATTTTTTGTGTTTTTTATAAATTTAAAGTTATTTCTTTACATGATTCAGTCTTTCATTTGCGAAGCTTCCAATCATCAATGGTTGTAGTAGCAGTAACTGAATGAAAAAGTCGGCGCGTCCACAAACACTGTGTATTGCCGACACGGAACTCCAAACATTTAGTATTGTGGTATTAATTTCAAAGGCATTCGCTTAGCGGCAGCTGCCTAGGTGGAGCTTAAAATACTCAAACGCAAAGTCTGTCATCGGCGTCGGCGTCGCGAACAAGTTATGACTTGTCTAGCGCGCTGTGCTCATGTTTTAGTCTTCTGCCGAAACAGAAGTCATTTGAGCACAAAAAATAGTCTTCTGCCGAAGCGGAAGTCATTTGAGCACAAAAAAGTCTATATAAGAAAACACTTTTTCTCAGCGAGCAAGTAGTGATCGATCCTTCAAGTAGTAATGTTCCAGCCTTCAGCAACTAATAGTCTTCTGCCGAAACAGAAGTCATTTGAGCACAGACGCCAACGCCAATGCTGATGAGGTTATCCCTTCCTCTTGTGTTGTAACCAGACAGTGTGTTTTAATTGAGTTTTATTGTGTTGAGTGTCAAGTGGCAATGCATACCCGGAGTGGCAAGGCAGTAGGCACTGGGGTCGAGAGCGACGTCTCCACGTCGGCCCCCCCTCACTGCACGACGCCCCTCACAGCATCTGACCACGAAGTGCTCCGCCAACACGACGCCCTGACAAGGGGTACGGGGGTCACGCCCGACGTCTCCACGACGGTGGCCCCACACTGCACAGCAAGCAACACAGCAACCCGGCTCGGCGAGGTAAGCATGTCCTCTGATTTCTCCACAGGCACAAGTGCTACGCATGGCGTCGCGACGACGGCGCCCCACTACTGTGCGTCGCCGGGCTCAGCACCCAGGCATAGCGAGGCAGGACTCGCCACCAACATAGGACACGACACTGGGGTCACGCATGGCGTCATCACGACGATGCCCCCTCGCTGCATGGCACGCAGCGCAGCCACCTGGCATGAAGCCCAGGCAACAAATATGGAATGGAGTAGCAACGATTCTCAGGCGATGCCCCATTACTGCATGGAGCGCAACGCAGCATCGTGGCACGGAAACTCGGCGATGGAACAGAGATTGGATGGTGATGAGGATATGGTGATGCCCCCTCGCTGTATGGTGGACCCAACAGCATCCCGGGCCAACGACGATTCCTCGACGCTGGGAGATCGCCGCTTCGCTGGATTCGCTTCCACACATGGGGAAGCCTCCCACTCTGGCTCAGGGCTGCCCAGCGGTCAGTACACCATTGCTGCCACACCCGACTGGCCCCAACTCTTCAGCGACGCCTCGCTGACACCTCGCCGCCAGCTGGCCACCCCTCACTGCATGGTACCACCAACAGCAACCAGCCCAAGTCCAAGCACGCCGCCCAACGCACAGTACTTCGTCACGCCTACCTCGTCGGCCGGCGCCTACCACGTCACCCCGCCGTACCAGACGGCAAGACCTAGTGCTACGCCCCAAAGACAAATAGTGCTCCAAAACCAAACGACTGGAACGATCCCAGTCCCCTCTGCCGCCATAACGGACCAACCCCAACCGAGCTTGGGACTACCCAGCTATGAACAATTAGCGCAACTCCTGGCTCTGACCACTTCAAACCTAGCCTCCATTACCCGGCAGCAAGAAAATTGCCGGCCACCCATTACTGCACGTAACGAATCACAGCCGTACGCCACGGAAAAGGCTTACTTACGTGGACATGGCGACCAACAACGTGAGGCCAGATCTTTCCGGAGGGAAGAGGATCCACGACGACCCGACTACACAGATTCTGGGGAAATGGACCCCCAGTGGCGCCCAACACAAAACCTAGCAGAGAGCATGACAAGACTAATGGAGGGAAGCGTTCAAGCCGCAATACACGCAATACAAGGTCATCACAGGATGCCCACAAGAAGAACGAGAGCGCTGCCCACTTACTCAGGCCTGGAATGGGAGGATCCAGTCAACTTCCTGGATGAGCTCGAGGAGGCGATGCTCCATGAAGACATCCACGGCAGGGATAAAGTGAGAGTAGCTATAGAACAGCTCGAGGGTCAAGCCAGACGCACCCTGGAGATGTGGAAGTCCCACAACATCACATACGAGTTCTTAAAGGAAAAGCTCTTGCGGCAGTTCAACGACACTGCCACCCTGGGGAAGCTACGCTCCAGGTTACACGGTGAGAGACAGAAAGACGACGAACCCGCCGCCGTTTTTATACAACGCAAAATTGGACTCTGGCTGAGGGTAGAACGGTATACGCCGGAAGAAGAGATGGTTATGGAGGTGCGCGAGCTCCTGCGACCGGAACTAAGATTCGCAACTAGAAATGTCCCAGTGGCCACGATGGAAAGCTTGAGCCGAGTGGCTGAAAACGCCGAGGGTGACTACAGGGAATTTCAGAGGCAACTCCGACCGCTGCCGAGGCCAGCCACCATCCCGCCAGCCAGTAACAATACCAATAGTCTACCAAAGTGCCGCAAGTGCCCGGGATTTCACTATCACCGAGACTGCCCCACCAACCAAACTCAGTCAGAGCCCCAGCAAGGCAACTCCAATTTCCGCGGACACGACTCCAACCAGCGAGCCAACCCCAATTTCCGTGGACACGACTCCAACCAACAGGGAAACCCTAACCTCCGCCAACAAAATGTCCAGACAGGGGGTAACAACTTCCGAGGGCATGGCACCAATTCGAACAACCCTAGCCAACAAGCAGGTCCAACCAATAACTCAGGCCCTGGACAGACATCCACGGCACCACCGCAACGAAGAAGTCAGTCGACCACACGGCAAGAACCCCGCAATGCACCGCCATCGGGAAACTCCCAATGGGTCGGGCAGAACTAGGGCGCCCGGCCCCACCGCTGGAAATTAACAGCCTAGAATTACCAACCAAGACAGAGGACGCAGTGCTGCAACTACCAGCCCAGCAACAAGCCACAACCTTGGTGTCTCCACCACCGACCAAGAAGAATGAGATTGACGAAGCTACAGCCAAGCAGGAGCAGGACACGTATCTACCACGCCCGTTGACACCACGGCAACAAAGCAACAGAGCCGCCGCCTTTGCTTTCCTTTGCCCGGGCCGCCTGGACAGGCGGTCACCAGTCAACACCGTGACGCAAGATGCTACCTCCCTCAGCTCAGACCAGTCAACCACGCTCATTCCTCAGCCTCAGCCAGGTGAACAGGAACCCAAGGAAGTAGCGAGTATGGACGCCTTCCCGGAGCAGCAGGACGCTGGACTTTCCCGGAAGGACAAAAGGTCAGTATTGCCAACCACTGCCCCACTAATAGCCTCTGTATTCTTCGACAAGGTATTCCCGCCAACTCATACCCGAGATGTCAGCACGAAGCCATCTCCCCCGAGGTCACCTCCACTCGGCCTGCCAGGCCCCGAGCCGCCTCCCAAGATTCAGTCCAGCCAGACTGACCTACTCAGACAATCTCTGCAACAGACCACCGACATCGATGATGACGATACCGATGATGACGATACCGAAGATGACGATCCCGAAGATGACAATACCGATGATGACAATACCGAAGATGACGATACCGAAGATGACGATACCGAAGATGACGATACCGAAGATGACGATCCCGAGGATCCAGGTCATCCAGCCCCACCAAGGCTCGCAGCTCCTACTGTCACAGGACAAGTAGCGCCCGCTGCCCCAGAGCCAGCAGCACCCGCTGCCCA
Organism: Stenurella melanura; assembly: GCA_963583905.1. NCBI lineage: Eukaryota > Metazoa > Arthropoda > Insecta > Coleoptera > Cerambycidae > Stenurella > Stenurella melanura. The sequence goes on along the minus strand of OY757311.1, from coordinate 95,235,047 downwards.
ACAGCCAACCACGCCTACTGTCACAGGACCAGTAGCGCCCGTTGTCCAGAAGCCAGTCACGCCTACTATCACAGGATCAGTAGTGCCCGCTGCCCAACAGCCAACCACGCCTACTGTCACAGGACCAGTAGTGCCCGTTGCCCAGAAGCCGGTCACGCCTACTATCACAGGATCAGTAGTGCCCGCTGCCCAACAGCCAACCACGCCTACTGTCACAGGACCAGTAGCGCCCGTTGCCCAGAAGCCAGTCACGCCTACTATCACAGGATCAGTAGTGCCCGCTGCCCCAAAGCCAGATGCCAACGCACAAGTCTACATCCGTGGACCTGGTACCTACTTCCGTGGACATGGCGACTATCTACGTGGACATAGCACCACAGCCGCCGCTAAACCAAAATTTCCAGCCCGCCGACTGCCCCCAGTCGTGCCTGGCCCATCCACCTCAGCCAAGAGGAAACAAACAAACAAGAATGAGAAGTCCCCGGCGCTGTCAGCCGCACCGCCGCCGCCAGCAGACCCTGGGCCTTCTACGTCAAGACAAGAGCAGCCGCTCGACACGACGCCCATACTGTTCCCGATGCCGTTCTGGGCGAAGGCCGTGACCACGCCTGGCCACGACCGACAGCAGCCATCCGCCAGCCAGATGCCTGTCCCAGTCCGGACACGAGTATTCGTCAACTCGAACGCCAGCCCGAGCTCAGCCGGCTCCGGCGCACCGCTCCAGGATCCCGCTACCTTAGCACGTAGCACAGCAGGACCTAGCAGCCCCCACGAGGCGCTCCAGTATCCCACTGCCTTAGCCCGCAGTACAGCAGGACGTTGCAGCCTCAATAAATCGCTCCAGTCTCCCGTTGCCTTAGCAAGCAACACAGCAGGACGTTGCAGCCTCACAGGTTCGCTCCAGAATCCCGTTGCCTTAGCGAGCAACACAGCAGGACTTAGCAGCCCCCCAATTCGCAACAGGATCAGGCAGCCCCGGGCGTCGCGGAGACGACGTCCAGAAGAGCGAAACTTGCGATAATATACCAATGTAAATAATTCGACGCCACAGGGCGAAAACTTTGTTCAACTAGAATACATTTATGATTTGTCACATAAAATACTTTAATTTTAAATATCTTGTTTTACCTAAAATATCTTAGTGGACCTAGTATTAGTTACTTATTTAAAATATCTTACCACACTTAATCTTAGTCTATATATGTTAAAATATCTTAGTTGTTGAAATATCTTAACACTTACTCTTAGTTTATAGCTTTGAAAATATTGTATCCACTCACTCTTACATTATATAATTGAAATTTTTGAACTGAAACATAACCTGTATGCCTTTATTAATGTTCAATAAAGTCACAAAAAAGGGGGGTGGTGTCATCGGCGTCGGCGTCGCGAACAAGTTATGACTTGTCTAGCGCGCTGTGCTCATGTTTTAGTCTTCTGCCGAAACAGAAGTCATTTGAGCACAAAAAATAGTCTTCTGCCGAAGCGGAAGTCATTTGAGCACAAAAAAGTCTATATAAGAAAACACTTTTTCTCAGCGAGCAAGTAGTGATCGATCCTTCAAGTAGTAATGTTCCAGCCTTCAGCAACTAATAGTCTTCTGCCGAAACAGAAGTCATTTGAGCACAGACGCCAACGCCAATGCTGATGAGGTTATCCCTTCCTCTTGTGTTGTAACCAGACAGTGTGTTTTAATTGAGTTTTATTGTGTTGAGTGTCAAGTGGCAATGCATACCCGGAGTGGCAAGGCAGTAGGCACTGGGGTCGAGAGCGACGTCTCCACGTCGGCCCCCCCTCACTGCACGACGCCCCTCACAGCATCTGACCACGAAGTGCTCCGCCAACACGACGCCCTGACAAGGGGTACGGGGGTCACGCCCGACGTCTCCACGACGGTGGCCCCACACTGCACAGCAAGCAACACAGCAACCCGGCTCGGCGAGGTAAGCATGTCCTCTGATTTCTCCACAGGCACAAGTGCTACGCATGGCGTCGCGACGACGGCGCCCCACTACTGTGCGTCGCCGGGCTCAGCACCCAGGCATAGCGAGGCAGGACTCGCCACCAACATAGGACACGACACTGGGGTCACGCATGGCGTCATCACGACGATGCCCCCTCGCTGCATGGCACGCAGCGCAGCCACCTGGCATGAAGCCCAGGCAACAAATATGGAATGGAGTAGCAACGATTCTCAGGCGATGCCCCATTACTGCATGGAGCGCAACGCAGCATCGTGGCACGGAAACTCGGCGATGGAACAGAGATTGGATGGTGATGAGGATATGGTGATGCCCCCTCGCTGTATGGTGGACCCAACAGCATCCCGGGCCAACGACGATTCCTCGACGCTGGGAGATCGCCGCTTCGCTGGATTCGCTTCCACACATGGGGAAGCCTCCCACTCTGGCTCAGGGCTGCCCAGCGGTCAGTACACCATTGCTGCCACACCCGACTGGCCCCAACTCTTCAGCGACGCCTCGCTGACACCTCGCCGCCAGCTGGCCACCCCTCACTGCATGGTACCACCAACAGCAACCAGCCCAAGTCCAAGCACGCCGCCCAACGCACAGTACTTCGTCACGCCTACCTCGTCGGCCGGCGCCTACCACGTCACCCCGCCGTACCAGACGGCAAGACCTAGTGCTACGCCCCAAAGACAAATAGTGCTCCAAAACCAAACGACTGGAACGATCCCAGTCCCCTCTGCCGCCATAACGGACCAACCCCAACCGAGCTTGGGACTACCCAGCTATGAACAATTAGCGCAACTCCTGGCTCTGACCACTTCAAACCTAGCCTCCATTACCCGGCAGCAAGAAAATTGCCGGCCACCCATTACTGCACGTAACGAATCACAGCCGTACGCCACGGAAAAGGCTTACTTACGTGGACAAGTCATACTCACGCAGGGGAAAACTAATCAGATTCGCTGTTCAGGTAGGTCGAAAACCTTTTTCTGGCCACGACTGTATGTATATTTAAAAAATCTATAAGACTACCTAGGTAGAACCATAACAAGACTATTACTATTACTATTCACTCAATAATTAATTGCAGTAGTTTCCAAAATAGATAGATTAAAAACTACGAAATAGGAAGATAGCATAATCTTTAAATTTATATCTAACTATTTTGCAAACCACTGAAATTAATAAATGAAAATTCATAGTAATAGTAATGGTTCTACTTAGGTAGTCTTAAAATTCTTTAAATATACATACTAAGAAAAAAAATTATGAGCAAAAATAATAAATTTAATATTTCCCGATTTCTAGGAAATGGCCACCTTAAATGCCTTATAAAATATTTTATAATTTTGTGTAGAAACGTTTTAATATAACATCATCAGTCTTTAATTTTTTATAATTAAGCATTCTCTTTAACGCCTCTGCGTAATTTTGAGAGCCTGGAAATACTTCAGGTCATTTCATAATATAATAAATTTTCAAACAGTATACGAGCTATTCCTCCACGAGACTGCATGCCCTAGGACATCGTCTGCCCATGCACTTTCCCCATTTGCTCTATTTTATTTAGCTAGTTTTTAGTAAAAATAATAATTTTTTCGTGATCAAAAATAGGGATGAGATCCAGATTTGGAATTATTTTATATTTAGTACCATGTTTCTGTGATAAAGCTTCTTTCACTTCTTCGCAGCAATTTTGGTTAACTCACGCTTGCAGGGCTGTCCTCATTGGACAATAAGAATGATCTACGCACACGATGACCAGGTATGTGTTTATTAAAATACAGCACTATTCCAAGAATCTATGTCACTGTCACCCATTTTTTTAATAAAATGTGGACGTATAATGGATATAAAATCCCACGTACTGAAATGGTATTAAAAATACAATAGTCAGGACTGAAATGAAATGCGTACGGTCGCTTCAACCGATTTATTTATAATGCCATAAATAGTTCCTAGTTCCTATTGATAGGTACACAAGTCCTCCGACTCAGCAATACTTGAGTGACATAAACATTAAACAGAAATATTAAACAAATGCGAAATAATACTAATCACTTCTTTGAGGCGGGTAGCGCCTTAACAAAATCAAAATCATCTCGTCTGTCCAAAATATCTCGATAAGTGATCAACGTTAATGCCTTCGTCATGTTCGTGTTTATAAGAAAAAGATACAGAGATTACGGGAATATTTATTTTAGTAAAATAACGACAGACTGACGTTAACTAAATATATGTACATTGCGTTTTTCTTTAAAAATATTATTATGCACTGATTACATCATATATTTTGTTATTGATGGCTATTCATTGCTATCCCATACTTTAGAATTTCAAGATTTTTAAAATAATAAACTAAGATTTATTTGATGGTTAACTGCTCGTCAATAAAGACAAACATGAAATTAGGGTGTTGTCTCAATGATATTGTTAATAGAATTGCTCGGAAACACACCTTTCTAATGTTTATTAAATTTCTTTATGCAATGTTATAATTATAATAAACCTATTTTGTAGACTTGGCCACAACATTTTGATGTACTGGAAATGACACTAAAATTTAAGAGTTCTATTTCCCAAGCTAAGACCTTGAACGCACGTTGTATGTACGTAAATCACAATACCCGAGATTCTAAGTCTAACATAATACAATAAATTAAATTATCTATCTAAATTAGGGGGGTCAGTTCAGTTCGAGTAACGAGGAGCAGCAGAGTAGCACCGGCAGCAGCAATAGGCAGCTTCCAGCTAGAACCTGAGGATGGCAGATGAGATTCCGCCGAAACGTCGTTCAGACAAGCGTGGCTCCCACAGCAGGAGCCTACCAACTACACGGGAAAACACCCTGAAGCACACCAACACTTCATATATATATATATATATATATATATATATATATATATATATATATATATATATATATATATATTGTAAATAGAAAATATTTCTTGGGAATTAGGGTTCTTTTTAGACTAAAATAAGGTACATCGGTTTAACGTTTCGGCTAGGGTCCCTTAGCCTTCATCAGAAAATTTATTTATTAATATTTCTATGAGTCGTACATTAGCATCTAAAATAAGGTTTAAGGTTAGTGATTTTTTTTGGTTACAATATTTTAATGTAAGCTTACCTAGAACAGCATGACTTCATTGCATAATATTTTTCTCTGTTTCTTTCTTTTTTTGGACAGATTCATTTTAAAGTCAATAATAATATAATAATAAATTTTTATGAGGAAATTTTTTATCTGATTGTTCTGCAGCGTGGCTTGGCGGAAAGTAATTTACTTCGCGGAATGGTCGCGATGACCAGACAGAAATCCGACTATACCGGTACTTCCTTGAGGAACGTACCTCTCGAATGTAGATGGCGGTAGTAACGTTATTGTTAATATTTATAAATTTTGCATTTTTATATAATAAGAATATTGGTATTGTTTTTTGTTTATTGTGTGAATTAAAACCCTGTTTTGCGACGAAGAATCATATGCATTACACAAATTTTATGTTTATTTAAAAATAGCAATATACTTACAATGCGCCATAACATGCATAGGGGCTCCTTGTACAGAATTTATCTGTCAGGAGCCCCAAAACATGCTACAACACATTGTAGTATATCTTGCTATACATACCTATATATATATATATATATATATATAGGTATGTAAACAGGTATTACCAAGCCCAATATGTTATATTTTACGTATGTTACGAAGTCCGAATCGGGATTCACAAAAATTATTGCGTATTTAAGTCTATCATAGCCAGGTGATTCCATCTGTTGTTATTTCGAAAAAACTAAAAGGGCTTCGGTATAATATCTCAAGTTATACACCTTTAGTTCAGTATGATCGCCACCAGAGGGCCACTACGCTCTCTTTGTATATACATTATCCACTTGGTAAAATATTTCACGTATGTTAGGAAGCCCTTAAATTTGAAAGCTACGCAGATTCGCTTATATCTATTTCTTGCTATTTGGATGTTATTCAAACCAAATAAAACACTACCTTCCTACAAATATTTTATAAAGAAAAAGCAAATTCTGGTTACAACACAAACATCAAATAATAAAACATAAATGACCAGTAGTCTTATACCAAATGTCACCAGAATCACTTTCCGGCTACTATTTTTATTTAAGTTCCAAACCGTCAACTTATAATTTGGTATGGGTAATGTCCTATTAAATTGGAAATTTTTTGTTTGTAACTTATTTTCATTGAATTTTTAATTAATACGGCCTATATGATTTAAAAAATTACACAGTTTTTCATGCTCATGTCAAAAATGCTAAGTTTAATATTTTAGTTAACTCTAACTAAATTTCAAGTTTGATAGGTTTAAACATTTTAAACTGTTGGTAGCCGAAAAGTTATTTTGTTGACACCCAGTATACTGAATGTTCCTAAACGTCGTACCTGTAGCTGCTGGAGTAGGTAATTCTAGAAATAGGCCGAGTAGCAAATTTGATTTTTTTTAGTCGCTTATTTAACGTCGGCCTATTTTCGCTACCAAGGCCAATCACTAACACCAGAGGATAAGTTCATCAATGTTTGTGTAAACACGGGAACCCTAACCTGGAAATTTTGTCGAACCCTCAGAAACCATTAGCACAGTGCCTGATATTGGTTTTTGTGACGTATTTTTTTTGTAAAAACAATAATAAAGGTAATTAGTATAACAAAATTTTTTTAATATCTGTGTTAAATCTACAAAGCTTAAACAACTTGACCTGCTTGACATTATATTTCTTATTCGGTTAAATTATGTTTTTATTTTATTATTTTATTGTTAGGTTTTTTGTATTCATTATAACTATTATATAGGGAGGTGTAATTCTCTTATATTTTTAATATATTTTTTGTTTTAATATACTGTTTTTATATTTTTTATAGACCTTCTAGGAACCATAGGGACATATACGATGCCAAGGGGTCTGTCATGGCTGAACACACTCATAGACCTCGAAAGAAATTGGGAAACACAAGGATAAAACAAAGGAAGTTAAATTTATTATGCACAATTTTTTATATTAAGTACTTAATACTACAAACCTTATATTTTGATTTTTGTGACGTAATATAATTATAAATAATCCTAAATATAGTTTCGTTTTTTATGGATAATAAATGTTTTAGGTCAGGTTTTTCAATGTTTCCTTTGTATAAAATTTCAATTAAAGTGTTTATTGGTAAAGTCGTCTTCATAATCTTAAGGCATGTAAAAAATGCGGTAACTACAAAGCGGGCAGGCGGCATCTTTACCTATTCAATGATACCGCCGCGCGGACTCCTCTGACGGGAATTTTTTATGTGACTTAGAAATATGAAGACAACTATATTTGTCTTTCCCCACATTCAAAACTCAGATGTTTCAATTCACCAATTTCTCCACATATGCACCTATTTAAACTGGGATAATACAGAGGGAAATAACAAAACACATTAGGTATAAATTTTATTATAAATAAAAAAACATTCTATAAGCATAAAATAAACTTACCCAAAAAGATCTGGAGCCCGAGTTAGGACTTTTCTGCATGTTTTTATTATTTGTTTATTTTTGTGTTAAGGCAGGTCTGTTGATTAATCAAGTTGAATGCCATATAGCCCAAGGGTTGGTAAGGGTGAGACATTTTGTATTTTATATGTAATAATAGAGTAAAAAATAAATTCGCGTACTAATATAAAAATGCATATCCAGTTCAAACTTTACAGCCGCAAAGATAATAACGTAGGTATATTTGTCGAAAAAAATTATGACCTACCTATCTGACGTAGGGGGTGAAAAAAATAAGGATGGCATTGTGTTTTTGCCCACTTTATAGTAAATACTTCTTCAAATATTTATTTTTGGAAAAAATGTACAGAACACTTTTTTATAGCTGGTAAAATTAATTTAATTTTTGTTCTGTTATTATTATTTATTAATTATTTCTCTACGATAAAAAGCGACTGATAGACATTTTTGATTGGAACTTTTTTTCATCTTTTGACAAATTCAATTGTCAGACTTTTATTGGGTTTTACTAGAAAATGGTGCGTTACACGTAAAGAAAATGAATGAATAAATTCGAAAGCCTACTAAATTTGCTACAAAGTACTGTCACAGTAAGTTCATGTATATGAAAAATTAATATTGTTGAAATAACTCTTCGAAGTCCACCCCAGTGAAAAATTTTATATGAACTTTTATCATTTGGTAGGTGAACTGATTGAAGAATAAATTAATTAATGATCTACAGGAGTTACCTGAATTGTATATTGACGTTCACGCACGTTTGTATGATGCTTACCTTCGTAATGCTAAACAATATAATTTAAGGAAACGGGAAGCTAAATTTCATGTGGGTGACAGAGTGTGGAAGAAAAATTATACTTTAACTAGTAAAGCGAAAAATTATTCTGCAAAATTGGCTGCATTGTTAAAAACGTAATCTCTAATTTAGTTTATAATCTTAAGGATATCGATGGTAATGACATAGGAAATTTGCATGTTAAGGATTTTAAACCAGACTATACGAATTTAGACTCGGACGATGACTCCGAACCAGGGGGTTCAAACTAGAAACTTTTAGAATAAAAATTTCTCTATCTTTCTTAATGCCCTTTCTTTTCTTTTCCGACAAAAGTTACTCAAGGGTTGTAGGGTGGGCCACTTTTTGCTGATTGTGTCCATAACCAAGCATTTGATTTCAACTATGCGGTTGAAAATTCACCAAGTTTCTCTTTTCTTATCTCGTCTAAATGAAAATGATACCTGTGACTACCGAATAATAATTTTTGTGTAAAATATTAGACAAACGACTCTCTCGTTTTTTATCAAGTTGATTGTGGTTCATCGGAGTCCACTGTCATAATACATTTAAATATATTTATTGTTTTTAAATGTTACATTTTATTAAGCTTAATATCTACGTACCTATAAGAACATCTTATTTAATGTAGGTTCATTTATAAGTATAAGAACATTATCATATCAAATGAGTATATTTTATATTTTATTCTAATACACACAAAAAGTATATATAAAGAAACAAAATATCAGTCGTTTGCATGGCTGGGGACCGTAGAAAAACAGCTTATCTTTATAAATGAGTTTTTATCTCTAGTATTTCTTATACTAATTTGCGAATAACGTTCTACCAAAGGTTTAAGCTCATGCGAAAGCATTTTAGTACTGGAGTTTAGGGGCGGAACAAAAATAGTTAAGTTTTAAACATATATTATGTCATAATACAGGTTTGGTCTATTATAGTTAGTAGACACTTTTGGTGAATTTTCTTGTGCATGGTTGATATCAAAAATATGGCATAACAAGGTCATTCTTCTTCTTTGTGATTGTCTCTTTCTTTCTATCGCTATTTTCTATTTTCCTATATTTCTCTACGATAACTATCTCGTGTTTTTACTTTTGCCTAGTTGACTACTTTAGTCGTTTGTACTATCAGTAGCTTTTTGACAAATTTGCTGGAGTATGTACGCCTCAACTAATGTTTAGAATTTTGTGAAAGGCTTTCGTCTTTTGTTGTAAGGAAAAAAATACTACCTGTTGATTTTCGATTTTGCTTATAATAATGTCATTTACCAGTTGTACCTTTTGAATTTGTGATCTGGTAGACATATTAGTTTGTGGGTTAAGTCCTACGCATTTTGGTTTTTGGGTTAAGTCCACGTATTTTGATTTGCTTGTGGTTTAGGCCCACGTATCTTGTTTGTGGATCTTTGCAGGAATTTGTTCATGGGAAAATATTTTTTCCTGTATGGCGTGTGCTGTTTGTTAAACAGGTTGTCGCTGTTCTATAGTACAAGATACTTAGCGGTGATTTAGGTAGTTTTCCTTTCTCTCTTTCATTAAGTTGAGTCATAGTTGAATTTAAATCAGTACCTTTGTGTATTTTCTGCTTATTGTTTCTTCGGCTAGGTAAATTGCTAAAATACTTTATCTTTTATCTCTATCTTGTTTATATAGTGTTCTCAAAAATGTTTATGTCCCATCTAGGTTTTTTTCATCATGATTGTAATTATTGTCGTTTGGTATTGTTATTGTTAAATCTCACTATTGTTGTCTTGTAAGGCATCAATTATTACTTTTCTTTATGTTTACTCTCTAGTAGGTAAACTTTAACCTTATCCTATTTAGTAGGATATTTTAATTTCCCATTAGGGAACCTGCTTCGGGATGGGGATGAACTAGTTTCGATAGGACTGTCTTCAATGACAGAGGGTCAAGGAGGGTCGAGCGGACACGTAGGCAAGGGGGTTTGTCAGTCAGGAGTGGCCTAGGTCGTCTGACGTTCCTCGAGAACAGGTTTTTCTCCCCGCTTCACCTCAGCCCTTGACCTATCGCCCGATCGAGACACTGTTGATGGCGCCGGAAGCAGGAGTATTCCCAAACAATGGTCCTTTTTTGTCACCTAGTTGTAGCGAACATCTAGTTTTAGCCTGGATATGTATCCAATAAGGTTTAGTTGTTTCGTACTTCTAGTTTAAGCCCCTTGAAGCTATATCCAATTTCTTTTGGTAACAGTTAGGACATTTCTCCTACTGTTGTGTCTACGCAGGTAACTTGTTTCCTGTATCGTGGTTTAGGTGTGCTTATGCCTCTACCAATTTTAACACTGGCAGCCGCTACAACGCTGCTCAGGCATTTCACCACAGTGTCTGTGGGAACTGATTCTTAGTGGTCCTGCCCTAAAACATTTAATTCTTCATTTTCTCTTATTCTCTTTTTCCGTTTCATTTTACTCTGGGGGAAGCATTATCTCTTCCGGGTGTGATTTTCAAGAGTTTTCGTCTACTGTCGAGCAACACTCATTATCCAGGCTTTTCATGCAATTTGACTTAGCTCAGAATGGGTGTGAGTCAAATTATCTTTCATTTTTTTGTATCTCTTCGACTATACGTGGACTCTTGTCGAATAGTCTCGGAATTGGTGATGTTGATGACTTCGTCCAGTGGTAAAACGAACTTTTCTTGCGGAATCTTGTACAATTAGGAATTATACAACTTTGATAATTACATTCTTTTTGTCACTACTTCTACCTCTCTCTCTTAGTTTCTTCCGTCTCTCCCCGATTAGGTAAACTATGCGATAATAGCGTGATGTAGCGGGTGTTGTCTTTTACAAAAAAAAAAATTCAAATTTTCAGTTTTCAAAAAAAAAATTATTTGTCGGTAATTTCCGTGGTGTAACGAAAAATCTTTTTTCGTTGAAGCACCCGTGCTAGATAAATTTGAATTACCCGCGGTAAATGCCGACGCGAAGTCAACAAGTGCGCATACGCGGTAGAAACATAACTGAGGAGATTTGAAAAATCCATGCTACCTCACTTTCGCTTTCGACGCTGGTGAGTTAAGATCGTTTACATATCCTTTAACGGATTTTCACGTTTGTTTATTTAATTCTTTGGTATTTTCAATATATATGATTATTAAATGATGTCATATTATTGAGTTAACGTTGCTGTATAGTTATTTTTGGGAATTATTAAAGGATATTCCCTGTAACAATTAATTTTTATTGACGCACCGTGTGTCCATTGGACACATGTATCTTGGTTAACTCATTAATTATCGTGGCAATTTTGTATTTTGTGGTCGCTTGAAACAGAATACTGTGGTGTTTTGTCATTATCTTAGATTGTTGTGGACGAGGATTAAACTCGGAAATTATTCAAGGGTTAAATTAGAATCTTTGTTTCTTAATCATGTGTAGACAATCTCATCTCATTAAAACTTGAAACCTAAAGTCGTTTTGTCGAATTTAGTTAACCTCGTGTTAGTACAAGAGGTAAAGAGATAATTACTTTTCAGTTTATTTTTTAATAGATTAAACCCATAATTTTTTTGCTATATTTGTTACAGTATTAGCTTTTTTCAGATAGTAATTCAGATATTTTCTCTCTCATTCAGTTGTGCTAAATTTTGTTACCATTCAAATTTTTGGTCATAACCAGTGTCAGCCATTTTGTGAAAGGCTAAAATTTCATGACAGTACAGTTTATCATTTATTCATTTCATTTATTATATTAATCAGTAGCCTATTCATATATTTTCAGAAGTCAAATTTTATCAATACTCAGATTTTTTGTTAAATTGCTGATAGTTTGGTTTTGCAGTGACCTTCGTTACCATAGTTTTTTGTAGTTTTCTTGTATTTCTTTTTTCTCACAATTTTAAATTTTTTCTTCTATTATCAACTGGTTCTTTACATTACTCCTTTTTCATGTAAAATCCTGGACCAAACCACCATTGAAGCAAGGCACAAGGCATATATTGAATATTTAGAGTTATCCTCAAAGTATTGGATATCATTCCGACGCACTGTCTCCTGGAAATCAGTGTTGTCAGGATCTGAATATTACGTCCTCCTTACCGGGTACCCGCGGCCATCTTCAGGACCAGACCTCGCCGGGATTCCACGTCTCCGCTAAGCTAAGTAGCCCAAATTTATGTGCAAAATTCAACTTTTGGTCAGAAGAAAAATAGTAAACCAGTTGATCGTTTCTTAAATTGTAATTTTTTTGTTAATCTTCAAATTTAATTTTTTTTACCAAATTTTTGTCTGTTAACTAATTAAATCAAATTTCCCCAATAATATTTTTAATCATTATTTGTAAAGTGTTGTGAAATTTTTGCTTATACTTATGTTAATATATTATTTGTTTCATATTTGATTTTGATTGTTTTTTCCCCCTGATAAAGATTGCAAGAGTATTATGTACTGAATACGCTGGCGTCCAAATTCTTTGTAGTTTATTAAAGTTTTGTTTTGGTTAATTTAACAATAAAATAATTGTTCAAAAAAGATATACATATGTAACTCTTCTCGCCACAGCCCCAAGCTAACCGGTTGCTGCTCTTTCATAGCTTCCTCAGCACCCAGCTGAGAAGTTGTGGTTGCACTAAAATTTTTAACGAGATAAATATTCAATCTTAAGGAATACTTCGCCCTGCTCTTCGAAATTGTTATAGAGATAAATAGTTTATTATTATGAATGCCAATTTTGTAGATTGGTGGGAGTCGTATGTTACGGTTTTCTCTGGACGGCCCTGATGTCCTACGGCAAATTGGGTTTGTTCGTGAAGCAGATTATGACGATTTGTTGAAACGTCCGATACGACTATTGATTTTTGAAGGGTATGGTTCCAAATTTCCAAATTTTACTGTATACCCACGTTTGAGAAACTGCAAGAGAATCTCCGACATGATTTTGCACCCCAAGATTGATGATTATCTAACTTTTCTTTAACCTTTTTTATTGTACGGTAAGCGAGTTATTTTCTCGTTTTCCTGTGATAGAATGAAAACAGCCAATTAATTAGAGATGGCTCAACCGACAGATAGTAATTTACTTGAAAATCCAGTAGCTTTACCTCATAACCAGTATGTCGCATCAATCAAACGTTCACTGTTTTGGGTCTCTAAACTAGATTTGGTTTACACAAGTTGAATCTCAATTTGCCGTAGCTAGAATCGTTAATGATCGTAGGAAATATGGCCAGGCAGTCGCAAATTTACCATTAGATATTATTAGTAATGTCTAGCATAAATCAGATTTAGGTATTATACTGAAATTGGCATAAGGTTCCAAGTGCGCTGTCATCTTCGTAAAAACGGTTTTTAATTATATGGTGTTTACAGCAACGGTTGCCTCTGGGAATATATATTTGTTTTGTCAAATAACGTTGTACTCTTGCATCGCTGGGTATTAATGTCAATTTTTTTTAACACTTCTGCAAATGCAGCAATATTTATGCGCAGCAACAAGTCCTTGCATTGGTAATTCTATCATTTCCTCACCTACACTGGCACTTGTGCAGGAAGATGTTGAGGGTACATATTGTTCATCTTCGCCCAATTCTTCTTCACTCCTGTCAGAACCATTTTTAAGTTTTTTGTACACAAAAATGCGACAATTATTACGTAAAATACTGCGAGGTACTACTCCTTTTCCTAAAATATTCGATACATACTCGACATCTTCATTTTCTCTAATAACTTCAAACTTCCTTCGCTTTACGCAACCACTTCTCACATTTTACACATTTTTAAGTTGTAGATCACTTTTATTTAAAAAAACTAGCGCAGCTTGCAGAAACGCTTCTGACAATCACCTTTTGTACGCTGTCCATGTACCTTATTGCTAAGTGTGTTGGATTACGTGTTACCTCCACTCACTGGAACTTTGATTTTTCGGTAGCCTACTTACAGTTTATTAATTAATGTCCATATGTTAATACTAATTAATGTTCGCTCTTCTTGAATTTAACGAATGACACTGATTCACTGGTGATGTCCATGACACGCCGAAAGTTAATAAGAACGATTACGTCACTGGTTAGATTTGTTTAACACTGACTAAGAACATTTACTGCAGTATAACTTTTAGTTTTATTTCGAGTTGTTGACTATTTATGCAGGTAAAAAGTACTGACTGATGCCGTAAAGGCCCTGTGTTATTGTATTATTTTGGGAGTTTCGCGAAGTTTCTTAGTGACGTAAAGGATTGAAAATTAATTAATTTCGCCGAAATCAAAAAAATTCCGAATCTTCAATCATTCCATTGTGTAGTATTTTTTAAGAACCGTGTTTTTTGCTAAAACTCATATACCAAAGTGAAATTTGGATGATATTCCAGAATGTTCGGCGTGTTTACGACAAAAAGTGGTTTAAATCGTTTCTGAAATCGCACATTAACCACGAACAGGAGCTCACCCGCCTCACCCCAAAAACAAAAATAATTTTTGTTCCGAGTTGAAATCATGTCGGGAAATATGATAAAATTGTCGTAGAAATTGATAGATCATGAAAGTATCTATGGTTAATTATTCTGTTAATAATTGAGCTCTTAATGAGGGACCCTTGTTAGATTACTTGTAATTTAATAAGGAACGAGTTGATAAAAAGTCCTGTAAAACATTATTAGCGATTATCATAATTCTAGAACATTCGGTATATTTTTCATAAAAACTTTTTTGCTATTTGAAATATTTAAATGGTTCTTTTAGTAAATTGTAGTTAATTTTATGAACGTAAAGTTAGTATAGAAAATGTGCATGATTAAGTGAATAATTATATTCTAGAAAGTTCGATACTAATATTTTATCGTAATTAAACGGTTTTATTTAGCTTACTTTGTTTGTGTCTTGTGTGGGTCAAATCCAGTAATTGAAATTTTACCCCCTTCCTGTTGACCGATTGATTTAAAACTTGGTACACACCTTTAGCTCTGATCACAATACAATTATGTATATTCATTATCATTGTGAATTCAAGATGGCCGCAGCCACAAAATGGCGGATTACATATTTTTTCAACCCCCTCAATATGGGTATCAAATGAAAGGGCTTAACTAGTAGAATACAGTACATCATGAAAGAATTCAAAATTCAAGATGGCCGCCACCACGAAATGGCGGATTACTTTTTTTTTCAATCCTTTCAATGTGGATATTAGATGAAAGGGCTTGGCAAGTAGAACACAGTACACTAGAAGTAACTAAAATGAGAAACTAAAAAACTAAAAACTTGAAAATAAAATAAGATTTTTTTTTTAAGTTAAACGGTTTGATTGTAAAAAAACACCATAATGATGTAGATAGTGTACTAAAAGCTAAAAAATAATTAGGTAGATACCAGATACCAGTCATCACACCACTCTCTTTATCAATATTTTTTCCACCCCATGCAGAGTTCACGAGCTTAAAACTTTGTACACAAGACAGTCAGCATACGAGACATCGTATGGAGCTCACTTTAGTTCGCTAGGTGAGGGGGCACTTTTTACATTTCATCCCATTCATACTCTTTCAAATAAAGTATCAGTTTTATTTTATCAACTCTTTTAATAAAAGAGTGGGGGTGCTAGTAGAGAGTGGCATATGATAACAATTTAAAACTAGGTTTCTAATATATACACCAAATCCCAAGTTTCTGAACTCTTACCAGCTTACATTATTTACTTTCTTTATCAACCCCTATTTACCCTCCAATTCTCCACCGGAGTAAGCTCTAAATATATAACCTGGTTTCAAATCTCGTTATAGTACGCACGTACACTAAATTTTAAGTCATTATTTGAACCGTTTCAGAGAGAACGTGCGCACAAAAAGTTACAATCCATGAAAACAATGGTACATAATTATTTATTATATTATGATTATTATAATTTAAATAATTTCCTTGGAATATTATGAAATTCAATAGGGTATTATTCTGATAGCAGACGAAGCGATTTAAAAATCAAAAATCAAGTGGATCAGTTAAACATTGTGACCTATAGAGTGTTATCCATGTAGAAACCAACTAATGAAGACGTATTTTCAATTTTCAATAATAATTCTTAAGATTCAAACATTTCAATTACATTTAAAAATGGCATAATCTTTTAGAGTACTTCTCCTTTGTCAAAATGCTGTAGTAAAGAGCGATTCATTGCATGCATTTAACCAATTAAAACTACTTTCATCAGAAAAATTATGCGCTGGAGCATTGACAAGTTATAGATCGATAATAGTAGACCAAAACGGGGGGGGGGCGTTGGGTTGTTCACTATTTTACAATCCGTAATAATTCTATTTCACTAAGTATTTGGAGTGTACTTATACAAATTGATTTTTTTTCTCACTTATATATCGTCAGGTGACGAGCTACTGTTATAGTACCATAAATTTTCAGCCTTAAATAAGCTAAAATTTCACACAAAAAATTACTCAAAATTAACAAAACAATTGCGTGTGGCAGAATCAATTAAAAAAACATATCTATCGATTTCCATAAATATTCTATAAAATTCAATAAACACTATTTGCACTCGAAATTAAACTTTCCGAAACTCAAGTGTATTATTAAAATCCTATAAAGAACTCAATTCCATCAAAAAACGCAAAAGTGAAGCTTTCATTTTCTTTAAAATTCTGAAATTTTGTAAAGTACCACGAATCCCTCTCACCTTCGCGTCGATCCGTATAAAATTACATGCCTCCGGCAAAATAAATAATGTTAGAAATTAGTATAATCACTCGGAAGCTCACTTATATTATTTAAATTTTACAAAGAATAAGAATCCGTTAAAAAACGACGATGCGTAATTTCATTTATTCAAATTTTTCTAGAGAATTTCGAAAGTACTACGACCACTGCTATTGATCAAACCTATTGTCGACGTCGGCGTCGCCGTGTAGACGGATCCACGCAAGTCGCGCTATCCGCTACATCGCCGTTGTTCAAATTTCCACGTGGTCGAAAGGCCGCCTGCCCGCATTAATAATCCGCTCACGCGCAGGACGAGCGGAGTCGAGTCTCTCTTTAATTTTTTATGACTTAAGAGGGAACACCACGTAAGGCAAGTGGGAAGGGGGATAAAGCACCAAATTAGGAGATATCTCCCTTTTAAACAAATTTTATCCAAAAATAGTCTTCAACAATCATGTAGTATTTATTTATGTACAACTTACACATATTTTTAGTTAAATAACATCACCCAATTTGCAAAAAACAGATTATTGTCAATTATTAAAATTATGATTTACAATAAGCTGCTCTCTGTAAATTGGGTGATGTTATTTAACTGAAAATATGTGTAAGTTGTACATAAATAAATACTACAGGATTATTGAAGACTACTTTTGGATAAAATTTGATTATAAGCGAGATATCTCCTAATTTGGTGCTTTATTCCCCTCCCCACTAGCCTTACGTGGTGTTCCCTCTTAAATTAACATAATTAGTTTCCAAGTCGATACACATCTTTCAAGGACATATTAGTCATCCAATGAATCATCAAGCCTACATGTAAAAAGTCAGGTAGACCATCGATTTTCATTGGTTATTTATGATGTCATATTATGTCATGCAATTTCGTCACATCCGTGTTCTGGAACTTCTATTCACTATAAAAGACGCACCGAGCTTTCAACAAACAGGTAATAACAAAGTAGCAGCAGACAAGACAACAGCAAATAATCATCGCCTCAGTTCATACCTCTCTCCTGCGTCGCGCCTACATTAATCAATTATAATAAATCATTCATTCGAAATTAAATAAACTACTACTTCATTCTCGCGTAAATCTTTAAACAAAAAAAACTAAACCATTGACTTTTGCATAGTCGAGTTTTAACAAATTACCAGTGTCAAATCTAATCATAAGTGTTCTTAAATATCGTAAACCAAAGACTGTAACTATTTTAAATAAATCGTTTTTATATTCGTTAACGCTAAACTTGTGCGTTTTTCTTCACAATTAACCAAACCCCAAGTATAACTAAACCTACCTGATAGTGTTCAATCAAAATTGAGAAAACTCCAAGTCTCAGAGGCTCAAGAGCTAGCTGGCGCCCATCCATTAACAAATTTGCTAACCATTAAGCAACATCGTTTCCTAAGTCAGGGGCGACTCTCATAAGTAAAAACATTCCGAACAGTACTCAAAAAACCAAATTCAAAGACACTAAATAAAAGCATTATTTTTGTTTTCCTGGACAATTCCTCAACCAGGAAATTTTGCCGAACCTCTTCTGTATCGAAGAGTACGGATTTTTTACCTGTCTAAGATTTAATATACAAATAACCCCCGTCTAAAGTTACAAACCTTCTACGCATGCGCTGATATATAAACCGTTAGAAGATGGCACGAGAAAGTCGTGCTTCCCTGAACTGGTTGACCCATCCAGGTACTAACCGCGCTTGACGTTGCTGCAGTTTCGTATCGAAATACAAGTATCGGCAGACGTATATATGCTCGCTTCCTAATAATTCAATTCAGTTCAATTCAATTCAATTCAATTTATTGATATTTAGGATTACAATTTTAAGATGCAATATTTATGTACAATATTATATTAATTATGTTCTAATATGTATTATTTTAATTACGTACAATACTAATTTTTCCTCTATGGAAATCACAGGGAAAAAAACAAACAGTTTAATAATTATTTGAGGGTATTAAGGACTGTATAAAATATTGTAATGGATGCAATTATTATATTTATTGATTTTCATGTAAAAAAAAGATTCTGTTTTTTTTTAATTTTCAATATAGTAGTAGACTCAGAGAAACGCAGTTCTTGTGATAGTGGTTTTGTTTAGGTATATTACACTAGTAGTACATTTTTTAATGATTTCAAAGTTTTCAGTAATATTTTTTTTATGTTATTCTGCAAATTAGTTTTATTTTTAATTTCCTTTAAATTTTTTGGAAGCATATTGTATAACTTTGGTCCGTAGTAAAATATAAATCGTTGGGTAAAGCTTTTGATACACAATGGTAAAGTGACAGAAATCTTATCTTTCGTTCGTGTTGCATAATTATGGGGTAGCTTCGACATCTTTAAAGTGTTTTTTAATGCCCATAGTAAAGTGTGGTAAGTATAGAGTTCTCTTCCTGTGAATAAGCCTAACTCATCCTACAACAATTTAGTGGAATAATCATATATCTTTTTAAATAATATTTTTAAAATGGTGTTTTGCATTGTTTGAAGGCAATATATAAAATTATTAAAAAGACCGCCCCATATCAATATGCAATATCTAATTATGGATTCAGCTAAGACATTATAGATTCCCAACTGTTTTTTATTTAAAGCATCTTTTATTTGATAAAATTTAGGTAGCAGCCTTCTGAATAGTCCTGTTATGTATTCCGCATGAACTTTCTACTTTAGATGTTGGTCAACCAGTACACCTAGGTATTTGATGCTATTTGTTTTCTCAATCGCGGCACATTTACAATTCGTTTGATTGTTACATGGTTTAGAATGAATTTTTATGTTGTTTATTTCTGGTTGATCAGCAACTGTCGAGGAAAATGTAACAAATTTAGTTTTTTCAATATTTAGGCTTAGAAGACTATCATGCAACCAGACTTTAAGTGTTGCCATTCCTTGTTCTGATTTTTTATGTATGTTTTCCCAGGAATTACTTACAAAGATTACGGCAGTATCATCAGCGAATGATATAATTTCCCAATCTATACTTTGTATTTGTGTTACGGGTCAAATTGAATTTAAGAAATACAAAGTAAAATTTGACTCTAAATTACAATTAGTTCTTAAATCTTAAGGTCGGCTAGCTCTATCACGAGAATCTCAGAGGTGAAGATCGTTTATTTTTAACGATTTCAATTTTGCCATAAGTTGAAATGAGCGCCAGGTAATTTCCTATAAATTCCAGCCCCCTTAGATTGAGTATGACACACCGATTATAAAAAAAACTACCAAAAACCGTGTTAAATTTAATTTAAGTCAAAACACAATAGAAATCTATTTGAAATAATTATTTAATTTACATACAAAATACAATTAATAACGTACAAATCGGCTCAGCTATATGAATATTATTAATAGGAAATTATAAAAAAAGAATCTTATTCGCTAGATCTACGATTAGTAATACTATTGTACCAATAACTTACAAATAAAAATATTCTACTTTTTTACAAAAAACCACTATTGGTTGATCACTGATATGTTGCAAATGAATTGTTAAAAATATACTGACGATTTACTAACGATCTCTAACGATGTACTGTCAATGATTTATAGTTAGGTTAAATTAAAATATGTTGCTCTATATTGACGCTGCCAATAAACAACGTAAATAAAAAGATTGATATACCTTACAAACTAATGATATAACCATAAAATACCTGTAAATAAGATGTTAACTGCGCAGTTACTCACATGTCTTATTTTCACATATGCCTAATTGAGTAACTAATAAAAATATTTGACCATAAATATCATATATATATAGAGAAATAAGTAAAGATTAAAATATAACGGCAGATTATTAATACACATATAACTTTTAGTTATCCTGGTAACATTAGAAAAAAAAAGGTACTCATCCAGTATCCAGCGTTGAGCAAAAATCTGTTAGTACAGGTTACTATGCTGTTGTTACTGCAAAAAACCTCATGTACACCTCAGCTTCAGTATCTCATCAACATTTAAATCCATGTGACTTCATAACCAGAAACCATGTGTCTCAACTGTGACAGGTGACCATACCAAAACGACGACTTCAGAAAATGGCGGCACGGGACCTTCCAACAATCGATTCACCAATTTCCAAGTCGATAAAAACCAAATAGACATCCACAGCTCATCAGCTTCACAATTTTATGTAACTTAGTATCACTTGAGTACAATGTCTAATTTTCCAGATTTTCCAAATTATTTCAAATTACCCAAATTATCCAAATTGCCTACATAAAAGAATGACAAAAATTAGGAGTCAGTATTTCCAGAAAATTCAAGATGGTGCTTACCCGCAAAATCGTCAGGGCACAAACAGGTATTCAACAATGTCGTATTTATTGCCTATTTAGAAGTCCTCTATAACAAAATTTGGCTTCAAACAGCTACACACAATTAGGTCTTCCAAATGTAAGAATTTTATAGTATAATCCCCGTAATTAAGTTGGGGTTGCTTTTACAAGCAATTATAAAAATCTTGACTAATCGGCTTGACGACTCAATAAAGAAAGGAAGAGCACGCCGGTTTTCGAAACCAACCGTTTCTTTCCTAATCACCTGTTTTTTTTTCTGTTCTAACGACCAATCACAATTCAACACCTCACAATTCAACATCTCATAGGAAAATTCCCTAGGAATTGATAAGTAACAGAAAATTAGTTCCAGCCATAGAATGATTAAAACTCTCCTTAGAATAGAAACTAAGATACACAAAACCCATTATTGGACCATATAAACAATAAAATAAATAAAACCACGATTTAATGACTTTAGTAATGTTCCATTTATAACCAAATGTTGGTAACACGTTATTCCCTAATTCTTAAATATGACAGCTGATCAAGGAGAGGTAAATTCGAATGTTTACAACCTTATTTGTTTAACTAAATGAGGATTCTCCACTACAGCTGAGAGCAAATAGCATTAGCTTGAACCATTACAAAAAGTCATAAAATATATACCCGCTCGTAGTGATTACTAAATTTCGTATGTGCGTTTTGTTGGGGTTATTAGGTTGCTTAACCCCGTGTAAAATGTATAAACACTTTACTAGTTTTTAATGTAATTGCGAAGGACCATGGACTGATTTATGTAAAACAGCAAAGCTTCAACTTAACAAATATATTTACAAACACTTAAATAAAAATAACATAATGGTTGTTAGAATGAACGATGTATGCAGCTAGGCTGCTGTGTTGATAATGAATTCTAATTTTACAGTTTTGCAAGGCTAGCCCTTCCTAATTGCCCATACTAAGAACCCAGGCAATAAATAAAAGTTTGTCTACAATAATTTTAATTTGAAAGGAGACCCTTCTTAGAAGTAGGTAAATTAAATCTTAAATGCAATACTAAACACTGCAATTAAATTAGTTTATGCAGGAAATGGAAAATACAAATTTTAAGATATTATATGTAATACTCAACATGCCGCCCACCTTGAAAGGATCTGCTTTCGAAATAAATATGACTTGATTATTAGATACAAAACTAATTCTAGAGTATAAAAATGAAAAATTAAATAAAACATGGAGATATACATGATTAATGAAATACTAAAACAGGATAAATACGATATAAATTATAGAGAGTCTATGTCGTTGTCTGGAATTGGTAACACACACACACCTTTGAGATGGGTCGTTTTAACACTCCTGCGTGCGTCTTAACACTGATAACGCGCACCTTGTCGTCTTTTCCTGGATGAACTTCGACGATTCGTCCTAGTCGCCAATGCAACGGTGGCAAGTTATCATCCTTTAAAACAACGATTACACCATTTTTTAAATTGAGATTCGGAGTAGATCTGGACCTTGATCTTGACTGTAAATTGCTCAGATACTCGTTGGACCAGCGTTTCCAAAAATGTTGCAGCAACTGTTGAATTCGTTGCCATTTTGATAGTCTGTTTTCTCGTACATACGTCAAATCTGGTTCAACTGGGGCCGTGAGTGAATCTCCAATTAGGAAGTGTCCAGGTGTCAATGCAGATAGATCGTTTGGATCATTGGACAAAGGAATCAAGGGACGGGAATTTAAACAGGCTTCAATCTGAGTCAATAGTGTGTACATCTGATCATAATTTAAGATTGTATTGCCAATAATTCGTTTTAAATGATACTTTACCGATTTTACACCGGCTTCCCAGAGTCCGCCAAAATTTGGAGCACCGGGAGGAACAAAATGCCAATTAATATGTTTGGAACCAAGTGAGCTAATGACATGCGATTTAAAAGTGTCAGAATCAAATAATTCTTTTAATGCGTGTAACTCATTGTTTGCTCCAATAAAATTTGTTCCGTTATCAGAATACATGTCTGATATGTTACCTCTGCGAGATATAAATCTCTTCAGCGCGCTCAAGAAAGTATCAGAACTTAAGTCGCAGACTAATTGTGAATTGGCTTAGTCGATAAACATACAAATAATGATATGTAGGACTTTATTACCCTTGGAGTTCGACCAAAACTGTCTTTAATTAAAATTTGACCTGCGTAATCAACGCCGCAATGCAAAAAGGGGCGAGCTGGTACAATTCTAGCTCTCGGCAGATTGCCCATTAATTGTTGGGAAATAATTGGTTTTGTGCGAAAACAGGTTATGCACTTATGTAAAACTTTGCGTACTATACTTCGACCAGATATTATCCAATATGTATGTCTCAAACATGCTAAAGTTAATTGAGGACCGCTGTGTAATTGTTTGACATGTTCTTGAATAATGAGAAGTTCAGTTACGAAATGGGTTTTTGGTAAAAGTATTGGGTGTTTTTGATTGTATGAAATAGGTGCATTACTTAAACGTCCACCAACTCTAATCAATTCGTTCTCATCGAGAAATACATTTAATGTTAACATGTTACTTTCGTTTGAAACATGTCCATTTCTTTTTAACTGTGTAAGTTCCTTAGTAAAGGATTCATATTGAACGAGTCTTATGATGCGTTTGGTAGCGTTGTTGAGTTCTAAACATGATAAGTAATCCTTTGATTTATTTACTTTGACTCGACAATTATGTATAAATCGTAAACAGTAGGCAATCACTCTTTGCAACTTTGAGAACGACGAGTATTTAATAAGTACAGGATTCTTATGAACCGTTGCGGTTAGACAAATTTGAGGGCATTTTTCAGGAATATCCTTTACAGGGGCGTATTTAAATTCAGGATATTGTTGCAAAGATTGCCGTAAAAATATAGGACCGTGCCACCATAATTTTGATTCTAATAACTGGTTCGGGGAGAGCCCACGAGAAATGATATCTGCTAGATTATGTTCGGTGGGAATATGTCTCCATATCGCTAATTTAGACGAATTTTGGATCTCCGAAACTCTATTAGCTATAAAGGTTTTTAATTCGGATGGACAAGTATTTAACCATGATAAAACGATAGTTGAGTCGGACCATAAATAAATTTTATTAAATGTCGTGTTTGAAAGTGAAGATATTACCTTTGACAAAAGACGTGTCAGAAGCAGAGCTCCGCATAATTCTAATCTTGGTATAGTAATTGTTTTTAATGGAGCAACTCGTGACTTGGCCCATAATAATTGGACATAGGTTTCGTTTTTAAGATTTACAGATTTTAAATAGATGCATGCACCATATGCAGAAGTTGACGCATCACAAAACCCGTGAATCTCTATATGAATTGGACTGTCACATAAGACTTGTCTTTGTATTTGGATCTCATTTAGTTTTGGTAATTCATGAATATATTGCAGCCACATTGTGTGTAATTCTGATGGAATGGATTCATCCCAATTGGATTTTAATGACCAAAGTCTCTGTATAATAATCTTATACTTAATTAAAATAGGACCAATCAAACCTAATGGGTCAAATATTTGAGAAATGGTAGATAAAATTATTCTTTTTATAACCCGCGAATGAGGTATTTCATTATTTAAGGAATATTTAAAAGAATCTAATTTGCAATTCCACGTCAACCCCAAAGTTTTTGTGTCAAAATTCTTATCTATATTAATGCCTGTTTTGACTTTGACCTTGTGTATTGGGTAATAATTGTGTGTTATTTGAGGACCATTTTCTTAACTCAAAACCTCCTTTAAATAAAACTATAATCAGCTGATCGCGAATTTTAGTTAGTTCATCAACCGTGTTAGTACCAGATAAAAGGTCTTCGACATAAAAATCTCTCGTGATGATTGAATGAGCTAAAGCATAATTTGTTTGCTCATCAGTGGCTAATTGGTGTAAACATCGTATAGCTAAAAACGGTGCTGACGACGTACCATAAGTGACTGTGGTTAGTCTGTATGTCTCAATTTTTTCCGTTGGATTTTCACGCCAGAGAATTCGTTGAAAATCACGGTCTAGTGGATCAACTTGTATTTGACGATACATTTTTGTTATGTCCGCGGTTAAAACATATTTATGCGACCGAAATCTAATTAGTATTGAAAATAATTCTTCTTGAATGGTGGGACCGACTAGAAGATTATTATTTAAACTTACACCTGTCGTAGTTTTCGCAGAACCGTCAAATACTACCCTTAACTTTGTTGTTAAACTGGACTCTTTAATGACCGCATGGTGTGGTAGGTAATAGGAATTAGAAATCTCGGACTCTAAACAATCATAACAGTTTATAGGTTCCATATGACCTAATGTTATGTATTCTCTCATGAAAGCTGCATATTGACTTTTTAAATCAGGATTTATTGCAAATTTCCTCTCTAATGAATAAAGTCGTTTTAGTGCCATGTCTTTCGACATGCCTAATTTCATTGCATCACTTTTAAACGGTAACCTGACCACAAATCTGCCTTCTTCATTTCTACGATGTGTATGTGTGAAATGATTTTCACATTCTAATTCTGATGACGATAATAATTTTGTGATGGTTTGGCATTCCTCAATTTCCCAAAATTTCGTTAATTTTGCATCAAGCGAATCTAATGATAGAAACGAGACTTTATGATTTTTACTATTAATTGGCTCGTACAGTGTACCTCCTAATATCCAACCAAAATGTGTTTTTTGCAAATGAGGGTTGTTTTTTCCAAGTGTAATTTGCCCAATATTTAAAAGTTCGTAAAGCAATTCAGCTCCTATTAGGATGTCTACTGGTTGGGATAAATGAAATTTGGGATCGGCAAGTGCTATATTCGGAGGAATTTTTAACATTTCCGGAGAAAATGATATATTGGGAATTTTTTCTGCGATTGATGGTAATACTAAGAAATTTAGTTTGGTTGAATATATGTTGACGCGAGACTTAATTTTTACTACAACGGATTTGTTTATATGGATTGGATTTTGCGTAATGCCAATTATTGTTCCATTATCGTTGCTTGTAGTGTTTAAATTAAGTTTTTTAACCATTTCCTCCGTTATGAAATTTGATTGAGAGCCAACGTCAAGCAGTACTCTACATTCATGGATACAGTTTTTACTGTCGAATACATGGATTATAGCAGTTGATAACAGGACTTGTGAATAGTTACGAATGCTAGTTAATGCAGACGTTGATGGCTGAGGATGTACCTCACTAGGAGTTAAATCGGGTGGACTCGTTATTACCTCTGCCGAATTATTTGTATTTGTTTTTTCAAAATGTAACAATGTATGATGTTTTTTATTGCAAGTTTTGCATCGTGCAGTGGACTGACAATTATGTAATTGGTGATTAGTTTTAAAGCAGTTTGCACATAATTTTAATTCGCTATTTTATGAAGACGTAACTCTGAATTAATTTTCAAGAAATCTGGGCACTGATATAATAAGTGATTTGATTTACACAGCGCGCAAAATGGTTTGGAAGTTCTCGTGTTAGAAACTGTAAGAGATTTATGCATTTTATGATGATTTTGCGGGTAATGACTATTTGGATATTTTGACACTTTATTTGAATTATTTGTTGACGATGTTCTATTACATTCTATGGACTCTAAACATTTATATTTGTTTGTCAGAAACTCTTTAAAATTGACCAGAGTTGGTAACCCGGTTATTTGAAAAGATTCCCAACTTCGCAACATTTCTACATCAAATTTTGTCGTAATAAAATATACAATTATTATATCCCAATTATCTGTTTGCACCCCTAATGAATTTAGAGAAGCTAAGTTGGTATCGATAATATCAAGCACCTTCTTAATTGAACTAGCCGAGTGTTTTGTTATGTTTGGAATATTAAATAAAGCATTTATGTGACTTTTGACTAATAAACGATTATCTTCGTAACAACTTTTCAATTTTTCCCATGCGACAGAGTAATTAGCGGTTGTTAATCTTACGGATTGAATCATTTCTGCCGCTTCACCTGTTAAGCAGGAGAGCAAATATTGAAATTTATTAATATCGCTGAGAGAATCGTCATTATTTATTGACGATTGAAATCGATCGCGGAATGAAAGCCATTCTTCATATAAGCCACTAAATTTTGAAAGTTCTAATACTGGTAATCTGACATGTGCACTTCTTTCGCTTTTTATGTTAAGTGTTTCTTTATCACTACCTGACTCAATAAATGAAGTAATTTTGCCAACAATTAATGAGTATTCATCCTCAAAAATTTCGCGTTGTTTTAATTGATTGGGATCACTATCAGTTAGGATTTCAATCTCTGACTGGACTTGTTCGAACTCTTCCCACGCATTCTCTACTTTTTGTAAACGTACCTTTAATATGTTAATATTATCTCCGAACACGCGATCTTCGAAAAACGTTGTTAACCTAGTTATTTTTGCCTTAATCTGACCTCTTTTAGTGTTCAAATCTTTTAACTGTGCAGGCTGAGCCATTATGCTATTAATTAATTGGATTTAAAATAATTATTTAATTGGACTGAATTCGTGAATTCGTTTCATAAAAATGTGGACTTAACGTTAACAAACAATTAAACCAATAACGCACACACTATAACCATCAGATTGACTCCAAAAATTGGACTAGTATAGGTATAGGAATAAGGACTGAAAATTCACTCACCTTGGCGGATTAATCTGATGATGGCGGCTTAGTTCGTTTACAAACGTTGGACTTGGACTCGGGACTCTTGGACTAGGACTCTTGGACTGTTGTAGCTTGCGTTTACATACGTTGGACTTGGACTCGGGACTCTTGGACTATTGCAGCTTGGATCAATTTCTTTTTATCTTGAAGTAGACCAAAATGTTCGACTTCTTTCTATCCGCTCGAAGGCCAAAATGTTGGGGTTATTAGGTTGCTTAACCCCGTGTAAAATGTATAAACACTTTACTAGTTTTTAATGTAATTGCGAAGGACCATGGACTGATTTATGTAAAACAGCAAAGCTTCAACTTAACAAATATATTTACAAACACTTAAATTAAAATAACATAATGGTTGTTAGAATGAACGATGTATGCAGCCAGGCTGCTGTGTTGATAATGAATTCTAATTTTACAGTTTTGCAAGGCTAGCCCTTCCTAATTGCCCATACTAAGGACCCAGGCAATAAATAAAAGTTTGTCTACAATAATTTTAATTTGAAAGGAGACCCTTCTTAGAAGTAGGTAAATTAAATCTTAAATGCAATACTAAACACTGCAATTAAATTAGTTTATGCAGGAAATGGAAAATACAAATTTTAAGATATTATATGTAATACTCAACACGTTTATCATTTTTAGGTTAACCAACGAAATTTCCTTCTAACAATAACACGGAAAATTACCTTAAATGAAGTTATAATAACACCCCAGACATAACAAAACAATGAACCTAAGTTATAATGACTAAAAATCACATAGTAAACATTAAGGTTCTTGGAGTATTCTTACTTAGCCATCGATAAATATGAATACACATTATTTTACCTGGTCTCCTTGCTATCAGCAAAAGTAAAGAAGAAAATTCATATCCTTTTTTTCCTCAGGTACCAACAGCAACATTAAAAAAAACAATCGTAGCCTCACTAATTTTTAAGTTTATATTCCCACATACAAATATATGGGCGGAATCTAATTTAACGTCACATTTGTGAAATTAAATTTATGTATACCAAAAATAAAATGGGCCCCAGTACAGTACCCTGGGGAGTACCCATTGTAACGGGGAGTGGGTCACTGTATATGTTATTTAATTTTACTCTCTGATATCTCTCTGTAAGATATTCCTGGAAAATTTTTAATGGTTGGCCTCTTACACCTCATGATTCTAATCGTTTCAATAATAATTCATGATTGACAGTGTTAAATGCCTTAGCTAAATCCAGAAATATTTCTAGACATTTTTTATTTCCATTAAATCCATTTACAATTTCGCTTAAATATTCCATAACTGCATGTTGGGTACCTAGATTTTGTTTAAAACCAAATTGTTCATTATTTAGTAATTTTTTACTTTTCAAAAAATGTATTAAACGTATTTTAAGACACTTTTCTAATAATTTTGCAAAATTGATGATCCAGTATCAGTTATTACTATTATTAACCCTTTAGCTACTTGCATATATTCACAAATGTGTCTGGCTAAACGCAAAACAAAGAAAAAAGAAAAGTTGTACAAATGCTGATACATTCATGAAGTCAGAAAGCAATTAGGAATATATTGAACATTATTATACTCCGAAATTTATGCCTAAAAATAACACAATACGTAGAATAGAATACATGTTTTGCCAAAAATAAATATATAATAAAACATTCTTTTGCAAAACAGTAAACAAACTAAAACTCATACCTAAATAAATTTGTAATTGAAACGAAATTATGTAACACTGTTTTCATCAATTTTTTTTTCTGGTATAATAAATTTTGTAACATTCACCTATACAAAGTCCTACCTTACACTCAGCACACCAAGTTGTAACATACTTGGAAAGGCTTTCCATAAAATTTACTGCAGCTAAGTGATCTATTTATTACTTCCATACTTTGAGTCCCCGCCGTCCCCGGTCTAGCAGCAGTCAGAGTTCCATGTTTCTCCAAAATTTGTTGCACGACTATTCTTATAAATATGTTCAAGCGTATTGAAATTTTTCCTGTTTTTACAAGGAGCATGTTATATGCATTTATAAAAATATCTCCACACGATAGAATTGTATCTGTTCCACTATAGTTCCTTTTATTACTGTTAAACAGATCCTTTGTACAGTTTGTACCTATTGTACTAAACTTGTGTAATAATTCTGCTGAGTAATCTGTCACACCTAAAACGATTTTAAAAAAGTTATATCAGACGCCCCCGAAAATACCGTGTACTATCTGTAAAATTATGTAAATTGGCCTAACAGAAAAGGTATAGAATGTTTCCAGCATGGGGTCGAAGGCCAAATAACAGGTGAAAGAGCGTACGTACAAGTTGATGATGCTTGTTTTATAGTGAATTCTAAATAGATGATCTTGAGATAAAAGAATATAAGACTGTCTTCATCCATGCGTATTAAAGAGAGAAAAACCTTAGTTTCGGTCTCTTATAGCTATAACGAGAATAAAATTAAACATATAAAGTTACATAGGACGTAAATAAAGAAATTGCCGAGGAAAATCAGGAAAATTAATTTATTTCCATTTCTTTCAATAACTTAAAGGGTGTTAATACTAAAGACAGAATTTAAATGCTTATATAAACCAATTTTATCAGTTAAACAACCGAAGTAAATTAAAATTGTTAAATGGCTAGGAGGCCCCATAAAACAAACTAATTTATATCCAAAAAGCCATATTTGTTCACCGAATTTATTAAAGAATAAAAACGTACAAGTATGTCCGAAGAGGTCGACAGTCATTCAACTACAGTGTTCTTTCGGGGCTTGATGGGGGCGGGATCATTGCTGAATTTTCGGTACGTTGCGTAACGAGGGTTCGCCGCCATCTTGAAAAAATTGTTAAGAACTTTCTTTTCATAGATTACGGCTTCTGCTGAGGCTACATAAAAAATACCACGTTTACATTTTAATTAATAAAAAGCAGTACAAATTAACCTGTAACAGCATATATCCCCTTATATGAACGTGAGAGTAAATTTGTATCTTTGACATATTACGGTAACATTTCACAAGAAATTGCAGGCAAATTGTCATATCATAGTCTTAAGGTTGCCTTTAAAGCACAAACAAAAGTGTCACATCTATAATATAATGCAAAACATAAAATATAAAAAATCGGGAGCTACTGGAAGCGGCTGGAACCTCCCCACCCCGGTTGAAATTAGTGATGGGCTGCTAAACAGCAGTCTGTTACTTTTTAACTTTAATTTGATTCGTGGCAGTAGCAAATGCTACAAGCCGTCATGACGTGCCTTTAAATCAAATATGTTATTATATTATGACCCACCTATATTTATCTAATTTACGACGTCGTATGTGTTCACCGCCAAAACAGCAATAGAATTATTTATATTTCATTTAAAACTAGTGACCAATCCTCACACTCTGAATAATTATAAACACCTAATGTATGATGATATTTAATCATGTAACATTTTCCACAATTATTAATAAAGTTTATAATGAAAGAAGAAAGAAAAAAACCGCACTCTGTTGGGATCGAACCGTCGATCTCTTGATTTGTAACTCGAAGCTTTAGCCCACTCGACCACTGAAAACTTACGACATAGTTTTACATATGTTAATAGTATGGAGACATTGAATTCTGTTTGATCTCTATGCAATAATTTGTATAAAAAAATGTAAGTATATGAAAAAAGGTGCAAGTGTGATATACCGTTGAAATCTGAATTTTAACTGCTTTCCAATGGTTAGATTACAAATTGTAAGTCATAATAAAATAAATAAGTTTGTAACGGTGTTTTGCTCTGGGTAGCTGGAGTCGGAGATTAGTTCAGGATCCAGATTAGTTTAATAATACAACCCAATCAAAATTAACAATTTTATTATTTTCAACAGGTAAAGTATGCAGGTTTACATAATATACAATAGTTACAGGTTATCGGTTTTCAGGTTCGTACCTTTTACGGTTATTGGTAATCAGGTGACATTTACATCGTATGAGTGAGAGAGACGACGAGAGTGTAATGCAGTGATGCGACGAGTAGGGGTTTTGACGGCGGAAACGGCGGCGGGCTAATAACCGTCAACCCGAGCAAGCTATCGGCTCAACTCGCCGGGTCACTCCTCTGTTAATTTATATTTGCTCCGGGTCGGTTTCGTCGGGACGACGGGACATCGCTGGACTAAATAACATTCGGCACAAGTTCTGTCCCCCGGCTCAACGCGCCGTAAGACTTCTCTAGGTCAAGATTTATTCGCTCCGGAGAGTCACGTCACTTGGTGCATAAATCAGCAAAGCGTCTTCGGCTCAGCGCGCCATCGGCAATTTACGGAGAGATGTACTCAGTGCTCTTCTCGATTTGCGGCTGGGCTTTTATACACGAAACTATCCCTCCTTTTTGAGACAGTCGTGGTCGGGTGGTGTGCAAATTTAGTATATAGAGTATGAATCGCCGTCGTGTGGCAAATGTGCACACGGCACTACACTGAAACTTATTAGTAATGAGGTATGACTTTAGGATGCTTCATTACAAGTTGTTGTGCCAAAATGGCACTAAACGTGATCCGATCTCAACCAAAACCTTTTCAGATATTCTAGAGCACTAAAGAAACCCTCATGCAAAGTTTCATCCAAATTCGTCCAGCAGTTTCGCCTCTATCGTGCCAACATACTTACACACACACATACATACAATACAATACAATACAATACAATACAATACAATACAATACAATACAATACAATACAATACAATACAATACAATACAATACAATACAATACAATACAATACAATACAATACAATACAATACAATACAATACAATACAATACAATACAATACAATACAATACAATACAATACAATACAATACAATACAATACAATACAATACAATACAATACAATACAATACAATACAATACAATACAATACAATACAATACAATACAATACAATACAATACAATACAATACAATACAATACAATACAATACAATACAATACAATACAATACAATACAATACAATACAATACAATACAATACAATACAATACAATACAATACAATACAATACAATACAATACAATACAATACAATACAATACAATACAATACAATACAATACAATACAATACAATACAATACAATACAATACAATACAATACAATACAATACAA
This sequence comes from Stenurella melanura, assembly GCA_963583905.1. Taxonomy (NCBI): domain Eukaryota; kingdom Metazoa; phylum Arthropoda; class Insecta; order Coleoptera; family Cerambycidae; genus Stenurella; species Stenurella melanura. The sequence goes on along the minus strand of OY757311.1, from coordinate 95,201,965 downwards.
TACAATACAATACAATACAATACAATACAATACAATACAATACAATACAATACAATACAATACAATACAATACAATACAATACATACATACATACATACATACATACATACATACATACATACATACATACATACATACATACATGTTAGATCACAAGCGACACAACTAACTTTTTAAAAACTTTATTTAAAATTAAAGGATAGTACGTACTATCCTGATAATGAAGTGCAAGAAACAAAGTGAGTATTATAACTGAAGTACAAATGTTATTTTACATATATTTATAAGATTAAAAGTGCTGACTTGAAGAGTCTTAGAACAAAGGAATATTGTGAACGAGCCTGTGAATCAGGTGATGTTGAGTTAGCAAAAGGAGCAGCTGCCATATGAAATATGATACGCCTGATAAGGCTACTTTCATATGACTCTAAATATTATAAGTTACTTGGTAATATTTTATATAACAACTTCCCCCTTATAGAAAAAGTTGGTGATTATGCAGCAACTTTTGAAATTGAAATTAAATGAAAAATATGGAATACAAAGTAAAATAAAATGTGGCAAAAATGTAAAAGGTGCAAAAATGTAAAATTGTAAAAGCATGAAATGTAAAAATATAGAATATAAAATAGTAAGCGTAAAAATGCAATACAGTGCATGTAATAAAAGCATAAAAAATGTTAAAATAAAATTGAATAGTTTTCACTGAAGAGTCTCAGTACAAAAGTTTATGAAAGGCACAAAACTGTTTAACTAAGTTCTATGTCTTCGGATTCTTCATCTTCTCTTCTTAGTGGAGGTCGTCTCCGTTGAGGGAGTAGGCTAGTAAATGTCTTGGAGAGTTTACTAGGTCTTGGAGGAGCTGGAGGCGATGTGGAGACATCGGTGGTCAAACTTCCTCTGCGTATTTTGCACTTGTAGACTAAATACACAAATAATAGTCCGAAAATTAGAACAATTATGAAATAAGTGAACCAGGAAATGTGTTTATTAACGAAAGGTTCGTTTATTAAATTGTCTAAGTCTTTTGAGTACTGGTCCAGTTTGTGTTTGGCGATTTCGAGGTACTCGGTGTCTAGGTTGTTTAACTTTAGAGGTTTTAATTTGGGCACTCGAATGTTTTCGGGGATTTGGCTGCAGCACTCGAATGGAATCTGGATTGGGTGATTATCGTCTTTTACACTGGTAAAGTCGTTTACACTGGATTGGATTTTAGTAATGCCTACGAAAGCGTAGCAATTTGATTGTAACCTGATGACTGAGTTTTTGGTGATCATGTCAGTTTTTTGACTTGTTTTGGGACAGTTAATGGTCACATGTAATGGTTCCGCGTTTATCACTAACCACATGTTTTCTTCTAGTTTTTGGACGTTGTAGCCTTGGCTGGTGATGAACGACGTCTGGCAGCTTTCGGGTAGTGTGTCGTGGTTCTTGAAGAGACGGGCTTCGCATATGGCATTGTCGTCAATTGGATATGCGAATAGATTTGGGCATAGCTTGGTGTTAAAACGAATCGATTTGCAATCTTTGAGGTCTGCGATGGGTATGAACATCAAAGAATCATCATCTCTCGCGATATATTTTTGAGAAGTTGATAAAATATGAGATAGACCAGTTCTATTATCCAGAATAGGGATAGGATATAGTTTGAAAACAGAATATGTTTGAGGGTTTATTAGTGGTATGTCTAATACAAATATTAATTCTGAATTTACCTGAAAAGCTTTTAATTCAATAATATCTAAGTATTGTGAAACCTTTGATAATTTAATCGGTAGTGGTAAATTATTCTTTTGTAAGTTTTGTGAAATCTCTTGCAAAGAGTTTACTAAATCTTGGGGATTGATGATCGATGTATGAATTATTTTGAGTCTCGCAAAAGTGATAGAATTTAAAATATCGTTTAAATTGTCGATAAATAAATAGCTTGCCATGAGTTGCTCGCAAATACTTAAGAATTTTAATTTTGTATAAGCTATTCGCGTTTCGCCTTCGATTTTTAAGATCTGCTTTTCGATTTCTTTTATATCATTATTAAATGTCTCTTCGTCAATTTGTAATTGTCGAACAGTTACATTGAAATTCTTTATGACTGATGTTGTGACTGAAATTTGGTTTTTAAGTAAGTTTTCCAATTGGTGTTCGTCATTATTAAGTTTATTAATACAGTTTAGATAATATTCGCCATCTTCAGCATCTAGATTGCCGGTGATTGATTTAAATATTGAACCTATACCGTTCAAGAGTCCGCGTTTGTAGCGTTTCATGTCGAACAGTATTTCGTCGAATTTACTCTTTATGGACTTAGAAATTTGCGTTCATAGACTAAGGTGTGTTTTAACTCCACTTGTGAATGTTACCATGTCTAAATATGCCGGATCAAGGGTTACGAAGATTTTGTCTAAAATTTTGTCGTTTCTGTCAATAGCTGTCTTGAGTGTTGAGATATTTTTATGCACTAGTAATGTCCATTTCTTGTGGGAGATTACAATGTCAGTGTCTCGGTGGTAATACACTCCGATAGTGTTGTTTATGGGCGTTATTGAATATTGGGATACTGCTGATCCGAACAGCAAGAGAAACCTGAAAATAAAGTTTAATTTTCAAAATATGGTTTCATTCTGTCAAAGTTAACTTTAGTAGTTTGGTCTGTTTCGGGATTAGATAAAAGTGCTGAATTTTTAAAGATTTCTTTAATTTCGAATGGGCCGTTAAATTTGTTTTGTAGTTTGTCTTTAATCTGGGATTCTTTTACATAGACTTTGTCTCCAATTTGGTAATCTGGTCGTTTTCCGGGGACGTGTTTGTCAAAACAAATTTTGGCTTTCGCTTTTTGGTCTAACGTACGACTACGTGCTATTTTATAGCAATGCGAGATTCTATTATTGAGGTCTCTAACATACTTAGTTATCAGTTCTTTTTGATTGTATAAAGTTTCGGGTGGTCTACAAGATGTGTGTCTGAATACTAATTCGTACGGACTAAAACCATGGGTTTTGTTGACTGAGTTATTATAGCATATTACTGCATAAGGTAAAATAGTCAGTGGGTGTTCGTCGGGGTTTTCGGCTTTATGGACCCTAATCATTTCAGCTAAGATAGCATGAAATCATTCTATCGATCCGTTAGATTGAGGGTGTCCTACGCTTGATTACGTTAGTTTTATATCATATAAGGTACAGAGATCTTTTAATAGTCTGTTATCAAATTCGCCACCATAGTCACAATGGACTCTCAAGGGGGTGCCATAGTGCTGGAAATATAGTAGTAAGGTGTTTACTACTGATTTTGCAGATTTATCTTGTATAGCATAAGCTTGGGTAAAGTTGGTTAACTCATCGCGAATAGTAAGAGCATAATTTCGAGTTGGGGTTTGGAATATGTCGATGTTGATTCGTTCAAATGGCGTTATTGATGTTTCTGTAATTACTAAAGGACTAGACATGTTCTTACGATATACTTTATTCTTTTGACAAATTTCGCAAGATTTGATAAAGATTTCGGCATCTTTAGATAATCCTTGCCAATTATATTTATTTTTAATTCTCCGCATCGTTTCATTTATTCCGCGGTGAAGATTATTTTTACCGCAGTGATGCTGGTCTAAAATGATCGGAATTTGATCTTCGTCAGTCGTCGATATTTTGGCAGAAAAAGACCTAAAAATTGTAATAACAATTTTTAGGTCTTTTTCTGCGAAAATGAACGATAGCATTTCGAGAATAGGGAGATCTAAGTTGTTCTCAACGTAATACTTTTGACAAGATCTAAAAGGTTTTGTCTCTTATATAATACCATGAACAAATGTTCTATTGTAGACTTAACGTCGAATGGCAAAGGGACTATAAAATACTTCCTATGTCGGACTGGTTTACTCGAGACGATGTTAATGGTGTTTTCGTAAAATTCAGGGTGTTCTTCGAAAATGTCTTCGATTATTTTATGATGTAAGTCTTGCAAGTTATCTTGCTGAAAAAAGGTGATGATATTTTTGTGTTCTCTATCTAAAAGTTGTTTGTTGGAAGTTTTAATTTTCGAATAGTCTATTAGAGATTTTGTTTTGTATAAATTGACAAAAATATCGAATTCTTGAGCGATTTGCTCGTTAGTTATTTGGGCATTTTCGTTCTGGTTTTCGTCACCGTCTTGTTCGTCATATTCTGATTCTTCAGTTTCGTTCGCGGCTACAATTTTTAAGTGTAGTTTAGAACATTCCGAAAAATGGTTTATCTTTATTCGGGATAGCGCGTCCGCGTTTTTATTGATCTTGCCGGGTTTGTATACGATTTCATAGTCGTATTCCTCTAATTTTAATCGCCAACGTGCGAGTCTACTTCCTGGGTCCTTTATTGAAAATAACCAGCTAAGTGGTCGATGGTCTGTTACCAACTTGAATTTTCTGCCGAATAGGTATGGCCTAAAATGATTTATGACCATACTATGGCTAATAGCTCGCGTTCAATTGTTGAATATTTGGTTTCCGCAGCGCATAAAGTTCGAGATGCGTATGCGATAGGTAAGTCTTTGCCTATGTTGCCTTGTGAAAGGACAGAACCAATGGCGAATGCACTTGCATCGGTGGTTAAAATGAACTCATCGTTAAAATTAGGGTAAATAAGAATCGGTGTTGTCGTTAAAGTTTGTTTTAAATTTTGAAAAGAATTTGAACAGTCATTGTCGAAGTTAAAAGGTATGTCCTTTTGCAATAGCTTCGTCAGTGGTTTGGTTATCCTGGAGAAATTGGGGATGAATCACCTATAATATCCTGCTAAGCCTAAAAATGACTTAATTTCCTTAGGGTTTTTCGGTCGGGGAAAATTTAAAATTGCATCGACTTTGGTGGGATTCGGTTTTACACCGTCTTTAGTGATAAGATGGCCTAAATAAGCGACTTCTTTGCGAAGAAACTCGCATTTGTCGGATTGAATTTTGAGGTTTGCTTTTTGTAAGCATTTGAAAACTTCTGTTAGACGTGAAATATGGTCATGGATGGTAGGGGAGTAGACAATAATGTCGTCCATATAGACAAGACATCGTTCATTTTGAATACCTAACAAGATTTTGTCCATTACTCTTTGGAAAGTTGATGGGGCATTTTTGAGTCCGAATGGCATTCTTACAAATTCGAAATGACCATTCTCAACTGTGAAAGCATTTTTTTGGATATCTTTCGGGTCTATTTGTATCTGGTGAAATCCACTATTATAATAGAGGTTCCTTGAATTTACAGTTAGAGATGGATACGAGATTACATTAAAATTTGTTCTAGATGGTTCAGGGACGGACTGGGGTTGTCCTTTAAATTCATGGTTTGAATTTGACTCGACATTTGGTCGATTTGGGAATCCGGTTGTTGTGTTGGAGTATCTGTAGGATACTCTGGGCCTTGGTAAAAATCCGGTTGATTAAAAGAATAATCCGTATGAGGGTTTGGTGAATTTTCGAAACAATTTTCGTATTGATTTGGTGGGTCATCAATATGATTCTCGTATTGGTCTGGTTGATTATAAGCATGTGGATTTTGATAATCCCCATTACCAGTAAAATATTCATGGGAATGTACCTCATTATTAAAATTAGAATTATTTTGGAAATTTTCAAAAGAATCAAATTGTTGGTAGCTTTGATCACAATAAGGATTACAATTGTCATAATTTTGTGCATCATAGTAATTATCAAAATTAACGTGGTGAGTTTTTTGAGGGTTTTGACGGTTAAAATTGGAAGGTTGTTGATAATTTGGGTTAGGTCTTATCACAGAAGGCCTGTTTTGTTGTGGAGAATTGTTTTGTGAGAAATTTTCTTGAGAGCCAAAGTTGCCTTGGAGTTCCACCAAAATTGTTTTGCCTGTAGTTGGGATTTTGCTGTGAAAATTGCCTTGCGCGACGTTCATTAAAATTATGTCCATTTCGTTTACAGTAGTTGCAAAACTGCTGTGAATTTGGACGTCTTTGCTGGGTTTGCACGGAATTTTTGTTAACTGATTTATTGGGAAATTTTTGTGATTCGAAATATGAGAGTTGAAGTTCTCGTTTAACTCTACTAATAGCATCTAACATGTTTCTGGGGTTACCTGCACGAATTATTTGACCTAATTTGGGTTCAAGTCCGGTAAGTAACGTGTTCAGTGTCATTGTTTCAATAAGGCATGATTGTGCATTTTTCTCTTCTAATGTCAAGGATTGTTTTTGCACAGCGGCGTGCATTTTGGCGTTATGAGTTTGAAGTCGAGAAATAAAAATAAGTGCGGTTTTATTCTGCAATTGATGAACTCTTTGCAGATCTTGTATAAGCGCTGTTAGGTCGAGTGAATCGCCAAAGTGCGCCTCGAGCAAGCTTTTTATTTCTGCCCAAGTAGCAGGGTTTCGCGAATTTATGAGCTCTGACGCTTTTCCGCGAAGCTTATTTTTTATATGTAGAGTCACTAAAATTCTCTGATCGTCTACTGCCATGCCTTGAGCATGAACACACGCAGAGATAAATGTATGCAAAAATATGGGGTTCTTGAATTCTCTGCTTCCATTGATTCCAGTAGCTAAGATACTCCCCTCGGCCCGGGATACCACCAAGGAGGAGCCGCAGTCATTGGCTAACGGTCCAGTGGGGCCTGCTCCAACACCCACATTCTGGACCGGTACTGGGGATCCGACCGCCGCCTTTTTCATTGTCACTTCCCTACGTCCCCCATCCTCCGTGAGATTAGGGGTTCAGGGGCGATTTCCTTGTGCGTTAATCCTCTCGTTCTGCTCCATACGTCGCTTGTGCGTCATCGTCGCGATGATATACGTGGACACCGCCAACCAGGCTTCTTCGTTTTCAAGCATACACGTGATGAGGTTTCCTTCGTATATACGCACTCCGAGTGTCCTCTCAAGCTCTTTCCGCTTCCATTGCACTGCACTCACAAAGATGGTATGTTGGGCGTTATCTGGGGTTTGCCCACAGTGAAGGCATGCAGCGCTTTCCCTCTTTTTGAACCTGACCAGGTATTCGCTGAAACAACCATGACCTGTTAACGCCTGGGTCAGGTATTACTCCATCTGACCGTCTTTCCGGCTGTACCATTCTCTCACGTTTGGAATGAGTCCATACGTCCATCGGCCCGTCGTGTCGGCATCCCATCTTTCCTGCCGTTTAACAAAGAGTCTTTGCCGTGCCGCTCTCTTCGCCAAGGCCCTCATTTGTTCGTCTCGAGTGCCATTACACTCTCGATAGATCTCCTGCCTTTCTCGGATAAGGAGATCAATTGGGGGTGTACTTGCTAGTACAAGCGCTGCACTCTCTGACACCGTCCTGTATGCCGAAATTACCCTAAGGGCACTACGTCGTTGTACGGCGGCCAGCCTCCTTCTTACCGTTGTTCTTTCAACCGCGTCACCCCAAACTTCTGCTCCATACAGGATCTTGGCTTGGACAACGCTATTCAGTAGCCTTCTTTTCATCTCACTGGGCCCCCTAATGTTAGGCATCAGGCGTGCTAACGCTGCCGCTGATGTTGCCGCTTTCCCCGCTACAATTTTTGTATGCTCCTCGTACCTTAAGCCTGCATCCAGTTGCACCCCCAGATATTTTACGGATTTCTTCCATGGCACTCTATTGCCATCCAGAGACAGGGTAGGGGTCGGGAAGTGCCTCCTGTCCGTTATAAGTACCGCTTCTGTCTTATGAAGTGCCAGATCCAGCCCGCGTGTACGGAGCCACATGCTGGCACGGCACATGCACTCATTCATCTTAATCTCTAATATTTGCGAGGACACTCGCTGTCGTAACCATCGCCACGTCATCAGCGAACGCGATTACACCGCTTTCTTCTGGGAGAGTCAGATTTAAAAGACCCTCGTACATCATATTCCACAGAAGTGGCCCTAGAACTGATCCTTGTGGTACTCCTGCTGTCACCTTGAATTCTTTAAGCCCTTCCGTCGTGTTGTAGATAAGTATTCTATCCGACAGGTAATTATCCACCAGCTGTAACAAATATCCCGGTAGCCTCCTCCCGATCAAGGCCTCCATGATCCTGTCCCACCTGGCCGTGTTGAATGCATGTCTGATGTCCAGCATTACTAGGGCGCAGAAACCTTTACTCCTACACGGGACGTTCTTGATTTGATCCGCCGCACTGACCACTTGCCTGATGGCATCAACTGTTGAGCGACCCTTCCAAAATCCAAACTGCCTTGGTGACAAACTTCCGTCTGCCTCAATATGTTTTTCTATTCTCTGAGCGATAAGCCTCTCGAAAAAATTTCCCAGCGTATCTAGCAGACAGATAGGCCGGTACGACGGTGCCCCATCAAGCGGCTTGTCGCCCTTTCTCAGCAGAATTAGCTTCTGCTTTTTCCGTCTAATTGGAAAAACTCCCTCTCTGAGACAGATGTTGTAAGTCTCTAACAAAAGATTAGGCCATAATATATAATAAGTCTATGACTGCAGCGATGACCTCGTTTGGAATCTGATCTGGTCCTGGTGCCTTTCTAGGTGACAGTCGCTTTTTTGCTTCTCGCAACTCCTCGACCGTAAACGGTTCTAAGATGTTCTCCTCTTCTTCCTGCGACAGTCTTGGTCTTATTTTGAGGTCCGGGAAGAGGGCTGCTACTATCTCGCCAACTCTTATCAGGCACGTCAGTCCAGGAATCTGTTGCCCGCCCTTCAGTCTCTTGGTAACCAACCTAAACGGTAGTCCCCAAGGATCTTCGTCCACTGAGCGGCAGAGCTCTATCCAACATTTCCGTTTACTTTGTTTTATTGTCGTTCTTAAATCCTTTTTTGCTTCTTTATCAACTTCCTCCAAGTTTGCTTCTTCTTGCCCCCCTCTTGCTCGTTGGAAATTCCTGCGAGCAGCCAGGCACCTCCTTCTCATTTCGGCGATCTCAGCTGTCCACCAGTAGACTGGCGGTCTTCTGTGTGTTTGTTTCCTTCGCCGTGGCATCGCTTTGTCGCAAGCCGCTGTGATTGTGTCTTCAGCAAACTCCACTAGTGCCTCCGATTCCTGGCTTTGTGCGATTTGTGGGAGTCTACCTTGTCGTTCTACCGATTCTAGCGACTTTCTCACTTTGTCTCTATCTAGCTTTCCTGTAATCCATCCTCCCGTTTCTGTCGATGCATTTGGTGTTGTTCGCTGCTCATCTTCGTCTGTAAACTGTATGTACTGGTGATCACTCAGTGTCACCTCCTCCAGTACACGCCAATCAAACGTCCTGGCTGCGACGTCTGCTATTGCCAGTGTGATATCCACCACTGACCCTGTATTGCCCCTTCTAAAGGTATTTACGTTTCCCTCACTTAGGATCACTAGGTTCTGCCTCGCAACCATTTCCGACAGTGCCTCCCCGCAGATATCTTGACTATACTATGACTTCTCCGTTCGCCGACCGAATGCTCTCCTCGAGTTCGTCTTGGTCCTTCAGGAAATCGTCGTATTGGGCATTTGGAGAGAAGTAACAGCTGTAAATCCTTACGCCGTCGACTTCTACCCATACGAAGTTGGCCACCGGAGCACTTGCCTCCCTAATATTTATTTTTCTATTTAGCACCGCGATTGCCGCCCTACCTGTCGTGTCGTGGAACCTAGATCCCGATTCCACCTGCTTGTATTGTTCACTCACTATCAGAATATCACTGCTTTTCTTCACGGCCTCTTGTAGGAGTAAGTCCTGTGCCTCTTGGCCTCTGCCTAGGTTCACTTGAAGAAGCCTTTTCATGTTTGAGTCCTTTGTATTCCCCTCCGATAGGATCCACACTTCGCACTGCCCAGTATGTGCTGCGCTCCTCCCGGGTCGTCGCTGTTATTGCACACGACACAGAAGGGTTTCTGTGTGCATTCCCTTGCCATATGACCCTCCTTTCCACAAAGGCGACAGAGTTTCGACCTGTTCGGACCCTTGCAATCTCGCGCTGTATGTCCAATCCCAAAGCATTGGAAGCATCGCAACACTGGCTTTTTCTCTCGGGCTCGACACGTAACCCAACCAATCCTTATATTTCCCATCTTTAGCACCGCCTCGGCCGTTATTACCGGAATTGTAATAATAACCATTTGGGTTTCTCCGAAGGTTTTTCTGAGAGCTCTTATCTTGATGCATTCGGAGTCGTTCTGTGGTGCGACTAACTTGATGGCGTTAATCACGTCTATCTCATCCGTAGCACCATCAAGATCCCTCATTTCAATTGTGGCGTCTCGGTTCGTATTTCGGACGCTCACATCATCCCCGAGTGCGCTAGCCACAGCGTTTTTAAGTTCCTCCACCTTTTCGCTTCCTTTTCCGATTTCAATTAGCAGCTCACCGCTTCGTGTCTGTCGAATTTTGGAGATTTAGACCCCTGGGTCCGCAGTAGCTGTATTTTTTAACACCTGTGCATAACTAGGACGCATCTTTTGGTTTGAGAGCCACTGCTTCCGACCGCCTGCTCCCTATACTCCTTACTGTTCTTTTGGTACCGTTTCCTTCCCCTTTCTTCCTGTTCCGTTTCCGGTATTCGACCTCTTGCCACTTGGGTTTGTTTCCATGTCTCTCCGTTGCTTCTCCTGTTTCTGCAGGGATTTTTTGTACTCCTTTTTGAGCCGACTCCCCTTTTGCTAGGGTTCTTTCTCCATGCATAATAACCTCTGGGGGAGAAGGAGGACCTTGTTTTTTGCTCTCGCTTTCCGCCTCGGTGATAATAATTCCTTCGATTTCGGGATCGGTCTGTACCGAAGTGTTCTTTAGCGCCTTTTGGTTTGCGTCTCTCGATTCGTTTTTTGAACCAGTGGTTCTTTTCCCTTGTCTTGCTCCTTTTGCCTATTCGAGGAGGTCCTGTGCTCCTACTTTAATCTAGCCTCCCTCAGTCTTTGAAAGTATAGCACGGCTTCGGTTATCGCATCTCTAATTGGCTTGTGGATATTTCTGGCGTCCTTGACTATACCCCTATAGTCGCTATATTCTTTCCTACGCCCTTAAAGGCCCACTTCTCGTCTCTCTCTAGCTGCTCGATCTCTGCCCGAGCCTTCTTGAATTCTCTGTTTCCATTGATTCCAGTAGCTAAGATACTCCCATCGGCCCGGGATACCACCAAGGAGGAGCCGCAGTCATTGGCTAACGGTCCAGTGGGGCCTGCTCCAACACCCACATTCTGGACCGGTACTGGGGATCCGACCCCCTGCACCGTAATCGATTTATCCTTATCCTTGTCCATGTCCATTTCCAATCCGTTGTGTGGCATTCCTCTTTGTCTGGCTTTTCACCCTCGACCCGTTCGGCATAGGAGGCCCTTCCAGTAGCTAAGCTACCGCCGACATGGCTCTCGGGATCATTAAAGCGCGCAAGCCCCGCCACCGTGTCAAGGTGGAGATACCGCCGCGTTGCATGTATGTATGTATGTATGTATGTATGTATATATGTATGTATGTATGTATGTATGTATGTTATATTAAAAAATAACAGTACGACACTGAGTTATAAGTAAGCTCTCAGTAGTATCAAATTACATATGTTGATAACGACTTCTCTTGGTAATTGCTTATCTCACATATCATATTTCACACAATGTTTTGTATCCGTTCTCATAGTTTATGCCAAATTGCACATTTGCATTTCCTTTGTTTTCCGTCTAGCTGACACTGCTTTCCTAATGTTATAAATACGAGCAGCAGACGCTTTTGTACTCAGTATTATACTCACCTTTATATTAAAACTTTTAAATCAACAATTACATTTTATTACATATTTATTTTTTCACAATTATTTTATAAAAGTGCTATATACACTCAGCGAACAAAATACAGTTCTATTATCAAATAATTATTCCTTAACAAAATAAACGCGACAAGTTTAATTTAATTTTAATTAGCATAAGAAACGTATTATACTGCTAATACGTCACCGTGTATTATACAGTTAATACACAAACTACCTAAATAATTTTTTTTTTATTAAAACTAATTTCCTTTTCTAAAAAGGTCATTTTTTTAAAAAATAATTTCAAGTTAACATTTAATTAATTTTTTTTTGTAATCTCTAAATAAAAGCAACAATGCCAGAAACTTCGCAAACTACACAAACAGTACAAAGTGCAAGGATAGAGCAAATTGAGCCTTACAAGCTCTCTGAAATTTTCTCTGTCATACCAGAATTCGATGGCAATGCCATTAATTTACAAACATTTTTAAATTCTTGTATTTATGCACAAGGCATGGCAATCAATGATCATAAAATATTACTAACTCTCCACATTAAAAATAAATTGCGCGGCAGAGCTGCCGAATTAATAAACTCTCGTAATCCCGATACTTGGGCAGAAATTAGAGTTCTCCTAGAAACTCATTTTGGCGACTCTCGTGATTTGACATCACTTATCCAAGATTTACAGCGTATTCACCAAATGCCAGGTGAATCTGCATTAACTTTTGTTGCGCGTCTACAGACGCATAATGCGAAAATGCATGCGGCTATTCAGAAGCAACGTCTATCTGGAGAACAAAAACAATCTCAATCGGAATTAATAGAAACTATGACCCTGAACACTTTGTTGACGGGTTTAGAGTCAAAACTAGGCCAAATAATACGTGCTGGAAACCCAACAAGTATGTTACAGGCAATTAATAGGATTAGAAGAGAATTACAACTCTCTTACTTTGAATCACAGAAATTTTCAAAAAATAATAATAATAATGTTAAAAATCCAGTGCCTCCTCAACAAAAACGACCAAACGTAAATTTCCAACAAAAATTTTGTTCATTTTGTAAACGCAGCGGGCATATAATAAACGAATGTCGCACAAGGCAATAACAATTATTTATGCCATCAACTTCACAAAATTTCCAAAGACCAAACTTTCAAAGTAATACAGGTTCTCAAAATTTTGCACAACAAACTAGTCAATTTAATTCTAGAACTTATCCACAAAATAGTCAAGCTAATCAAACACAACAAAATAGGCCCTCAGCAATTAGACCGAATCCTAATTTTATACAGCAAAGACCATCAGCGATACAACCAAATCCAAATTTTAACCGTTTCAATCAACAAAAGACTCATCATTTAAATTACGAACCTTATGATGACCAATATAATTTTAACCAGTATGAAGATTATTCAGCTGAATACCAAAATGTAAATGAAATGTACGATAATTTTAATTCAGGAGATTGTCAAAATTTCCCTGAAAATACAACTAATTTGCCAGAACAATACGAGAATTATACTGCTAATTCTCAGATGCCGCAAGAGAATTATACTGCTAATTCTCACTTGCCGCAGGAGGATTATACTGCTAATCCTCAGGATTTTTGCAAAAGTCCGGAGTATCTCCTGGATACTCCAACACAAGAAACGAATTACGAATTGGACCAAATTTCCCACCAAATTCAAAATATGAACCTCAACGACAATTTCGACCCGTTTCTGAACTTCCCAGAACAGAAGTTCATGTAGAAACACTCTCGCACGCTTTATTGACTGTAAATTCAAATAATCTCTATTACATTAAAGACATCACAAATAAATTTAAAATTCTTATTGATTCTGATGCAGGAATTTCGATTTTTAAACCAAAAACGGCAGAAAATTATAAAAGAAGATTTTCTGAAAATATTATTATACAAGGCATAACTGAACAAAAAATTAACATTAACGAATCTGTACTTATACCATTTACCCACAATAATCCGCACAAAGTTTACATTCATAATTTGGATATAGAATTTGACGGACTACTAGGCGCAAACTTTTTAGAACATTACGAATGTATGGTAGATATTAAAAACAAGCGACTAATTACGAATTTCAAAACCGTACCGATATTTAAAGCTACGGGTGACGAGAAAACACAAAATTTACCTATGCAACCAACTACAAATTCCAATATTAAAAATCAAATTCGGAATCAAATTCCACGCAACACGAAAAATCAAAATTTAATTTCAATCGAACCACGCATGGAAAAAATATTTAAATTAAAATGTAATTTACGAAATACTGAGGCTATACTGTTAGCCCAGGAAAATGAAAAAGTACGCTTACCAAATGCTATTGTTAAAATCGACGACAACGGAGAATTTTTAACATCAGTTATAAACGCTAACGCAATTCCCAAAATAATCGATTTCTCGAACCTCAAATTGGAACCAGTTCAAAAATTTAGATCAATTTTCAATTTAAACTCTCAGAGTCCAGACAGTCCTCAACATACAGACAGAAATTTCGAAATTAGAAATCAACTACGATTAGAACATTTGAACGAAGAAGAAGCCGAGTTAATAACAGAGCTTTGTCTAAATTTTTCTGATATATTTTATTTAGAAGGCGACAATTTAAGTTTTACTAACGAGATTAAACATTCCATTGATACGAACGATTCTAAACCGGTTTTTACAAAATCTTATCGCTATCCTCATATTCACAAAGAGGAAGTTAAAACTCAAGTCTCTAAAATGCTAGACCAAGGTATAATCAGACCATCAATTTCACCCTGGTCATCCCCGGTTTGGGTTGTACCTAAAAAACTTGACGCCTCCGGTAAACAAAAATGGCGAGTTGTAGTAGACTACAGAAAACTCAACGAACTGACTATTGACGACAAATATCCACTTCCAAATATTTCGGATCTTCTTGATCAATTGGGCAAGTGTCAATATTTTACGACTTTAGATCTTGCCTCCGGATTCCATCAAATCGAAATCGACGCGAAAGATATTCAAAAAACTGCTTTCACAGTAGAAAACGGTCATTTCGAATTTGTACGAATGCCGTTCGGACTGAAAAACGCTCCATCAACATTTCAAAGAGTAATGGACAACATTTTGTTAGGTATCCAAAACGAACGGTGTCTCGTCTACATGGACGACATTATTATCTATTCGCCTACCATTCATGACCACATTTCGCGACTAACGGAAGTATTTAAACGTTTACAAAAAGCTAATTTTTACGCAAGGAAGTTGCATAATTAGGCCATCTTATTACTAAGGACGGTGTAAAACCAAATCCCGCTAAAGTTGACGCGATTCTAAATTTTCCTCAACCGAGAAACCCTAAGGAAATAAAATCATTCCTAGGCTTAGCTGGATATTACAGACGTTTTATACCTAACTTTTCAAAGATTTCTAAACCTTTAACAAAATTATTGCAAAAAGACATACTTTTCGACTTTGACAATGATTGCTTAAACTCCTTCGAAAATTTGAAACGAGCGTTAAGAACAACTCCGATTCTTATTTATCCTAATTTTGACGATGTTTTCATCCTAACTACTGATGCTAGCGCATTTGCCATCGGTTCCGTGCTCTCGCAAGGAAATATAGGCAAAGACTTACCAATAGCTTATGCGTCTCGAACTTTATGCGCGGCGGAGACTAAGTATTCGACCATAGAACGCAAGCTATTAGCCATAGTATGGTCAGTAAAACACTTCAGGCCATATCTATTCGGAAGAAAGTTCAAGTTAGTAACAGATCATCGACCACTTACCTGGCTATTTTCGATAAAAGACCCAGGAAGCAGACTCGCACGTGGGCGACTCAAATTAGAAGAATACGACTATGAAATCATCTACAAACCCGGTAAAACCAATAAAAACGCGGACGCGCTATCGCGAGTTAAAATCAATCATTTTTCGGAATGTTCCAAATTTTATTCAAAAATTCTAGCCGCGAACGAGGACGACGAATCAGAAGATGACGAACCAAACAATGACGAGAACCCGAACAATAACAACAAAATCACTAAAGAACAAATCTCTCAAGAATTTGATATCTTTTGTAATTTGTATAAGACAAAATCCTTAATAGATTATTCTAAAATTCAAGTTTCAAACAGGCAACTTCTAGACAAGGAACACAAAAATATTATAACATTCTTTCAACAAAATAAATTAGAAGATTTGTATCACAAAATCATTGAGGAC
This sequence comes from Stenurella melanura, assembly GCA_963583905.1. Classification (NCBI taxonomy): domain Eukaryota; kingdom Metazoa; phylum Arthropoda; class Insecta; order Coleoptera; family Cerambycidae; genus Stenurella; species Stenurella melanura. Next base: position 95,186,084 of record OY757311.1, on the reverse strand, counting down.
ATGTTCGAAGAACACCCCGAATTTTATAATAACACTATTAACATTGTCTCAAGCAAATCGGTCAGGCATAGAAAATATTTTATTGTTCCTTTACCTTTTGATGTAGATTCAATAAACGAACATTTATTCATGGTATTGTACAAAAGACAAGACATTTTGGATCTTTCTAAAACATACTATGTAGAAAATAATTTAGATCTTCCAATACTCGAAATGCCATCTTTTATTTTTGCAGAAAAAGACTTGAAAATAGTTATCTGTCAAAATATTGTTAAAACCCCCGATGAAGACGAAATTCCAATTATTTTAGATCAAAATCATTCAGGTAAAAATAACTTACACCGTGGTATTAATGAAACTATTAGAAGGATTAGAGTAAAGTACAATTGGCGAGGCTTAACTAAAGACGTAGAAAACTTTATAAAAAATTGCGAGACATGCGAAAAAACTAAAGTCTGTCGTAAAAATCTTAGCAACCCTCTGGTAATTACCGAGACTCCAAAAACACCATTCGAAAGAATAAATGTTGATCTATTCGAATTTCCCACGCGAAATTACGCTGTTACAATTCGCGACGAATTAACAAAATTTACTCAAGCCTATGCTGTTCCAGATAAATCCGCGAAATCAGTTGTAAATACCTTATTGCTTTACTTTCAACACTACGGTACCCCATTGAGAATTCATTGTGATTATGGCGGTGAATTTGACAATAAATTATTAAAAGACCTTTGTACGCTCTATGACATAAAACTGACATACTCAAGCGTAGGACATCCCCAATCCAACTGATCTCTCGAGCGATTTCACGCTACATTAGCCGAAATGATAAGAGTCCACAAAACTGAAAATCCGAATGAACATCCATTCACAATACTACCATATGCAATTATTTGCTATAACAATTCGGTTAACAAAACACACGGTTTCACTACGTACGAACTCATTTTCGGACATACGTCTATTAGACCACCTGAAACTTTATACAACCAAAAGGAACTAATAACGAAGTACATAAGAGATTTAAACAACAGAATATCTCATTATTATAAAATCGCCCGCAGTCGAACGCAATCTCAAAAGGAGAAAGCGAAAGTTCGCTTTGACAGAAATGTCCCAAAAAATCGACCTGAATACAAAGTTGGTGATAAAGTATATGTGAAAGATTCTCAAATTAAAAACAAACTTCAAAATAAATTTAACGGCCCTTTTAAAATCATAGAAATATTCCAAAATTCTGCTACCTTATTAAATCTTGAAACAAATCAAGAAACTAAAGTAAATTTCGATAGAATGAAACCATATACTGAAAATTAAATTTATTTTCAGGTTTATCCTGCTGTTCGGATCAGCACTCGCACAATATAAAATAATACCAATAAATAACACTGTTGGTGTATTTTACCACAAAGACACGGACATCGTAGTGACAAACGAAAAATGGACATTACTGGTACATAAAAACATATCATCCCTTAAACTAGCCTTCGATAAGAACCAACGAATTTTAGATACGATTCTCAACACTCTTGACGGTGCTCATCAAAAAATGATCACTTTCAGAAGCGAAGTCAAAACAGATCTTAACCTTCTAACACAAATTTCCAAAACTATAGAGTCTAAATTTGATGAAGTATTTCTAGACACGAAGAGATATAAACGCGGAATATTAAATGGTATCGGCACAATTTTCAAATCAATAACTGGAAATCTAGACGCCGAAGATGGCGAATATTACGCAAATTGCATTAATAAATTAAATAACGACGAACATCAGTTAGAAAATTTAATAAAAAACCAAATTTCAGTCACAACATCGGTAATCAAAAATTTCAAAATTCAAATTCAAAAATTGCAAATTGACGAAGAAACATTTAATAAAGACATGCAAGAAATCGATCGCACAATCGAAACCATGACGCGAAACATCGAAGCTGTAGAAACAAAATTAATATTCTTACACATTTGTGAACAATTAATGGCAAGCTATTTGTATATTGAAGATAACTTGAATGATATTCTAAATTCAATAACATTTGCTCGATTGGGAATCATTCATTCATCAATCATAACTCCCGATCATTTAGTAACGGCATTACAAGAAATTTCACAGAGTTTGCGAAGAAACAATTTGCGTCTTCCAATCAAATTATCGGTAGTTGCTCAATATTTAGATATTATTGAATTAAAAGCATTTTAAGTAGATTCCAACTTAATATTTGTTTTAAAGATACCACTTGTTGAACCCCAAAACTATAATACCTACCGTTTATACCCTAACCCTATATTTGATAACAGAACTGGTCTTCATCATATTTTATCTATTTCTCAAAAATTTATCGCGAGAGATGATGATTCTTTAATGTACATACCAATAACAAATCTAAAGGAATGCAAACCCCTCTATTTTGGAACCAAACTTTGTTCAAACCTGTTTGCATATCCTGATCAGAATGCCATATGTGAAGCTAGGATTCTGAAACAACCAATTAAGCTTCCTGAAAATTGCCAAACCTCCTTCATTATTAGTCAAGGGTACAATGTTCAAGAACTCGAAGAGAACACGTGGCTCATAATAAATTCCGAACCTCTCCATATTACTATTAGCTGCCCGAAGAGAGAACCAGCAACGGAGCTGATTAATAAAAATTCAATCATCAAACTACAACCTGGGTGTTACGCCTTCGCAGGTATCACCAGAATACAAGCCAGTGCCAAGGACCTCTCCGAAATTAAAGACAACTCTCATCCTGTACAAATTCCTTTTGAATGTTGTAACCAGTTGCCCGACAAAATTCAACTACCTAAATTAAAACCATTAAAACTCAACAATTTAAATATCGAAGATTTGGATATTGCCAAAAACAAATTGGAGCAATATTCCAAGGATCTGGACGATCTCATCAACGAACCCTTCGTGACCAAACATATGTCCTGGTTCACGTATTTCACCATCACCTTCATCATTTCCATAATTCTACTTTACGTGCTTTGTAAATGTAGAAGGAAGAGACGTCTACTGAAAATTGAACCCTCTACAGGCGATTCTCCTTCACCTCCTCCAGGACGAAGCAAGAAGTTCATGGAATTCCCCAGTTTAATCCCTCCAAGAAAGCGACCCGGTATCAAACCTCAAGAAGAAGATATCGAGTTATCATAGACTTTCCAGTGAACCACTAATTTTTGTTTATTGACTTAAACTTTTATTCTTTCTATTTTATGCTTATTATTTTATTCACTCAATATTTTATTATTATCTTTGCATTATATTCATCTTGTTTTATTATTACTTTTATATTGTATTCAATAATCATTCTATTCAAAAGTTGTTGTATAACAATCAACTTTTTTTATTAAGGGGGAAGTTGTTATATTAAAAAATAACAGTACGACACTGAGTTATAAGTAAGCTCTCAGTAGTATCAAATTACATATGTTGATAACGACTTCTCTTGGTAATTGCTTATCTCACATATCATATTTCACACATTGTTTTGTATCCGTTCTCATAGTTTATGCCAAATTGCACATTTGCATTTCCTTTGTTCTCCGTCTAGCTGACACTGCTTTCCTAATGTTATAAATACGAGCAGCAGACGCTTTTGTACTCAGTATTATACTCACCTTTATATTAAAACTTTTAAATCAACAATTACATTTTTCATTCAGAGTCATCGATGACTCTCTGTAACTAACTCAATATCAAAGTATCAAATATAACATGTATGTATGTATGTATGTATGTATGTATGTATGTATGTATGTATGTATGTATGTATGTATGTATGTATGTATGTATGTATGTATGTATGTATGTATGTATGTATGTATGTATGTATGTATGTATGTATGTATGTATGTATGTATGTATGTATGTATGTATGTATGTATGTATGTATGTATGTATGTATGTATGTATGTATGTATGTATGTATGTATGTATGTATGTATGTATGTATGTATGTACAGACACACACGTAAAAAAAACAAAATGACAAATCTGTTAAAACCACTAAAGGTGTTTATTACTATGAAACGTTAAACTGATATATAATACAAATTACGTATTTTTGACACTAGTAAAAGTTACGTCTTCAGCCAATGTGTGATTAAAAGAAAAATTATATATTTACCTATACCAAAGGTAAAAAAGGGTCAAAAAGAATATTATGTATATACATATATATCCAAACTTTTATGTTTCGTAAATGAGCAGAAATTAGCTACTTATATAAATTATTAAACTAAAAATTTAATGGTTTCAGTGTTATAGCTCAAGCTTAAGCGCAACCACTTAAAACGTACCAAGATAAGAAAATCTACATACATACATACATACATACATACATACATACATACATACATACATACATGGGATGTCCTTATTCGAGAAAGGCAGGAGATCTATCGAGAGTGTAATGGCACTCGAGACGAACAAAGGAGGGCCTTAGCGAAGAGAGCGGCACGGCAAAGACTCTTTGTTAAATGGCAGGAAAGATGGGATGCCGACACGACGGGCCGATGGACGTATGGACTCATTCCAAACGTGAAAGAATGGTGCAGCCGGAAACACGGTCAGATGGAGTATCACCTGACCCAGGCGTTAACAGGTCATGGTTGTTTCAGCGAATACCTGGCCAGGTTCAAAAAGAGGGAAAGCGCTGCATGCCTTCACTGTGGGCAAACCCCAGATAACGCCCAACATACCATCTTTGAGTGCAGTGCAATGGAAGCGGAAAGAGAAGAGCCTGAGAGGACACTCAGAGTGCGTATACACGAAGGAAACCTCATCGCGTGTATGCTTGAAAACGAAGAAGCCTGGTTGGCGGTGTCCACGTACATCATCGCAACGATGAAGCACAAGCGACGTATGGAGCAGAACGAGAGGATTGACGCACAAGAAAATCGCCCCTGAAGCCCTAATCTCACGGAGGATGGGGGACTTGGGAAGTGACGATGAAAAAGGCGGCGCTAAACAGGGCGCAAACGGACACCACCCCGAAGAAATGCGAAAGCGGTACCAGGGTGGCGCTCCGGTGTCAGTGAGGGCCACTTGTGGGTAGCTTGCTACTCCTACGCCCCCCCCAAAAAAAAAAAAAACATACATACATACATACATACATACATACATACATACATACATACATACATACATACATACATACATACATACATACATACATACATACATACATACATACACACATACATACATACACACATACATACATACATACATACATACATACATACATACATACATACATACATACATACATACATACATACATACATACATACATACATACATACATACATACATTTTTTTTTTTTTGGGAGGAAAAACCTTCAAAAGGCTGCCCGCACTGCTGTTCGATCGTGCGGGGGTGTGTGGGATTTCTACCTCACTAAAAAACCTCCCTCTTCTCTGTGGCCTCACCATCTCCGGAACCGCGCGAGCATTACTTCAGAAATGGTAGGTGGACTGTTACGATTTTCCAATGTTATATTGCAGGTCTTCTCTCTTCTTCGTCTTTTGTCTTCAGGATTTTGGTGCATAAGTCACTGATTGCATTCCAACTTGCCTCGCCACTCAGCATAATGTTGACGAGGTTGTTCGCACTGATCTGTTGGTTTATTTCAGCTTCAGTTCTGTTCCTGAAATCTCCCCACCTCTGACACTGGAATAAAGTGTGCTCAGCGTTGTCGCTTTCTTCGCAGTATTTGCACCGGTCGTCGTTTCTTTTTCCTATTCTTTGCACGAATTGCGAGAAATTTCCGTGACCACTTAGGACCTGTGTTAAATAGTAGTTTAATGAGCCATGTTTACGGCTGCTCCACGCCACTACGTCGGGAATTAGTCGGTTAGTCCACCTTCCATTCGTCGATGATTGCCACCTCTCCTGCCATTTGTCCATTAGGCATTTCCTGTTGTATTTCCTTGCCTCGTTGTCTGCTTTGTGGTTATAATATCTCTCCTTGGCAAGGAGATCTATTGGAGGCACAGCTGCGATGACTTGCAGGGCATCGGTCGAGACCGTTCTATAGGCACAGCATACTCTAATGAGCATGCCTCGCTGTAGTCTGAGTAGTCTTCCTCTATTCCTTGCTGTGCCTAGCGCGTCTGTCCAAGCTGGCCGTGACCATCTCGATGTGCTGATTCCAATTCAGCTTTCCGTCTATTAGAACCCCTAAGTATTTAATGCACGTTTTTGCACTAATTTCCCTGTCTTGGATGTTAATCTTCATTTGTCTAATTTTTTTTCTACCAGTCAGCGCTACGACCTCTGACTTGCCAGGAGCCATCCGCAGGCCGAGGTTATTGATCTTCTCGCTTATGTGGCTTATTGCAGCCTCCGTTCTGGCTACTACCGCATTTTCATCTGTGTCGATAGCCACAACAATCAGGTCATCGGCGAAGGCGACGAGCCTACATCCGGTCAGCTCGTCGTTATTTTGAAGGTCTAGGACATCATCATATACAATATTCCACAGGAGTGGGCCTAGAACAGACCCCTGTGGCACTCCTCGTGTAATAGGTCTAATGATTTCATCCACCAGTAGAGACCTGTCCGATAAATAGCTCTTAACGAGCTCGATTAAATATGTTGCTACTCCCCGGCGCTGGAGTGACTCCACGATGGGTAGCCATGGGACTGAGTTGAATGCGTTTTTGATGTCTAACGCGGTCGCGAGGCAGATTTCTCTCTGCCTCCAATTTCCTGAATTTGCGCTCCGGGCTATTGCGACTACTTCTTCAATTGCATCCACCGTTGACATTCCTTCTCGGAATCCATATTGGCTATTAGATAATCCCCCCGTTGAGTCGATTTCTCCCATTAGTCTGGTGGCTATGACTCTTTCCACTAGTTTCGCGCTGGTATCTAGTAGGCAGATTGGCCTCAGTGCTGTATTCATAGGATGTCCTGCCTTTGGTATTAAAACAAGTTTAGCCTTCTTCCACCTGTTTGGAATGTTGCCAGATGTGAGGATATTGTTCATCAAGTTCGTGAATATCGGCGTATGCAAGTTAACTGCCATCTTAACCACTTCTGGCGGTATACCGTCTGGGCCGGGAGCCTTATTTGGTTTCAACCGTGCGGCGGCGTTTACACTTTCTTCGTCGGTTGCTGGAGGCGGGGGCTGCGCCTCTCGTTCCCTCTCCCAGGCGATGGCCTCGTCCTGGGGGAAGAGCTCTTCCGCTGCTTCTAGTTTGCGTGCTGTGTTTAGGCTCAGCTTATAACGCAGGCCTGTTCTTTTGCAAGCTATTTTATATCCATCACCCCATACGTCCTTATCCACCGCCTCGATGATATCGTTCCAGCAACGATTCTTGGACGTTTTGATGGCATTTCTAAGCTCTTTTCTGGCTCTACTGTAGATTGCGTGGCTTGTTTCAAGTTCTTCGTTGTCGGCACGATGTGAGGCTTTCAGTCTAGTCCACGTTCTCTTCCTGGCAATACACGTTCTGCGTAGTTGTGCTATGTCCTCATTCCACCAGTAGACCGGTTTTCTATGAGTGCTATTAGTCTTCGGTAGTGCAAGATTACATGCCCTCTTGAGGGCTTCTATGATTGTGTCGGCGTCGGGATTCTGCAGCTGGCTGAGTTCTGCTTGGAGATGTTCAGCTAGGGTGTTTGCCCTGGTTACATTAAATCGCCACGAAGGGGTCCTGATCGGTATTGGTTCTGGCTGGCCAAGTCGCGTAGTGTCTATATCAAACGTAATAATTTGGTGGTCGCTGAGGGACTCCTCGTCTAGGACTCGCCAATTACATATTATTCCCGCCAGGTCGGCCGAGACGAAAGTCACGTCAATGACGCTTTGTTGGTTTCTACGGACAAAAGTTGGCTCGTGTCCCTCGTTGGCTACCACCAGATCCCGCGCTGCAATCCAGTCAACGAGAATGGTGCCCCTAGTATCGTCATGGTTTGAGCCCCATAGGGTGCTTTTAGCATTGAAATCACCCGCTACCACTATCCCTCTTGTATGGGCATTTGCTCTTATGTGTGCTGTTAACTCGTCCAAGAAAATCTCATATTCCTCCATAGTACAGTTGGGGGAGTTATAGCATGAAAAAAGGCCGATGTTATCGCAGACACACCAGGCCATTCCGTTGCCTTTACCGAAGCTTTTGGCGTCCATGTTGTACACACGGATGGCACTATCGATCCGTAAATCGGCGTTCCAGTCGCTATTCTCGGCCACGTGGCGTCGGTTGGGTTCGCTGACCAATAGAACGTCTGCTCTGTACTTAAGTTTGTAATGATACAGTATGTCTTAGGCCTCGCGGCTCCTATTAAGGTTAACTTGGAGGACTTTATACATTTGTGGCGTTGTCTATTTGGCTGCCCCCGTCAGCAGCACTTTGCTTCAATCGGTTTGCCTGGTGTTTTCTTGCCATGCTGAGTCCCTTCCTGAACTCAGGGCATGCGGTAGTGTCGGCTCTATGCCCGGCTTTCTCGCAAATCGGGCAGAAGGGATCGTTGCTACAGTCATTAAATTTGTGGCCTTCTTGGCCACATTTTAGGCAGAGCACCTCTCTATTAGGTCCAGTGCATGTCCTTGCGTAATGGCCGAGCCCCCAACATTTGGGGCATCTTCTGGGGTTGACTCTGGGTTCGATGCGGCATCTTGCCCAGCCGATGCGTATCGTGCCGAGGTCATTAAGTCTTGATGTCAGATTCGCGGGTACCAAGACGGTGGCATTTTGACTTCCACCATGTGCCGGCCTTATTGAGCTAACCTTGATAGCCTTGTCTTTGTCTTCTGATGCTTTGTGCAAGGCTGCCTCTACCTCCTCTTTGGTGGTAGTACCGTCTATGCCTTTGACGTGGATTGTTTTGGTTCGTTGTCCCCCTTGTCTGAGTGTAATGCCTTCCTGGGCCATATGTTTGTTAATCTCGTTCCTTAAAGTATCCAGCCCTTCGGCATTATTCTTATCTACCGTGAGGAGCACTTCGCCTTTTTTGGTGCTTCTCACCCCAGCTATCTCAACTCCTATTGCGTCCGGTTTTATTTTGTCTTTGACGGCTTTGAGCAAGTCGGCATAACTTCTGCCCTCCGCCGTTACGATTAGTGCCTCTGTCCGTCTCTCTCTCTGTATGCCCCCGCGTCTTTTGGGTGCTTCGACTATTGGGCCTTTTTCAGCAGGATATGTGAGAACCTGTATGTCTGTTTTCATGAAAATGAATTCTATCATTTTCCTTAGCGCGTCGCGTTTGTTGTCAGGCAAAATAACGGCGGCTCTTTGACGGCCTGCCTCCATCATTGTATCCTTCCATTGGGAAAGATTTTGGTATGTCTCCTTTAGCTCCTTTTCAACTATGACCTGATATGCGGCTTTCACCACTTTTCCCTTGGCCGTTCTCACTTCATAAGTGACGTACGAATAGCCTTGCTTGGCTGCCTCCCCCTCAGCCTGAATTTCTGGAAACCTTCTTGCGAATTGCTTCTCCAGTCCTTTGGTCATATCATTGTCTCTTTCGAGACACAGTACGATGTCTTTTTCTGAAGCTTCCCATAAAGGATTGCTTTCCGCCGCATGTGTTATTTTATACACTTGATTAGGCCAGTGATGATTCGCCACCTCGGAGAATCTATCGAAGTCATTGTTCTCTGACATGACTTCTTCTATTTTCTTTGCTATGGTTTCGTTTCTATCGGCCCTGCTCATGATTTTCCAGGGGCCCTCCGTCTGTGTACCACATTCGGTCATCTCCGGCCGTGTTTCATTCTGCGTGCTAGATATATCCAAACTACATAAGTCAGTCTGCGTCCCCGTGCAATGCGTTTGTTTCGTTACGGGTTCCCCTTTATTGTCCTCTAGCCATTTGCTGATCATGTCTCCATTTGCCTTATCTACGCTCTTCTTAAGTCTAACCACCAGGTCCTTAATATCTCTTTTTGTGTTGACGTTATCTTCAATAAGCTTGCTCAGATTTGCGGTGTGCGCCGTTATTTCTCTTAGGGCTTTCGTCAGTGCCAGCACCGGGACACAATCTTTCTTTTTGCTGGGTTCCATCTCGTCTCCGAATGAGGTATCATGCGCTTTCCTCTTTCTTCCTTCGCCCCCTAGGGAGTAGCTGCGCCTAAGCATGCTATGCGTCTTGCCCTTGTTGGCCTGATTAGGTTCCTTTCTTGTGGTTGGCTGATTTTTGTCCTTGTCTTCGCTGTTTGTAGCTGTATTTCCCATTTCCGTTTCCTCCCCGGGCAAGGGCAGTACCGGCAGAGTACCTGCCCTGTCTTTGTTTGGCGGAGTTCGTGGGAGAGCCGATCTTCTTTTAAAGGGGTCTACCTCCTGATCATCCCTTGACTTCGGTGTGTCTTCTGTTGTCCATGCTATTTCTTTATCTTTTCTCGTATTTGTATTATTTACACTCATCCTGTTCCCACGAGTTTGGGACGAAATCCGGTCGGCCCCCAGGTGACGCCCATCCTGGGGGTAAGGCTACATACTGTGGAGGTCGCCCGGTGTCCACAGGTTTTTACGACTTCGCTGTCGGTTATATTATAGAGGTTGCCTCCTCGCGGACCGGCTGGTTAAAGCAAGTCCCCCGGTCTCGGTTACCACACCACGTTCCCCTGCGGTGCCATTTTTTTCTTTCCCGCAGAAGTCGTTGAAGTGTGGACCGTGATTACGGTTTTAAGCGAGTGAGTGGCACGGCTCACTCGTGGCTCGGATAATCCCCGGGTTCGCCATTTCCCGTAGCCACGCCTTATCGGTGTGGATCCTGGGGCTGAGCTGTCCTTTGTTTTCACCGCTCACCTTCGACCTTACCGGCATGGGTGTCCCTGCTGGGAGCTTTTTTTTTTAGCGCTCCCACCGGCATTGCTCTCAGGGCCATCGCGGTTACTTAAGCCTCTCCACCAACGACAAGGTCACACAGCTCCTTGGGATACATACATACATACATACATACATACATACATACATACATACATACATACATACATACATACATACATACATACATACATACATACATACATACATACATACATACATACATACATACATACATACATACATACATACATACATACATACATACATACATACATACATACATACATACATACATACATACATACATACATACATACATACATACATACATAAATACATAAATACATACATACATACATACATACTTACATACATACATACATACATACATACATACATACATACATACATACATACATACATACATACATACATACATACATACATACATACATACATACATACATACATACATACATACATACATACATACATACATACATACATACATACATACATACATACATACATACATACATACATACATACATACATACATACATACATACATACATACATACATACATACATACATACATACATACATACATACATACATACATACATACATACATACATACATACATACATACATACATACATACATACATACATACATACATACATACATACATACATACATACATACATACATACATACATACATACATACATACATACATACATACATACATACATACATACATACATACATACATACATACATACATACATACATACATACATACATACATACATACATACATACATACATACATACATACATACATACATACATACATACATACATACATACATACATACATACATACATACATACATACATACATACATACATACATACATACATACATACATACATACATACATACATACATACATACATACATACATACATACATACATACATACATACATACATACATACATACATACATACATACATACATACATACATACATACATACATACATACATACATACATACATACATACATACATACATACATACATACATACATACATACATACATACATACATACATACATACATACATACATACATACATACATACATACATACATACATACATACATACATACATACATACATACATACATACATACATACATACATACATACATACATACATACATACATACATACATACATACATACATACATACATACATACATACATACATACATACATACATACATACATACATACATACATACATACATACATACATACATACATACATACATACATACATACATACATACATACATACATACATACATACATACATACATACATACATACATACATACATACATACATACATACATACATACATACATACATACATACATACATACATACATACATACATACATACATACATACATACATACATACATACATACATACATACATACATACATACATACATACATACATACATACATACTGTTTCGTTCGTAGTTAAAATGTGTATCTTAGAATAAACTTATAAATTTTTTTTTGGTATAAATATTATCATTATTATTATTATTATTATTTCTGCTCCATGCGTGCATATGTATATGGGCATGTGTGTATGCGTAACAATTAAATAACTTGTTAATTTATATTTTAATTATTCGGAGAACAATTTTGACATTCCTTTCTTTTTATTTACCTTTTTTGTTTCCTATTCACTATTCCTTCTCGCCCCACCACTGCGGTCGAGAAGCAAAAGAGAAGTGAGTCGTCCTTCGACATTACACACACGTGTGCGCTCAAAGTGTTTTCTTAAAATATTCTAAGTTTTCTATGGGACATCTAAAACTAGACCATACCTCCTCCAGTTTGCATCCCCACAAAAGGTGAGTCAAAATTCCGTTATTTGCAATTTTTTTTTTGTCTAATCTTTTTTTATGAATGTTCGCTATATGAATTGCATCAGTTGCAACGAGGCAAATCATACCAGTCCTACAGTCCGCTTTTAATTAAACATTATTCGAACGGAAAATAAGTGATTAGAGATCATTTTATGGACCATTCGAGTCGGGATTCTGTCTGTTGCAATTGCTGCATTTTGTTTGCGCGAGGTTCATAGAACAAGTTGTTACATATGGTAACTATAGAAGTTGTTTGTTTGTTGCGTTGAGTGGAGCAGAGGTAATAATTTTTAAAAAAATTACTATATTTTTATACATGCATAACTCTAGTTAACTTGTATCAATTCCTTGAATATTAGAAACATCGTAGAGCGCTCGCTACTTTTTACTTACCTTTTTATAGTGTTTACATTTATTTCTCTTTGAGATAAAATCAGGGCCAGGCCCGGACTTAAAATATTTCTCCATATTGATTTCTTAATAAAATCATAAAGAGAGAACTAGTACTAGTAACTATATTGGCTGTTTCTCCATTATAATTGGTTATCTAATTAGTACATTAACTATTAGCTGTTTTACCATTATAATTGGGTGTCTAATTAGTATATTAGTTATTTTAATTTGCATAAAAATTCCATTGAATTTATTTTATCAAATAAATAATCTATTCTTGCTGTTTTTTAAAAAAAAAAAACAGTTCTCGGAAAAGTTCTCATTTTACAAATAAGAGTTGTAAGTATTTTCTTTTCTTTGCTTAACACTCTAACCTAATTAATAAAAAATAATTATTATAGGTCCTTGTATATTTTCTATATTGAGTTCGTAATTATTTCGTTGATAATTCAACAACGTCATCTCAAGACAAAATTAAACGCCTCCGAGCATTGCGTAACATAGATATAGAAAAAATATATACAGGACATTTCTAACCAAGTCATTGTAGACAAAAGTTTTTTATCAAGTTTTAAAGTAGCATGTAGAGATTTACAAATCATTTTCGATGACTTTGAAAAACAACACATAAGTTTAATAAATTCTTTAGCTGTATCAGATGATGCTGATCTGAATGCTGAAGAAACAATAAGATAAAATTTTATGACGAAATTTAATCAAGTTCAAACGGTTTATTATGACTTAATTGAATTGCCCAAGGAAAATTCTACACAAGTCTTAGACAATTCTTTTGTTCAGACAAAAAAAGGTTCTTTGCCGAAGATCGACTTAATCAAATTTACAGGGGATGTAAAATGTTTTCCTACTTTCATTGAAATGTTCGATGCCCAAGTGCATAATGATAATACAATTCCTGATATTGAAAAATTCAGTTATTTAATTTCTGTTTTAAGTGGACCTCCACTTTCTATTGTTAAATGTACACCATTATTAGGAAACAATTATATCATTGCTTACAATGCTCTAGTGGAAAGATATTCCAATAAAAGAATTCTTTCTACCTCTTATTGGAAAGAGATAGCTAATAGTATATGCTTACAAAACGAAAATTCACAATCATTACGTAAACTGTTAGACACTTTCAATGAAAATTTGGCTGCACTAACTAATCTGGGTTTTGATGTTGATAAATGGGATTTCATTCTAATGCATATGTTATTAGATCGTCTTGATAACGACACCCTAAAATCATTTGAAACATCCCATGCATCTAATGAAATACCTTCATATAAACAGTTACGTGACTTTCTATTGAAGCATTGTATAGCTCTGGAAGCTTTAAATCTTTCTAATAATAAAATTTTAAAAAAAATTGAAAATAATAAATTTTCGACTTCCCCTCGTAATATAAAATCTCAGAGTCCTCGAAAACAATCTACATTTTTTGTCAATGCTAATAAAACTTCTTGTATTATATGTAAATCTGAACATGTTATTTATCAGTGTCCAAACTTTTTGTCTCAAAATACTCAACAAAGATATGAAATCGTAAAAAGGCACAAATACTGTCTCAATTGCCTTGCTTCTACGCATAGAACTCCAAATTGTTCTTCGCAAAATAGATGTCGTAAATGTAATAAAAGTCACCATACGCTCTTGCATTTCGAGTCTAATTTAACACCTCCTCAAACGCAAAGCGCTGTTGTTCATGAAAACGATTTAACTAGTTCAAAAACATTTAATAATTGCACTCCTGTAATAACGGGTGATACTGTTTCACCGGTTACTTCCCTTACAGGTATGTTACAAAATCAAACAAATGTTTTATTATCTACTGTACTGGTCGCTGTACAGGATGGATTCGGTAATTTTCATACAGCACGAGCTCTTTTAGATTCCGGATCGCAAGCCAACTTTATTACAAAACGGTTTGTAAATAAATTAGGAATATTAAAATTTAATATTGCCTTGTCTATTCAAGGTGTCGACAAAATGTGTATCCCTGCAAATTCGGGAGTGCACTGCACTCTTAAACCTTTACATACAATATCTCCCACATTAAATTTCGAAGCTATTATTTTAGACAAAATTTGTTGTGATATGCCCTCTGTAAAATTTGCAGGAGACAAATGGGCACATATTTCGAATTTAAATTTAGCAGACCCACAGTTGAAGGAAGTGTTGATTTACTATTGGGAGCGGATATTTTTCCTAGCATTTTAGAAAATGGTCGCATTGTTGGTAATCCCGACGAACCTATTGCATTTAATACTATTTTCGGATGGATAATTACGGGAAAACTACCTCGCTCGCATGTAAAACCGATTCAATCTTTTTTTGCATCATTAACTAGTGATAATTTAAATTTTAATCTCCAACAATTTTGGCAAATAGAAGAAGTACCTGATATTGAAACAATTTCTCCTGAAAATGCCGTTTGTGAAAAATATTTTGTAGATACTACATTCAGAAACACGGATGGCCGTTTTGTAGTATCTCTACCTTTTCGTGATCAAGTACTAAATTTTGGCGACACGCGAGCACTTGCACTTCAACGTTTTTACGCTTTAGAGCGTCGTTTTATAAACAATAAATCTTTGCATTTTAGTTATTCAGAATTTATGAGAGAATATTTGGCACTGGGTCACATGGAGGGTGTCCCACCCCTATAGACTCAAATATGAATACTGTGACATTTGGAGTCGTTTGTTCTCCTTATTTAGCGATTCGAACCCTCTTGCAATTGACGCAAGAAGAAAATAAATTTCCTTTAGCATCTAAAATTTTAAAACTCGACACTTACGTCGATGATATTGTTTCCGGAGGTCAGTCTCTGGAAGAAACGCGATTGATGCAAAATCAATTAATTATGTTATTACAAAGTGCTGGCTTTGAACTTAGAAAATGGGCGAGCAATGAGCCTATACTTCAAAATTTTCCAGATACTCATGTGCATGAACAGGTATTTTCATTTGACAAAGAAAATCATAATGCTATTAAAGTTTTAGGATTGCAATGGAGTCATATTACAGATTCATTCTTTTATTCTATTAATCCTCCCAATAAAATTTGTACAAAAAGAAATATTTTGTCCCAACTTGCACGAATTTTTGATCCACTTGGTTTTCTTACTCCGCTTACATTATTTGCAAAATTATGAATCCAAAATCTTTGGAGTTTAGGACTAAAATGGGATGATATACCCCCTAATGATGTACTAAATAAATGGGAGAGATTTCAAATTGAACTTAGTGAACTTTTAAATTTGCGTTTATCTCGTCATATTAATTTAAATGAAATATTGTCTTGTGAATTACATGGATTTTGCGACAGTTCGGAAGTGGGATATTGTGGAGTTTTGTACCTTCGTGTAATATATACAAATGGTAACATAAAAACTTATTTTATTTGTGCAAAATCGAAGGTGGCACCTTTAAAAAGATTGTCTATACCTCGACTTGAACTCTGTGCTGCAGTATTGCTTTCAAAATTAATTCATTTTGTGTTAATTGCTCTAGATAACAAAATTTCACCGTTAAATATCTTTGCTTGGTCCGATTCAACTGTTGTATTGACGTTGCTAAAATCATCCCCTCATCGGTGGAAAACATTCGTAAGCAATAGAGTTACGTATGTTCAAGAAAAACTCGCGCCGGAGTTTTGGCATTATATACCGTCTTCGTTAAACCCCGCAGATTGTGGTTCACGGGGATTTTTTCCGTCTGAGCTTATACACTGTACCCTATGGTGGGTGGGTCCTGAATTTCTATCTCAGCCACAAAGTACTTGGAACATACCCGATTGTGTTCGTGCATCTAATTCTAATATTGATTTAGAAAAAAAAGTAAATTCTTTCGTAATTTTTCATTCATTGGATAATATTGATGTACTTTTACAAAACCATTCCTCACTTGCTACTGTTAAAAGAATTATAGCTTACATTTTACGATTTATTTTAAATGCTAAGAATCCGAAACATAAAAGGGTTGGTTTTCTTACATTAAATGAATTACAAACAGCATTAATGGTAATTGTTGTAACAAAAGTCAAATTAAGGGAGCCAAGTCCGGCCCTGGCTCATAGAACCACCGTATTTTCTTACTTCTGATTTCTGTAACATTTTAAGGGTCGAGATTTTAGTGCAATAAAACACTGGTCATAGAAACATCTGTTTTATCTTGCAAACTTTAGAGCCCAGGAAACATGCTTTGTTCACTTTACTCTTTATTAGGTAGTCGACGTTAGCCACTTGGAAACAATAAATAACCATCCAAATTATTTTATGTCCAATTCTCTTTTCTTAGTCGAACTTGTTAAATACGGCCTCGCCGGGAGTCTAGTGAGATTTTCAGGACTAAAGCAGTTGATAGAGAATTCTAGGAACATATGTAATAGACCATAAGATAGATAGACCATTTAAGGCAGATTTTTTCCCCCATACAAAAGCAAAGTCAGGAACAAAAGGGGTTTTTTTCATCTGTTTTAGTGGTAATAAAAAATGTTCAGATAGGCCATATGATAAATACCATGGTCCGTTAGGTAATTTCAAATAGGGGGTACCGTTTAAACTACAGAAGGTTTTAATTGGTCGAGCTTTTAAAGTTTACTGCCCACTTTTGAAACGTCTTTTTTCTATTGAGATAACATCGTCACTCTTGGCTTAAGGTCTGTTCGGTCATCATCTACCTACCGGGTATTAGTAGTATAGTAAATTCTCGTTTTGCGAAGCTTTTTCAATTGTAAAGTTTAAGTACATTTGTTTAGTATTTTGCCGGTTTTAATAAGAAGAAAATTAATGTGTTGTAATTGACCTAGGAATATTCGGTCGCGATTCAGCTAAATATTTGAACTTGCCGCGGACCATTTCATTTCTTAATATAGTGTAATTACTGTTTGTTAATTTATTTAATCGTGTTTAAGTGTCTGTGATTGTCATTCTCATTTGTTTTCATTTTTTTCTGTAAATATAGTGGTTTAAGTGTTTTGAGAAATCACGTGTTTTATTTGCTTGTCATGAAATTAAGTTCATTTTATATTCAAACTTTACTAAGTTTGTTTGTGAAGTAACCTGGTTGATGGACACCAAAAAGGATAAAATCACCTAGAAAGCAAAGGGTAAGCACAGTTTTGTTTTCGATGGATATACTATAATGTCGACGGAGTCTGCAAAGTGATTGGGACACTCGGTACTATACCAATGGTAATGTCTGATTAAATTATGTAATTTTGGGGAATAAAACCCCAGTTATTACAGTGGCGCAGTCCAAAAAGGATGTTTTTAAGGAAAAAATTTGCATAGCCAATTAATATTCAAGTTAATTAATTGAGTCACTGCATTTTTTAGAATTTTCAAAATTCGTCTTTTAAAATGAACCTACGTATTAACATATGTTATTTTTCGTTGTTGATCTTGTATTAAAATTACCTAAGAGAGTTTAAATTAGTGATTTCAAAAAGTAAAAGTTTTTTTTTAACTCGTAAAATTATACCAATACGTTGAGAATTTCATAGAATTAATTTATTTTGCTAGAGTAATGATTTGTGAATGTGTCAAGTAAAGTAAATTAAAAGTAGTAAAGAAAGTAGAGGTGAAAAATAGGATATTATCATTGGTGGGGCATATTATAGTATATGTAAGAACGGCTTGTGTTTAATTCCTAGATAGCAAAGTAAAAATACCCTGAAACTTAACTACAATAGGCAATTCATAAGGTTATATGTGTATAAAAGAATTAAGGTTGTGTCAAAGCAATAAACAATATATATAGAAATTAGTGTCCCTATTTACGGAGTGTTGAGAATAAGAAGGGAATTTTACTGATCTGTTGTGAAGTAGGTAATTTAGAGAAACGATTTAGAGATATATTGTCGAGTAAAATTTAAAAATACGGATCTAGCGTTAAATTATTGCAGTAGACGAGGTTATTGCACCCTCGTCCGGACACAGCCCTATTTATAAACTTAGGTACCTGTAAGAAATGGTTATCACAAAGGGTAAATACCGAGCAAATTGCAGTAAAATAAATAGTAACTACATTAGCCAAGGAAAGTGGCACGAGATAAATAAGGTTTTATTTAAAAAGTAAAAGGACAATTAGTCCAGGGATTATTATAATATACAGGTTGATGCAATCAGTAGCTAAAATAGGTAGAAATGTTGGATAGCTAAGCATGACACGGGAACCACGTTATAAAATTATTTATGCACAGGAACAATTAGCACTGTCGCACAGGTAGCGATGAAAAACAAGACATTGTAATTCGAAATAAGAACTTTTCGCGGGAATATTCACTTTAGATATATAGAGTATATAGGCCACTCAATGAAATAAATTACGGTTGTTTTCCAAATTTATGATATACCTAATACCTAAGTTACGTAAGCGAAAACCGTGTTTTTCAAGGGTTAATGTTCTTTTGTTGTAAATTGAAATATGTGCATTCCCAGATTAAATTATTATGTTAGAATAAATTACTATAACTTCACGTAAACAGCAAGTACACGAAAGAAAGTACAGAGAACTTAAGTAGGCCATTCAGGCAGAAAGCAAGAGCTATCTATATATTTTGATTATTTTCTCACTTTAGAGTAGTAGCAATTCAATATCTTCAAAGTAAGTAAAGAATAAAATGTTAAAATGCTAGCCAGAAAGCAATCTAGAGTACTTATTTCATTTCAGAGAGACAGCTTACCGCGAGAATTGTAATAGTACATTTTTTGCAAGATACGTTAAATTGAAACCCAAAAATCGCAATTAT
Organism: Stenurella melanura; assembly: GCA_963583905.1. Classification (NCBI taxonomy): domain Eukaryota; kingdom Metazoa; phylum Arthropoda; class Insecta; order Coleoptera; family Cerambycidae; genus Stenurella; species Stenurella melanura. Next base: position 95,166,174 of record OY757311.1, on the reverse strand, counting down.
TTATCGAATATAGCGAATTTTAGAAATATAAGCTATGTCAATGTACATAAATTGGCGCCACGTTCAGGCCAAGATATAGTTTTCCAATAGTTCGCTTGCTTGTTTCAGAATTGTGTAATTGTTTAAGTAGTTGATTAATGATTTATCGATAAATAATAAGAACTTAAAAATATTTTTTTATATCATTTTGGTTACAGTATCCCTTTCATTTTGTTTTGGTTGTGACCTCGCATGCACATGCAAATGGTTGCAGGTAAAGTAGTTTGCTTTTGTATTTGGGTTAATAAAATTGGTTAGGATAGTTTAGAGAAAATGTGCCCTTTCGCTTTCAAAGTAACAGAAGTGTTTTTTTTGTTGTTGAAAAATTTCTCGCATTAATTTACATTAATGGTTTGAAACGGTACGAATAAATTTTTTTTTTAAGATTAATTGGTTTTATGAAACCGAGTTATGCGATGTATATTTATATATTTTGATCAAAATTGCAAAGAGAATTTAGCTACTTCACGACTGGTTAGGTTTTTTTTTTGGGAGATATGACGAGTTCTAGAATATATCTCATGAGTAATTAAACTTCCATATTTGTTAAATATAAAGAACTAGAGCTAAAAATCGCAAATTTTAATATACCCTTGAAGGTCAAAGTAAAAGAGGGCACGTACAAAATTTACCGCTAAAATTTGCCTAATAACTACAGGTAGAAAGTTACCGATAGGGTTGAGCCTCTCAATTTGGAGAAATTAATTTTCGATTCATGAATTAAGCCAGGTGCAATCACCTGTTTCTTTTCGGAATGCAGGAAACAAGAAAATTACCTAGGGTTTTGTTGTTTCTGAACCATTTACGGGGGAGACAGTGCTCGCACTGCTTATTGATTGGCGAGTCTGTATATGTATATGGGCATATGTGTACGTATATGTGTGTGTACATGTCGAGTATATAGATATGTGGAAATGTATGAATTCTTACGTAGGTAGATGAGGATGTATATCTATAGGTAAATAGGCATGGAGGCGTACTAATGTATGTGTGAGTATACATATATAGATGAGCAGATATATAATTTTTCTTTATTGGACGAGTAGAATAAACAGAAATTAATTAGTATCCAAATTTAGAGACTCAGAAATCGCGACAGAAGAGAAAGAAAAGTATACATTGCAGTTCAGGGGGCATATAAACCCAGCGTTATAGAATAGAAATGCACCATATGGGTCGAGTCAATAATTTTGCGCGAGGTATTCTCGAAGTGAACGAAATTGGCGCGTTATTGTTATCAGAGAAATTATGTAAATAAATAGTACACCTATTGTTATAGAACAGGGTCATGGTGATATAAGAAAAAGCAGAGATACCTACGCAGAGAAAGTTAAGGTTTTAACTGAAGGGCACTCCTGAGATAACTTTGTGAATTGTATATTGTTAGTGAATAAAAGGATAGATGATGACCGTAGAGTGGAGTTATGCCGAGAGTCCAACAAGGATTTAGAAATATTTCTTTGTTGTTAGATAGGGTTAAAACGAATTTCGGAACAAAAACGGGGTAAGAAGTTGCTGATAAGAAATTTGCAGTCTCAGGTGTTCCACCTCTAGAGAATTTAGAGTTTAGACAATATGAATAAAGGCAATCTTAAGTGCAATAAGCTTTACAGTGTAATAAACGGTTACAGGGGCGTGCCAATACAGGCAATTTGGTCACAGAAAGCTTGGATACAATGTCATACGTAACCCCAATGACGATAGACAGTATTAAATCGGAGGCCGATACATTAGAATCGTACATGCCAGTAAATTAAATTTTATAAATTAAATAATACAGAGTACATTTTTGGAAATAAAACAATACAGAAAGCCCATCATTTTCGAGTTATACCATTAGAATATTTACGTTTTGATGAAAATATCAGAGATGATAGAAAGATACGAAAAGAAAAAGTCTGTTTAATTTTTTTTTATTCACATTTTGATTTGTGTTTTGTTTTTGGACAAAATCATGCTATTTTTAAAGAGTCTGTGCTCACTCAGGAGCATATGGTAATCATTAGGTAGGAAAAAAAAATAAGGATAGCTTTTACATTATCATTTTGCGTGAGAGAGGACGCATATAGTTGCATAATTTCAGTTTTTCTTGTGTGGCTTTAGTGTTTTATTCAAATTTAAAAGGGGTTACGGATATTCTATGATTATTATAAGATTAAATGTAGATATATCGAGTTTATACAGCTCTAGGAAAAATTAGGGCATTAACAAGACAAATTTTTTTTCCCTTTAGATAGAATTATGAGTGGAATATGGCATTGAGTTTTAAGAATGGTGATGAAAGAAAAAAATATTTCACTGGGTAACAGTTTTAGCTAAGGTGATTTTTATGAGCTTATTTTGATAAAATTAGAGGCTTTAGTAATATGTACGAAAACCTGGAGGAGAACACCGGCCATGAGACTGTGAATTTTCTTTTTGGGGTCCAACAAATGAGTAGGGGGGAGATGAACAAAAAGAGGAGATGGGAGAAATACCGAGGATAGGGACAAACGGAAAGAGAAGGTTTGGTATAGACTAATGCAGTGTCGCTTTTCTTTTCAGGTCCAGGGAAATATGATGTATTTTTTTTCTCATCTCATGTTTTACATTTAGGGTTTATTTCTTTTTTTTGTTTTCCTTCTCCCCTACCCATGGAAGCGGATAGGAATTCCGGATCGCCGTATGTCGGGTAAATTGAGACGAGCACCGAACGAGATAGAGATGAAGTATAGTTAATGAGTGTTCAATATATAGGGTGTTCGCTAGTTGCGCGTCGAAACAAGTAATGGATAAAGAAATAAGTATACGGGAAACGTTGATGTTGGTAGAAATACTCCCTTTCTTTCAACTATAACCAGGTAGTATATCCGAGAGATATATTTGGCATAGTAAGCACATTTTACCCCCTCCCCAAAGTTATGACAACGGGTTAGCGGAGCAGAACTGAAATTTTGAAGTAGGTTTAGTAATTGCTCCAAAGGAAATGGAAAGTTAGTTTTTTTCCAATATGGTCCTAGGGTTGGACTGGGGTGAAATGAACTTATGCGGTTGTAGTTTAACCTTAACCAGTGACGGGCTCTTCAAAGGACAACAGATTATAGACAACAATAATCCAGCAGGAGGAGTAGCGTTCGCTGTCTCCGACAGTGACTGTTTACTGCGAGCGGATCGGAGCGATCGTTGCGGGAATAGCCGGATACCCCGAGTAGGAGAGGTGATTAGAGCCCCAAGCCGCGTGGCCACCGAAATACGCCCTTCAGATGTATGGTACCACTCAGACTCTGCCGTGGTGAACAAGTCTACTACTCCTGGGACACCACCCGGAAAACGTACGGCAAGTTTGACAGTACCGCGACACGGGGCAACTCATACGGATATGATATAAGGAATTGAGGGTTGCACCGCGGATCGCGACTGCCAAACTGAAGAGATCATGCAATAGCCCAAAGGATTCCACGACTACGCTGACTACAACTTCCGAGTCGAAAAAGCAGCAAATGGGGGGTAGTTTCAGAAACACCCAGATGATGCACGATTTCGTGAAGACGGACATATTCCAACAGTCTAAGCTACGACTTAGTTTTTCAATGAATACATGGTCGTGGAAATTCTCAATCACTACAATACCACAGACATTTGTCACTCCACCCCCCCCTCCTTATACACTTGGTGTCTGTCCGAGGTTAGCCCGATTTCGGAACAGTGCCCCGGCAAGACTCCTTATACGGCTAAGGATGAGAGAAGAGGGGACAGGGATCACTTAGAAGGTTACAAACTGAAAAGGGTAGTGCGTATTAGAGTAGTTATTTCTACTAATAACAACACGTTATGGGACAGTGAACCAACTAGTGAAACACCAAATCGATACAAGAAACAGCCGCGAAATCGAAAGAAAGATACGGACCGGAAATTACGTAACCAAGATCGCACCGTTCCTATCATCCATAGGGGACCACCGATTGCTCGCGTTCCGTAGGAACGTTTTTTGTCTATTTTTTGTGTTTTTTTCTTTAAGTTTAATTCTAGGTCAGTAAGAAGGTTTAGGTCAACGAACACACCAGGGGAAATACATACTACGCGCCGACCGAGGTAGAGACACGGATCTCCACAGGGGAAGAACCACCACAGGGAGGACATCAGGATGAACACTTAAGTGAGGAGAAGGATCCAGCAAAAAAAAACAGGCGTATATGTTCCTTACGTATTCACAGAGAACTTACACGTACTGATGAGTTTCAGGTTCCACATCCTCACTACCGTTGGGCCGATGAGGAGAGCCAGGTTCCGCAAGGAGGACGCCGCGAGGTCCAGAGGAAGACCACCGACCGCGTCTAGAGCCACCGCCAACGAGTAGCCATGGAGAGCAATCCAGGGGGACAGAGCCAGTTACAAAGCAGAACGATTCGATCAGCGAGAGACTGGCTGCAGTAAACAATGCCGACAACGAGCTACTACCAACAAGGCGCCTGCCCATCCGCGAAGACGACATCAGGTGACTGTCCGGACCTTAGACTTGGTGTGCAGCGACAGAACTCAATGTAAGTGTCAGTGAACAAGTTACTCAGTGATCGTGACGGGAATCGCGGGGACCCTAGTAGATAATTAATTTTAAAGTTTTGTAATCAACCTATACTGGGATCGAATCAATTGTTTTAGTCATGAAAAACCAATATGTTTCAATCTAAGGGGGGGGCAATGTAACAAAAGTCAAATTAAGGGAGCCAAGTCCGGCCCTGGCTCATAGAACCACCGTATTTTCTTACTTCTGATTTCTGTAACATTTTAAGGGTCGAGATTTTAGTGCAATAAAACACTGGTCATAGAAACATCTGTTTTATCTTGCAAACTTTAGAGCCCAGGAAACATGCTTTGTTCACTTTACTCCTCATTAGGTAGTCGACGTTAGCCACTTGGAAACAATAAATAACCATCCAAATTATTTTATGTCCAATTCTCTTTTCTTAGTCGAACTTGTTAAATACGGCCTCGCCGGGGGTCTAGTGAGATTTTCAGGACTAAAGCAGTTGATAGAGAATTCTAGGAACATATGTAATAGACCATAAGATAGATAGACCATTTAAGGCAGATTTTTTCCCCCATACAAAAGCAAAGTCAGGAACAAAAGGGGTTTTTTCATCTGTTTTAGTGGTAATAAAAAATGTTCAGATAGGCCATATGATAAATACCATGGTCCGTTAGGTAATTTCAAATAGGGGGTACCGTTTAAACTACAGAAGGTTTTAATTGGTCGAGCTTTTAAAGTTTACTGCCCACTTTTGAAACGTCTTTTTTCTATTGAGATAACATCGTCACTCTTGGCTTAAGGTCTGTTCGGTCATCATCTACCTACCGGGTATTAGTAGTATAGTAAATTCTCGTTTTGCGAAGCTTTTTCAATTGTAAAGTTTAAGTACATTTGTTTAGTATTTTGCCGGTTTTAATAAGGAGAAAATTAATGTGTTGTAATTGACCTAGGAATATTCGGTCGCGATTCAGCTAAATATTTGAACTTGCCGCGGACCATTTCATTTCTTAATATAGTGTAATTACTGTTTGTTAATTTATTTAATCGTGTTTAAGTGTCTGTGATTGTCATTCTCATTTGTTTTCATTTTTTTCTGTAAATATAGTGGTTTAAGTGTTTTGAGAAATCACGTGTTTTATTTGCTTGTCATGAAATTAAGTTCATTTTATATTCAGTAAAGTTTGTTTGTGAAGTAACCTGGTTGATGGACACCAAAAAGGATAAAATCACCTAGAAAGCAAAAGGTAAGCACAGTTTTGTTTTCGATGGATATACTATAATGTCGACGGAGTCTGCAAAGTGATTGGGACACTCGGTACTATACCAATGGTAATGTCTGATTAAATTATGTAATTTTGGGGAATAAAACCCCAGTTATTACATTGTCAAACGTGTACAATGTAGCCATTTTAAAACTGAAATCTCTCACATTAAAAATAATATATCTCTTCCAAAAGCCTTCAAAAAATTAAATCCTTTTGTAGATGATACAGGAATTTTAAGGGTAGGAAGTCGTTTACACCATTCTACATTAAGTTATGATAAAAAATTTCCTATTCTGTTGCCGAGTCATAGTCGATTTACAGATTTACTAATTTCTGAAATTCATATCATATTTTTACATACAGGGGTTCAAACAACACATTTTTTATTATCATAAAATTTCTGGATTTTTTCCAGTAAAAGAATTATTAGGAAAGTTATTTCACAATGTCATACTTGTTGGAAAACAAATCCAACGCCATTTCAACCCCCTATGGGCAATTTACCAAAATTTCGTATTTCGCAAGTAAAATGTTTTTCGCCTGTTTCTGTAGATTTCGGCGGCCCTTTTAATATTTCTATGGGTAGAGTACGTGGTTCTAAAACCGTTAAAGCTTACATATGCTTATTTGTATGTTGTGCTATAAAGGCAGTTCACGTGGAACTTGTTTCAGCCTTATCCACTGAGGCCTTTTTAGCTGCGCTTCGCCGCTTTATTGCTCGCCGCGGGCGCTGTAGCGATATTTATTCGGATTGTGGCACGAATTTTGTTGGCGCTAATAAATACTTATTACAAATCATGAAAAACTTAGCTGACAAAGAAGCCATTAATTGGCATTTTAATCCGCCATCGGCTCCTCATTTCGGTGGACTCTGGGAGGCCGGTATAAAATCAGTAAAGTCACATCTTCGTAGAATTGTAGGAGAACAAGTTCTCACTTACAAAGAGCTAAACACTGTTTTAATACAAATCGAAGCTGTTTTGAATTCGCGTCCTTTATGCCCGGTTAGTGCAGATCCAAATGATCTTTCAGTTTTGACTCCGGGACATTTTTTAACGTTAGAACCGTTGACAACCTTACCAGACCCTGATTTTTCTCAGACTAATTTAAATCGATTAACTCGTTGGCAACTTTTACAGCGCCTACATAGAGATTTTTGGAACAGATGGCATCAAGAATATTTACACACTCTCCATCAGAGAGCTAAATGGCATGATACTTCAAAGTCTTGTTACGGTCATTTTGCTCCTTAGGTAATTAGTAATAAATTAAATAGATTTAGAATATTTTTCTTTATTCACTTAGAGATATATGGTAAAAATTAGTGGTAAGTTAATGATTACTTAATAAATTACATGGAGTCACTGGAACTCTTTATTATTATTGGTATGTCTGGACCACATAGGCATTTCTCCTCATACATCTACAAAATATAAAACTGTATTAATACTGTGGTGAATTCACATATTTTAAATAAAGGTTTAATAATTCAAGAAAGGTACTTACCCTGCCATCTAGTGAATTGTGGAGGAACCGCTTACTAGTATCTTTATAGCTTGTTTTTACGTTGAGTTAGATCAGTTTTTTTCAAATAGGATTTTTAATTGATATGAGTATTGATCTTTTCCGTCGATTTCCGGCGATTAGAGGGGCCATTCTTAATTAATTGCTGGTGGTATGTGCATGAAGACGTTTTGTCTGTGAACATCCGCTCCGGGATTATTCTTTGTGCAGTATTTTATTGTGATTTCGATGGTTGGCAGTGTATATTTTTGAATTGTGGCCGTAGTTTTGTGAAATCGCACCTATTTAGGGATTATTACAGCAATTATTGTAAGTACCCCTCGTCCATGTGATTTTATAAATAGTAATTTATTATTTTTCTCGTGTAGTGATTATTCCACCCTCTCTATCATCACATCTCACCATCATCTAACCATTTTCGTGGAATATAGTGGAACACCCTTCAAGGAAGGTATGTTCAATTTTTTTTGTAGATAGTTAGGTAATTAATTTTTTTCTGTACTTTATTTATAAGGGTGTTACTGGAGGGCTATTATTTGACGTTTTTCTGCTAAGGAGTTTTGAGTGCTGCAGATTCTATTCTGGAAAAAATAATAGTCTGGGAAATAAGTTTCTTTTTGGGGAATATTTTTTTAACCTGTCCGTCCCGACGCCCCTGTACAACAACTTACCTTCGTGGATGTTCAGAGGCGAGGATTCAACAGGAACAGGAGAATAAGCAAGTTAAACTAAAGAGCAATAGTTTTATTTTATTTTTGAAAACTTGTATATTTATATATTTTTCTTTACTTACCTGGTATTCAACAAGATCAAAGTGGTTCGCACAAAGACATTATTTAGCCTAGCGCAAAATTGTATAATTGCACTTAATTCACAGTATAGTTTCTTAAGGTTCGGATTAGCCTTAGCAATTTTGTTGAAAAGAAATACGAGTTATATTTCTGGTTTTGTTGTATGTGAATGCGCTTAAGCTTAAGCAACACTAAAACTGCAGTAACTTTTTTTTGCGGCGTTTATGATAAAGGTTTTTTTTATTTTTATTTAATTTCTTTTGATAATACTCATAAAAAAAGCAAATACTTGATTAACCTTATAGAAATTAATACAATATAATCTATTTCTATTTGATAGTTAAATATATTATTGTAAGATATATACCGGTTGTCCCCTAGGCAACTATTTTATTTAGTTTTTATATTGTATTTTTTTTAGCTGATTTATTTAACTCATAGACATTAGCATTTAATAACTTTCATTAGTCCGGTCAACTTTTCCAATTTTAAGTACTTTGAAATTAAGATGTGTATTTATTTATTATTTTTTTTTATTGAATTAATATTAGGCTATATCGTTATAATCCTATTTACATATTTTGAATCTGTAATACCATTTTTTTTGTGCGCCACGTTTTTCGAACTTTTAGATTTAGATAATTTTTTTGTGTTGTTTTGTTTGTAAATACTGCTGAATACTATTGAATACCATTAAATACTTTTGTGATTTATCTGATATATAGTAATAAACTTCCAATTAGTCTTTTAAAGTAAATTTGTCATTTTTTGTGTCTGTTCAATCTCTGTTTAGTAAATTGGGGGATTGCTAAGAACTTTCAAGAGTGTTTGCAGGGAGTTTAATTTACTTGGCGCCCAATTATTAAATCAACCTTTTTGTGACCCCGCTCGTCTCCACTGATAGTTTGGCCGGCGAATACTCAACTGACATCTGACAGTTGCTTACTGTTACCTAAGAGGCTTGTAGAGTGGTAACAGTCTATTGCCATTGGTACCATGGTAGTTATTAAAAATGAATTGTTACCCCCTTTAAATTGGCGACTTGGGCGGGTGGTAAAATTACATAATGGCACTGACGGTGTAGTAATGGTTGCCACCGTTAAAACTACTAATGGGTTACTTAAACGCCCATTAGTTAAATTATGCCCATTACCTGAAACATCTTAAAAATACTTTGTATTTTTAGGTGGGTGGGAATGTTTCGTTCGTAGTTAAAATGTGTATCTTAGAATAAACTTATTAATTTTTTTTTGGTATAAATATTATCATTATTATTATTATTATTATTTCTGCTCCATGCGTGCATATGTATATGGGCATGTGTTGTACCACCAACTTCTGCCCCCAGCAGGTTAGGAAGTTGAGGTTGCCCGGTTCTCGTTTAGATAGTGGAGACTGGGTCGTGGTTCGGAAATTATTCAAGAAAAACTTTTATTTTAGGTTAGGCGCCAGTAGTCATATTAAAAGAAGCATCTATAACGTACTTGTCTAATTGTACGACTGTGACTACTCAGAGATAATTAATGTTATAGATACTCATGAAATTATCAACACTAAGTTAAAAATATCTGGTTTATTGACTCTATTATAAATTTTGATTAATTTTGATTAATTGAAATGTTACACCTTATGGTTGGATGTAGCTACTTCCTTACAGAAAGTTTATATATTTAATTAATAAGTTTGACTAGGTTGAAGACCAAAAAATTTACAAAATATGACAAATTATCGCTAAGCGGTGATTAAATAATTAAATGGAAGAAAATTAATAATTAGCTGAAGGCAATATATAACATAAAACAATTTAGAAATGTATAAAAGTTTGTCGAAAGTTGAATAATGTCGTTGAAAGTTGAACGTTGAAAAGAAATGTTGAAAAGCAAATTCAGTTGATACAATTACCACCGGCTGGGTTCTGCAGTAACCAACCCTGGTCCTCGTCTTACTGAATCTTCTTGTGTTGCCACCACTCGATCATTGACTCCGTAGAGATCCTAAGAATTTAGACGTCGGAACTGTTACCAAACCAAACAACTTGGTGCTCTCATCCAGCGAGGACTATTCCATACCAAGCCACTCCAACCTTGGATTACAAAACTCCTTGGCAAATAGTCTGGTTCTCCTGGATTATAGCAGTCACCCAATTTTCCTGGCACACAGTTAAGCCAAATGTATGGTAAAATTCCCAATTTAAGGATTAACTTAACTTCAAATCTGAAGGGTCAACTTAAACATCAAAACTGAAGGGTCAGCTTAACATCAAAACTGAAGGGTCAGCTTAAACACCTCATTCCTACAAGAGTTATCATCTGTTACTACACTTGAAATTACTTGTTTATTAGTGGGCACTCTTAGTGCGTTTGATAAAATCCCCACGTTAATGCATTACTGGTATCTCTCTAAATAAATTACATTAACATGCCCTTCTCGCCCCTACTAATATCGAGTTAAATTCTTTTGAATTTTAATTATTCGACAAGGTTACGAAAACGTAATTTAATAAATTCGAACTGTCTTTAAACCCTTATTAAACCTCAATTACTCATTAATAAAATTTACTTCTAAATATATCTTAATACTGAGTTAAACACATGTCTCGAAATACCCCGTTCATACATTAACATGACCGCGTCTCTTTCAAGCCACGCGCCGCGAATGAAGGTAATTTGTGATCAACAAACATCACGTTTAATTATGATAAATTCAACAATTAAATTGCAAATACATGTACAACAAATGCTACAGAAGGTAATTATATTTATATTATCAACTATCTATTAACATACCACACTAGATGAGGTGTTAATCGGACAGCACGTCTGTATTGCTCGAAGTCAAAAGGAAAATGGCTATCACGAACTGTTCGGATACCGTGTTTGATCTCTAAAAAACTAGTTACACTTCTATACGCGAGATGTCGCTGGTAGTGGGAACATAAATCATTCTTTAAATATAATACAAATCTACACAATTACTGTACTGTATCATTCCTATGCATTCATGAGTTCCAATTTAATCAGAATTATCGATTTATAATTTTTTTTATTGATTTCTGGGATTTATTCACTTATACAGATTTCTTCTTTTAAATATTTGTTGTACCAGATGACTTGTAGGTGTTTATCAAGAGAAGTAACAGATGGCGCTTGTATGCTAATTTATAATTTAAAGTTGGATTGACGAACACAATTTCTTCCAGATTCAGTAAGACTAGGGCTTTGGGATTGGACTGAAAAATTAAATAATAAGTTTACTGAATTGTGGTTTAAGACTACAAAAATTTATTACTATTAGAATAAAAATTAACAAGTGGCATTCAGGTAATTTTGAATGTCACAGTGTGTATGCGTAACAATTAAATAACTTGTTAATTTATATTTTAATTATTCGGAGAATATTTTTGACGTTCCTTTCTTTTTATTTACCTTTTTTGTTTCCTATTCACTATTCCTTCTCGCCCCACCACTGCGGTCGAGAAGCAAAAGAGAAGTGAGTCGTCTTTCGACATTACACACACGTGTGCGCTCAAAGTGTTTTCTTAAAATATTCTAAGTTTTCTATGGGACATCTAAAACTAGACCATACATACATACATACATACATACATACATACATACATACATACATGCATGCATGCATGCATGCATGCATTCATACATACATACATACATACATACATACATACATACATACATACATACATACATACATACATACATACATACATACATACATACATACATACATACATACATACATACATACATACATACATACATACATACATACATACATACATACATACATACATACATACATACATACATACATACATACATACATACATACATACATACATACATACATACATACATACATACATACATACATACATACATACATACATACATACATACATACATACATACATACATACATACATACATACATACATACATACATACATACATACATACATACATACATACATACATACATACATACATACATACATACATACATACATACATACATACATACATACATACATACATACATACATACATACATACATACATACATACATACATACATACATACATACATACATACATACATACATACATACATACATACATACATACATACATACATACATACATACATACATACATACATACATACATACATACATACATACATACATACATACATACATACATACATACATACATACATACATACATACATACATACATACATACATACATACATACATACATACATACATACATACATACATACATACATACATACATACATACATACATTCATGCATGCATGCATGCATGCATTCATACATACATACATACATACATAGATACATACAAACATACATACATACATACATACATACATACATACATACATACATACATACATACATACATACATACATACATACATACATACATACATACATACATACAAAGCCAGTGTTGCGATGCTTCCAATGCTTTGGGTTTGGACATACAGCGCGAGATTGCAAGGGTCCGGACAGGTCGAAACTCTGCCGCCTTTGTGGAAAGGAGGGTCATATGGCAAGGGAATGCACACAGAAACCCTTCTGTGTGGTGTGCAATGACAGCGACGACCCGGGAGGAGCGCAGCACATACTGGGCAGTGCGAAGTGTGGATCCTATCGGAGGGGGATACAAAGGACTCAAACATGAAAAGGTTTCTCCAAGTGAACCTAGGCAGAGGCCAAGAGGCACAGGACTTACTCCTACAAGAGGCCGTGGAGAAAAGCAGTGATATTCTGATAGTGAGTGAACAATACAAGCAGCTGGAATCGGGATCTTGGTTCCAGGACACGACAGGTAGGGCGGCAATCGCGGTGCTAAATAGAAAAATAAATATTAAAGAGGTAAGTGCTCCGGTGGCCAACTTCGTATGGGTAGAAGTCGACGGCGTAAGGATTTACAGCTGTTACTTCTCTCCAAATGCCCAATACGACGATTTCCTGCAGGACCTAGACGAGCTCGAGGAGAGCATTCGGTCGGCGAACGGAGAAGTCATAGTGGCAGGGGACTTCAACTGCAAGTCATCAGAATGGGGATCAAATAGGCAAGACATCCGCGGGGAGGCACTGTCGGAAATGGTTGCGAGGCAGGACCTAGTGATCCTAAATGAGGGAAACGTAAATACCTTTAGAAGGGGCAATACAGGGTCAGTGGTGGATATCACACTGGCAACAGCAGGCGTCGCAGCCAGGACGTTTGATTGGCGTGTACTGGAGGAGGTGACACTGAGTGATCACCAGTACATACAGTTTACAGTCGATGATGAGCAGCGAACAACACCAAATGCATCGACAGAAACGGGAGGATGGGTTACAGGAAAGCTAGATAGAGACAAACTGAGAAAGTCGCTAGAATCAGCAGAACGACAAGGTAGACTCCCACAAATCGCACAAAGCCAGGAATCGGAGGCACTAGTGGAGTTTGCTGTGGACACAATCACAGCGGCTTGCGACAAAGCGATGCCACGGAGAAGAAACCAAACACACAGAAGATCGCCAGTCTACTGGTGGACAGCGGAGATCGCCGAAATGAGAAGGAGGTGCCTGGCTGCTCGCAGGAAATTCCAACGAGCAAGGGGGGGGCAAGAAGAAGCAAACTTGGAGGAAGATTATAAAGAAGCAAAAAAGGAACTAAGAACGGCAATAAAACAAAGTAAGCGGAAATGCTGGATAGAGCTCTGCCGCTCAGTGGACGAAGATCCTTGGGGATTACCGTATAGGTTGGTTACCAAGAGACTGAAGGGCCAGCAACAGATTCCTGGACTGACGTGCCCGATAAGAGTTGGCGAGATAGTAGCAGCCCTCTTCCCGGACCACGAAATAAGACCAAGACTATCGCAGGAAGAAGAGGAGAACATCTTAGAACCGTTTACGGTCGAGGAGTTGCGAGAAGCAAAAAAGCGACTGTCACCTAGAAAGGCGCCAGGACCAGATCAGATCCCAAACGAGGTCATCGCTGCAGTCATAGATATATGGCCTAATCTTTTGTTAGAGACTTACAACACCTGTCTCAGAGAGGGAGTTTTTCCAAGGAGATGGAAAAGGCAGAAGCTAATTCTGCTGAGAAAGGGGGACAAGCCGCGTGAGGAGGCATCGTCGTACCGGCCTATCTGTCTGCTAGATACGCTGGGAAAGCTTTTCGAGAGGCTCATCGCTCGGAGAATAGAAAAACATATTGAGGCAGACGGAGGTTTGTCACCAAGGCAGTTTGGATTTCGGAAGGGTCGCTCAACAGTTGACGCCATCAGGCAAGTGGTCAGTGCGGCGGATCAAATCAAGAACGTTCCGTGTAGGAGTAAAGGTTTCTGCGCCCTAGTAACGCTGGACATCCGAAATGCATTCAACACGGCCAGGTGGGACAGGATCATGGAGGCCTTGATCGGGAGGAGGATACCGGGATATTTGTTACAGATGGTGGATAATTACCTGTCGGATAGAACACTTATCTACAACACGACGGAAGGGCTTAAAGAATTCAAGGTGACGGCAGGAGTACCACAAGGATCGGTCCTAGGGCCACTCTTGTGGAATGTGATGTACGAGGGTCTTTTAAATCTGACTCTCCCAGAAGAATGCGGTGTAATCGCGTTCGCTGATGACGTGGCGATGGTTACAACAGCGAGGACAACGCAAATATTAGAGATTAAGATGAATGAGTGCATGCGCCGTGCCAGCATGTGGCTCCGTACACGCGGGCTGGATCTGGCACTTCATAAGACAGAGGCGGTACTTATAACGGATAAGAGGCTCTTCCCGACCCCCACCCTGTCTCTGGATGGCGATAGAGTGTCATGGAAGAAATCCGTAAAATATCTGGGGGTGCAACTGGAGCATACAAAAATTGTAGCGGAGAAAGCAGCAACATCAGCGGCAGCGTTAGCACGCCTGATGCCTAACGTTAAGGGGCCCAGTGAGATGAAAAGA
This sequence comes from Stenurella melanura, assembly GCA_963583905.1. Lineage (NCBI taxonomy): Eukaryota > Metazoa > Arthropoda > Insecta > Coleoptera > Cerambycidae > Stenurella > Stenurella melanura. The sequence continues at coordinate 95,151,042 of OY757311.1, read as the reverse complement.
AGGCTACTGAATAGCGTTGTCCACGCCAAGATCCTGTATGGAGCGGAAGTTTGGGGTGACGCGGTTGAAAGAACAACGGTAAGAAGGAGGCTAGCCGCCGTACAACGACGTAGTGCCCTTAGGGTAATTTCGGCATACAGGACGGTGTCAGAGAATGCAGCGCTGGTACTAGCAAGTACACCCCCAATTGATCTCCTTATTCGAGAAAGGCAGGAGATCTATCGAGAGTGTAATGGCACTCGAGACGAACAAAGGAGGGCCTTAGCGAAGAGAGCGGCACGGCAAAGACTCTTTGTTAAATGGCAGGAAAGATGGGATGCCGACACGACGGGCCGATGGACGTATGGACTCATTCCAAACGTGAAAGAATGGTGCAGCCGGAAACACGGTCAGATGGAGTATCACCTGACCCAGGCGTTAACAGGTCATGGTTGTTTCAGCGAATACCTGGCCAGGTTCAAAAAGAGGGAAAGCGCTGCATGCCTTCACTGTGGGCAAACCCCAGATAACGCCCAACATACCATCTTTGAGTGCAGTGCAATGGAAGCGGAAAGAGAAGAGCTTGAGAGGACACTCAGAGTGCGTATACACGAAGGAAACCTCATCGCGTGTATGCTTGAAAACGAAGAAGCCTGGTTGGCGGTGTCCACGTACATCATCGCAACGATGAAGCACAAGCGACGTATGGAGCAGAACGAGAGGATTGACGCACAAGAAAATCGCCCCTGAAGCCCTAATCTCACGGAGGATGGGGGACTTGGGAAGTGACGATGAAAAAGGCGGCGCTAAACAGGGCGCAAACGGACACCACCCCGAAGAAATGCGAAAGCGGTACCAGGGTGGCGCTCCGGTGTCAGTGGGGGCCACTTGTGGGTAGCTTGCTACTCCTACGCCCCCCTTAAAAAAAAAAAAAAAAAAAACATACATACATACATACATAAATACATACATACATACATACATACATACATACATACATACATACATACATGCATGCATGCATTCATACATACATACATACATACATACATACATACATACATACATACATACATACATACATACATACATACATACATACATACATACATACATACATACATACATACATACATACCCCAGCAAACATTTTGGTATTATTTGACGTCAAGACTACCTAAATTAAGTATAATAAATTTAGTCGCAAAATTAAAATTAACCATGTTTTGGTAAAATTTACGTTGACGCTACGTTAAATCGACATAAGTGGAGAATAAGACGACGTCGAAATTAGGTTATATCAACTAAAACAGGTAAAATTACACATAAATCGTACTTGTAGTCGCACAATATATTTGGTCACTAATACCAATTTAAGTGAATTTTACTTAAATTCAACGTCAATTCGACATCAAGTTGACTAGTTTTAGGTAGAATCTACGGACGTATGTGAAATTGTAAAATGACACTAAGGGGAAAATAATAAGATTTTTATACTTATTTGGTATTTTTCCCCATAAGTAGTCGAAATATAGTTGTCAGTCACTTACAAAACTGAAGATGTACCTAACTCACAATAACAATACAAAATGAAGGTCAGTAAGTAAAATAAATGCAATATATAAGCAAAGTATTTGCAGTTCTCACTTGATGAAATCAATGCGCAGAAAATTTTTGTGTGCATAATAGCAGCTGTACTTCGTAAAATAATAATGCGCCTCCAAAATATTCATCTATAAGGAAATTCCTATTGCCAAATAAAAAAAAATTAGTAATTGTTTCAGACGAAAGTAAGCTATATTTGTTAAACATGAGTTTACAGGTATAGTTATGTGTTTTTTTAACTTTTCGTTAGTTCGTTTCCATACACACTCATTTTAAAAAGTTCAATTTGGAATCATACATTAACTGCGCTGAGAAAATATGGCGTCTTGTGCTAATTAGACCTTAAAGTTAAAATGACCACGAAAATCTACGTATTTTTTAGGTAGAAATTATCATAGGTCAAGTTACCCTAAAATTTACGACATTTTGGTTAACTTTACCTATTGTAAGTATTATTAACTTTGATGTTATATAAAATAATTACTTGTAGGTAACTATAACCTATTTATGTTACCTTATTTTTGAATATACTACCTATTGGTAAATTCTACCTATCATGTGTAAATTTTAATTCAACTAGTGTAGTGTGTGACAAGTGAGTGAACCGAAAGTGTCATCATAGTGAAGCTCTACATAGCTAAATCTTTAAAAGGTATATATATTTATTTACGTAATTAGTATAATAAATAATTATGTTATAAATCTATCTAACAATGTATCTCTTTGCAACAACAAATGTTCTCGGTAGTTATTTGGCCTTTTTACTCATTTTCAATTATAAATCGTGAAGGTCTAGATCTCATTTAGGCATTTATGGCTACTGTATTTAATTGTCAAATAATATATATTTTATTTTAACAGAATGTTAAATTTTATTCAGTAAAAAATTCGCGGTAGTGCGGGGTCGCGCTTTGAAGGGCTCAAATGAAATATAGTAGAAAATAATCTAATATCTATCTATACTCGTTAAAGTATGGCTGAAGCTGCATGGCGACTCGTTCAGAAGAGAAATTAATCTCTAAAAAATTATTTACTTCACTTTAGACCAGCCCGGTGTGGCGGTTGGCGACGCGAATCGTTTTTAGTTTGCTTCAATACAAGGTCAACTTAACTATCTTATAAAAAACAGTGCAGGTGTTGGCATGAACACCTTTTTTCAGAATTTGGCCGTCCTAAATCAGATATACTTAAATAAAAATCATAAATTCTGATCCCAATTTGTTTAAACAATTTTTTTTAACAAATTGCAAAAATAGTTTTCTTCACCCGAATGAATTTTCTTTGGTTTTCTTGGTCATTCTAAACAAAAAAGGTCTCTTGTCATTTTTTCGTAAAGTTGACCATTTCCGACTTACAAATAATTTAATGTTTGAAAACATGCAAAAACGGTCATTTTCAAACTTGAAATACAATATTAAAACATTAATTTTTTGGGTTCGTCAAAATTTTTATACAATCTTTGAACATGCATTAACTAAATCCCAAAGAGTAAGTTCAGATTTTTTCATTGTAGAGATTAAATTTTCATTTGTTAAATAGACGTATATAGCCGTACGCGGGCTCTTTCAATTGTTTATAAGTCGGAAACAGTCAACTTTACGAAAAAGTAACAGGAGACCTTCTTTGTTTAAAATGACCAAGAAAACCTAAAAAAAACATTAGGGTCAAAAAATGTAATTTTTGTAATTAGTTTAAAAAAAATTACTGTATGCAAATTAAAAAAATCGTTTTTTTTACCGACCGTTTTTTTTTAGGTTTTCTTGGTCACTTAAACAAAAAAGGTCTCGTCATTTTTTCGTAAAGTTGACCGTTTCCGATTTATAAACAATTGAAAGTGCGCGCGCCTGGCTAAAGACGTCTATTTAATCATTAAAAATGCAAGCTTTAGAACGAATAAATTTGCACTTATTCTTCAGGATAGTGTTAGTGGATGTTCAAAGTTTGTATAAGAATTTGGTGAACTAAAAAAATTAATTTCTTAATACTGTATTTCAACTGAAAATGGCCGTTTTTGGGGTTTTTCAAACATTACATTGTCTACATGTCGGAAACGGCCAACTTTACGAAAACATGACAAGAGAACTGTTTTGTTTAAAATTACCAAAAAAACCTAAAACAAATTTATTCGGTCCAAAAAAGCGATTTTTGCAATTTGTTTAAACAAATTGGGACCAAATTTTTCTCTGGCAAACTCTTGGTCCTTAATTCAGGGGCATGGATTTCGCTGTCTATACAAACCAAAACATTCTCAGGACTTTTGTTTGTGTACCTGTCGGTCTGAATGTTTGTTGCACCATAACTTAAAAACAACTCTTTGATAAGATCTTGTACACGCATCGACCAGTGGCGGCTCATCGCGTGAAGCGGCGTTTCACCCTTAAGGTGGCGATTTTCAAGAGAGAGACATCTGATAGGGAAATATTTATTATTTTTGGCGATAACTTCTACTTCTTAGTACGTATATTTAAAAAATTATAAGACTACTTAAGTAGAACCATAACAAGACTACTACTATGAATTTTCACTCAATAGTTCAAGTCATTTCCATTGATATAAAAAAAATCGGTAAAGAACTTCCCTCTTTATTTTACGGGGCGGTCACTCTAAAAAAGTATTAATTACGAAACCACATATGAGAATAATAATTATTACAAAGAAAGCTGATAACTTTTAGCCAAAAAAATATACAGAGTGGTCATCCGACAGCAAAAATTCAATATTGAATAAAAGGTGAATATGGATGAAATTTTGGGCGAAGAAAAATTTTTTTCCGTCTATCCATTTTTTAAAAAAAATTTAAATATTTTCAAAAGCATTTTTGAATAGGTTTAGAATGTCAAGAAACGTGGAAATTTTAAATTTGAGCAAAGAAACATTTTCTATCACATATCCTAGTAGTAAAAAAATCTTTTAAAAACTGACCAAATTTTCAAATTTATCTTTTTGCAAAAGAAAAATTATGAATAGATTTAGAATGTCATGAAACGTGGAAATTTCAAATTTGAGCAAAACAAATTTTCCGTCATATTCTATCGTAAAAGAATTAAGAAAAAAATGTCTTTGACGAAAAAAATTTATTTATTAAATAGATTAGAATGTCGTGAAACGTGGGAATTTTAAATTTGAAAAAAAGAAAATTCGCATCTTTCTACTGGTAAAAAATTTTCAGTTTTGAATTTTTTTTTTCCTGTAAGTAATGGAAATTTTAAATTCGAACAAAAACATGTGTCATCATATTCTATAGTAAAAAAAAGAAAAAAAAATACAAAATGTTCAATGCAATTTTTCTTTTTGAATTTTTTTTTCTGAAATAGGTTTAGAATGCCAAAAAACGTGGAAATTTTAAATTTGAGCAAAATATGTTTTTTCCATCTATTCTAGTGGTAATTTTTTTAAAAAAAATATTGGTAAAAATAATTTTCAATTTTTTTTTTTCTGAAATAGGTGTAGAATGTCATGAAACGTTGAAATTTAAAATTTGAGCAAAATAATATTTTCATTATTTATTCCATTTAGGCGGTCCACCCTGTATATTTTCTAGTGAAAGTTTAACCATTTCATCGCTGACAGCAGCGTCAGCTACCTATCAAATTTGACTGTTCTACGTCAAGTAGTTTTTCGTTACAACAGACTGACAGACACAGACAGACAGACTGACGGAATTGAAAAACCTATATTTTCGTAATCTACATGATCTGAAACGTGAAAATCTGAAAAAATCTCGGATGGTGATTTTTTCTTGAATACAATACTTCCATTCGGTATGCGAGGGAAGTAATACGAAATAGGAGGATGCTGCTAGCAAATTTATAAATTTAAGTCTTAACTATTTTGGAAACGACTGGAATTATTCAGTGAAAATTCATAGAAATATCTTGTTATGGTTCTATACTTAGGCAGTCACATACCTAGTTCTTTTAAATATACGTGGTAAGAAAAAAAGCTATAGACAAAAATAATAAACATTTCCCTATCCGATGTCTATCTCTTGGATATCGCCACCTTAATGAATACTTTTCACAATTGATTACACAGGCCCACAAAAAAAGTGGTCTGTAGCCGAATTAAATGTATAAATTTATGTTTTAATATTTACATGTCTCTTCAAATAGTTTAAGTACTCAAAAAACTAATTATTTTATTGCAGTTTACCTACAGTATGTCATACAAAATTGTGTCTATTCCAACCAAACGTGGTAAAGCTGATATTTCACTATGTCCTTCTGGTTGGGAGTATCAAAATATTGTACGTTGGCCACCAAAGATGCTCAATATTCTGCAAATGGATCCACATAGTCAACCAGAAGATGACTGGAAACCATACAAGTGTGTGGTTAAAAGAGCTAACATTAGAAGCTACGAAGAAGCTGTGGATTGGGAATCGATGTACGAGAATATTGACACAGATTCAGAACAAAAGTACGTCCATAATGTTTTAATTTTTTGTTATTATTCTCTAATTTACATTATTGGGTGTTTCAGTTTTAATACCGAGCAGTATCGACCAGTAATAAAGACTAAAACTATGCAGAAGCCACATACTATTTCAAGTAATAATGTTCAAACTTTCAACAGCTTATTTTCGAATATTGGTGACGAGAATGAGGTTACATCAGCAGTTAATACTACTCCAGTTGTGCTCCAGAATCAGCAAGAAATTTGCTCATCTAAGCCAATTACCCACCTTGATATATCCCAAAAGCCTATAATCACCAGCATAGTGGCAATCCCGTCTCAACGATCTGCACCATCAACTCAACAAGCTATTCCAGACAGACCTTTGGATATAGCAAATACCCCGATGATTGTTGCAAACTCTGCTGATGATTTATCATCTTTCCTTATTCCATCGACTTGGGATAGCGAGGCATTCAACGCTATGAAAAATGACCTACAGCAGTGTAAGTACTATTATTCGACAACGTCTTTCTGGTCTTAGTAATTGATTTTCTTGCAGTTAAGGAGCAGGTCAAAAAGGATCTTAAAGTAATCCAAGAGCGCCAGGTAGCTAATGATGCCCGAGTAGCAACAGCAACAGACAAGGTGCTTAGTACTTTGGACGAAATTAAATCTTTAATGGTCAATATTAGCAGCAACCAAAATGTCAGTGTAGATCCTCAGATAATTGACGAACATCTCGCAGATGGCCATGGCACAGAGGAAGATTTTCTTACAAAGTATCCCCTTCCTATCCTAGAATTAAATGAGCTAAAAAAATTTGACGCAGAACTACATGGCAGCAGACATTTTAACGATTTTTGGGTTAGTAAATGTTTACAAATATCAATCACCTTGTACCCTAATAAATTTTAATTTTAAGATCGAACATTTTGGAAATATCTTTGGAAAAGATGGCAAAAACAAAAAAGGTGAAATAGTTGGGAAAAAAATATCTGAGATGATAATTAGTAAGTCTCTCTTGTCACAAATTTCATATACAGGCGTCTCAAGAACGACTGGGATAAAAGTCAAATATGCATTACAAAAATTAGAATCTTTACTAGCCCTCATTACTACAGCGACCAAAAATGCCGATGACAGATGGGACACCACCGCGACAGTTGAATTATTCAGTAATAAATTGTTGAAACATTCCCGCAAGAGACAACTTGCTCATGAACTAAAAATTCAACGCATGGGAAAAAAGCCGCAACAAATTTTGCCAGTTGTTGATCAGGATAGGGATGTGGATGGTGTCACTGAAGCTGATGAATTTGACGCCTCTGCAGAACTTGCAGTTAGTCTTCAAGCTGAACCTACTGTTCCTAATCAAATTGAATTGGCAGTTAGAAATGAGGAGTCATAAGAATGTGAAATCATTAATTATTGTTTATATTATTTTTTTTTTTATTTGAAAATTAATACATGTGTAAGTTACAATGTTTTCTACTTACAAATATTTGCCTAAATATATGAATTTAAAATGCACAATTTTACTGAGAATTTTTTTACTGTTGCAGTTTTGCGTCTAATGTATGCAGCAAGGGTAAAAACACAAATTCATCCTTATATTGCAATGAAAATAATTTACACTTTATATCTTTCACGCTATAATGGTTCGGATCTAGAAGTTTACATTTTAGTTTCTCAGATCCTTCAGATCGTTCTCCTCGACTAGCATAAATATTTAGATTTGACGAGTTAAACGGTGTAGTGAAAAAATCGTACTCATTCTCCAAAGGTGTCCCAAACACAAATATATCTCCATTACTATTTATAGCATGTAAGAATGACACAATTTTTTTTTGTTTGGTCATAAACCAGCCATTTCTGTTATCATTACCCAACATAAAATCTGACCCGAAATAAATTTCTTTGAATTCATTTTTGTGTTCTTTCTTCAAGTAAATATTATTACTCTGCATCTTAATTTCTTTTTGTAATGTAGAAAATTGAATTACTCTCTTGGCTATTTGTGTTAGTGGAGCTTTACCAGAACGAATTAAGGATTTTAACTGGCCAAGACTATTTTCAAACGGGTATGAGCTAATTTCAGATAGGCATCCAAATTTTCTCACATCCTCAACTAGATGACATAAGTTATGAAAGTTGCTACTTATTGAATCTATACCGTAGATATCTATGCACCCTTCTAAGTAGGCGTTGATTAAATGATCTGCTATGTCCAAGAATTTCGTAGAATATGTTGTGCATGATAAAATTGTGCTAGCAGTACTGAGCAATAGAAAGTGTTCATAAACTTCCTTACTCAGCACATCCTTAAACACAACGATCCCTACATATAGGAGTATGACGCGATATTCAGTACCTTTCCAATACTTTAGGCATTTAAGGCTCCGCACATTGCGTTGGATTTCCTTTGGTCGTCTTTGATCACATTTTATTAGCATATCTGAAAGTTTTTCAATATCTGACGCCCGTAACTTTGATTTAAAGTTGAAATTACCATTACACCAGCCCAACAAACATTTTCGCATCACTCCTGAAAAAAATAATAAAAGACATGAACAATTTGAAAAACACAATCAGTAAATTTTATATATTACCAAGATCTAACAAATGCAATGAGTCCGCGATGATAAATTGGTCAACCATGTTAATGGATGTGATTTTCGTAAGTGGCGTATTTTTCACATGATGATCTGGATCAACCTGATTTCGAAAATCACTGTCTGTTCTGCGTGGACAATCAAATTTTGGATAGCTCATATGACGTCCTTTTTTATCCCACTGTCCATCTACAGTACATTTTATGCAACTGCTTTTAGTTGCATTGAAATTTGGAGTACCTATTTTAAGTTATAACAATATCATTATTATATTAAAAAATAATAATTCATTTTTACAAACCTTTCAAGAAAACTCGAGCGGGTGTGTCACAAACAAAACACTTCAATTCTATAGATATTTTGTATCCATTAATTGTCAAACCATTTCTCAATAAGTCATCAATCTCATCAACGAATCGCTCTAGGAAGGGTTCTAAGGGTGGTTTTCCATGTCCGTAATAAATTCCGGCATACATAGGTGGAATATGAGACTCCAAGCCATAAATCATAAACGATATTGGCCAAAACTCCATAGGAGAACTACTGAAAGGTGACATTCCATCAACATTAATTAACAATTCAACTTTTGAAGGACGATTTCTTAAATCAGAGATAGATCTGACTAAATTATGTTTCACTCCATTATACCAAAACTTGCCGGTGCCCATTGGAGTAATTTCAATTGCAGAGTGCATATTTAACAAGGTTCGGCCATCCTTTGGAAGTCTCTCTACTTTGTGAGCTTTTAGAATAGTAAGTAAATCAGTAATGGCAGATATTGTCAACTTGTGAAGTAGTGCCCAGTGCCTCAATTCGTCGACAAAGTTAATATCATTATCCAGTTTAGCCCTTTCTTCTGCATCAAACTCATCTTCTGAATCTGACACATTCTCCTCTTCAGCAGAATAACAATGGTCCTCTTTACCTTGAACTGGTAGAACTTCTGCAGAAATGTTAGGAGAATGATCTTGATCGTAAATTTTTTCTTCAAAAATAGCTTTATCAAACGATTTACATGATGCTGGTACAGTTGATAATTTATCTTGTTTATTATTCACTTCATACTGCACCTGAGATTTTATACGTTTCACTTTCCGATAAAAATCGGAAGTGTAACGATACGACTTATTTTTACTTTTAGCACACTTCATTTTTATAGGTATTGGCACCACGAATTATCAAACTACACTGAGTTAATATGGCTTCCTTTAATGACTAAAATAATTTTTAGATAATAACTAAACCGCCTACCTAATTGTTAAAATAACCTAAATAATATGAATTTTACAAATAGGTTAGACGGGGGTTAGCTTCTGAATTACTATTTTATAGTCAAGTTCACTTTGAGGTCGATTTGCCAGGTTAATGCTACAAAGAGGTTGAAATTTATTTCTTCAGAGTAACTTTAAGGTCAGTTTAATGGTAATTGACTTAATGGTTAAGATCAGGTAGATAAGCTAGGTAAAATTTATCTACGTTCTCGACCTAATATTACTTCAAAGGAGTGTAATAAAAGTGACCTAATAGGTTGCTATTTAGGTATACATTACGTAGGATTTCCAACATAATCTACCTAGAAAGATATTCGACTATTAGGAATATTATTAGTCGCCTAAAAGGTAAATACTACCTAATTATATTACCTATTTCGACCTTATTGGAAACTTAACCTTGAGGTCACTTTTGGTAGATTTTTTTAGTAGTTTTTCACTTGCTGCTTTCGTTAAATTTACTATCAAAGAAAGGTGTGTATGAGGTAGATTAATTGGTATTATTTACGTAAACTTCAATCTAAATTAAGACTAATTGGTAAATTTTTGTCGAAAGTATATTTTTGCAGTCAATTTTACGTCATAATTACTTAAATAAGTAAATTTTCCTTTTCCCAAGTCGAGTTGGAGCTAATTTTAACAAAAATGTTTGCTGGGACATACATACATACATACATACATACATACATACATACATACATACATACATACATACATACATACATACATACATACATACATACATACATACATACATACATACATACATACATACATACATACATACATACATACATACATACATACATACATACATACAAGGGTCAACTTAAACATCAAAACTGAAGGGTCAGCTTAACATCAAAACTGAAGGGTCAGCTTAAACACCTCATTCCTACAAGAGTTATCATCTGTTACTACACTTGAAATTACTTGTTTATTAGTGGGCACTCTTAGTGCGTTTGATAAAATCCCCACGTTAATG